>CAMAPE010000038.1:15135000-15542500 GCA_945859875.1 Cuscuta europaea
AAATTATAAGTTCTGGCATCCTTGGTCCTCCTTCCTATCAACTTTAGGGATACTTTTGTTTCCCCGCCCTTGGCTAGTTTATCTTTCACCATTCTAAACGACTTAACTAAAACATTATGTTGATCTAACATTTCCCTTAACGTAGACACAATATGTGCATGCAGATTGTTCTTCTCTTTATCATCCCTAAATTCATATGACCAAATAACATTAAGATACCATGAAATTAGAAATCACAATATGTATGCATGATTATTAAATCACCTCACTGAGCTCAAGCGATTAGCATCTTCATGCTGCGTGTCATATATATACAATTGTGCAAATTTCGGCACACTTCCTTCCTGTGGTAGCAAACTTCCAATGAGGTGATAGTTTTGGCCTCCTAGTTTAAAGACCGGCGGTGATCCACCCATGTTCACTGTTTTATCTATCCTACCTCCCATGGAAGTGAAGGAAAACATGTTGTTGTATGAACGGATGTTTTCTTGAAAGTGTCTGGAAACTGCATCTTTGCCATGAATGAACTGTTGTAGTTCCAATGGAGGCTCCTTCAATTGTGGCAATTTTATTTTTCCTTGAGTGCAACATAAAGAATACTTCGGAGTTTTCTTACTGTCCGTTCTACTAATTCTTTCTTCATACCAAAATAATGCTCCACAATATGCACAATTGTGTGATGCATCACTGATGCTCCAATATTCCGCATTTGTTTGGTCTATGAAAAATCTAAAATACATAAGCTTTCATATCATAAGAAATTACTTTAAATGTGTAACATAATAACAGTTTTTAATTTGTGTAATGAAATACCATCACACCTTCAATCTCGTGTGATTCGTGAAGCAACACATCGTCTTCTTCTCTTGATACACCATTACATGGTTCTTGATGATCACGATGAACTCCCCAAGATTCAGACATACCATTTAGAATCGAGGACATCTCTCTTGAAACTACAATTGAAGTTGTTCTAAATAAAACGCAATTGGTATATTTTATTTTTTATAGAAGATTTTATATTTTATGATTCGATCAATTGAGTACTACCAACTACACAATATACATAATATTAAAATCAAATAATAGATATAGTATTAGTTAATGTAATCTATTCAAATTATTGCCAAAAATGAAATATGATAATAATATGATAATAAAAATATCATAACATAATTTTTAATTGCTTATTATGATAATAACAATAACTTAGCCCAAATAAATATTAAAACCCAGGCCAGAACAAACAAAACTATATACATAATATTAAACTAAACATTAAGAAAAAAGTAATTACAATTACCGATTGTTTTAGCAGCTGACACATTAGACGGGCCTGCCTCTTCATTTGATGTTGTGTTTATAGAACAACGTATTGGAGTAATACCACGACGTCGTATGGGTTTTGTGTGATTGGGACAATTTTCTATTCAATATATACCCAATGTATTAAGATTTACAACAGGTCATATAATAAGTGAATAATAATCATAAGACAAAATTTTGCAAAACAATCCATATGGACCAGAGGCATGTGAATATTGTAAGATAAGAATATGAATATTTCACCTTTCACTTTCACCGCTATTTCATTAAGATTCTTAGATATAACAATGTATATACGAATAATTGTAGTATATAACAATAACAATATTTTTTATAATATTATCATATTATAAAAAATTACAATTTTTTTAATATTATCGTATTATAAAAATTTACAATTTTTTATTAATAATTTATAATATTATTAATTATTAATATTATATCATATTGGCAATATTGAAATATGATAATAATATGATAATAACAATATTATAACATAATTTTTAATTACTTATTATGAAAATAACAATAACTTAGCCAAATAACTTAGCCCACTCTTCAAATAAATAATGTTAACTCACACCCAGAACAAACTAAAAAATGTACATAGCATTAATAATATAAAAACTAAATATTAAACAAACAATAATACGAATTACTGATTCTTTTAGCAGCTGACACATTAGACGGAACTGCCTCTTCATTTGATGTTGTGTTGACGGAACAACGTATTGGAGTAATACCACAACGTCGTGTGGGTTTTGTGTGATTGGGATCACAATTTTCTATTCAATATATGCCTAACGTATTAAGATTTACAACAGGTCATATAGTAACTGAATAATAATAATGATAATAATAATAATAAGACCAAATTTTGCAAAACAATTCATATGGACCAGAGGCAAATCAACAAATCCATACAATATTGTAAGATAAGAATCGAAAAAGAATATTTCGCCTTTCACTTTCACCGTTATTTCGTTAAATTTTTTAGATATAACAATGTATATACTAACAAGTGTAGTATATAACAATAACAATATTTTTTATAATATTATCATATTATAAATATTTACAATTTTTTTAAATAATAATTTATAATATTATTAATTATTTATATTATATCATATTGGCAATAATTTACAATTTCGTTATATCATTTGTTGTAATGACAATCTGTAGCTCTCGGCCTCGGCCTGTTTGTACCAAACACTTGCATCATTCTTGTTCTCTTTTATGGATGACGCCTTCGGGCTTTTGTATATAATTTACTTTCATCTTTGAATGTCTGCCTTCGTCTTTTCTTTGTGAAATGAGTGCCTTCGAATTTGCCTTGTGAATGAATGCCCTCGTACTTCGATCTTTAGGTTGTCAGTCGTTTTAAGACTTCGGTTGTGTGGCCCCTCTGACTGCATGGATATTTGACCGAGGGCCAAATATTTAGGACTTAGAAATTTTTTCTAAGTGTAGTTTTTCCACCAAGCCTTCGGCTGTGTGGCCCCTCTGGCTGCATGGAAATTTGATCGAGGGCCAAATATTTAGGACTTAGAAAATTTTTCTAAGTGTAGTTTTTCCACCAAGCCTTCGGTTGTGTGGCCCCTCTGGCTGCATGGAGATTTGACCGAGGGCCAAATATTTAGGACTTAGAAAATTTTTCTAAGTGTAGTTTGTCACTTGGCTTTCGGTCTACGCCTTCCCTTAGTTGCATTGAATGGCTTGGCCTTCGTTGTATGATGGGTTGGCTGAGGACCAACAATTTAGGACTTAGAATTTTTGCCATAATTCATGATTTGCCCCTTGGTGAAGGATGGTGGTCCCGGAGGCACCTAACTTTGTAGACTTAGAATGATTTCCCTTGGCTTGTAAGGTTGGCCTCCGGTAATGTGTAGTAGATGCCTTCGGTATTCCTTGGAATGTTGTTGCCTGGAGTTAGCATATTTCCACCTATCCATAAGCCTTCGGTATTGGATGATGCCGGAGGCAGCTGACTGTGGACTTGGCCTGGTTTTGATAACTTTAGCCTTCTGGAATTAGTAACTTCTTGGTACCGGAGGTGTTCCCGTGGGGAGCCCTCGGTGTGATCTGTATTGTCTTGTGATGCTGAAGGGCTTCCTGTTGTGATTTTTTGAAGTTGTGTACTCATTGTTTTCTCGCTGAGTCTACTCCCCTTCACCCCATTTTTTTTGGGTAATGAAGGGAAGGCTTCAAGAAACTTGGTTTCTTGGTAAGGCTTGGCCTATCAGGAGGCAACATCATACACCATTAGCTCCCCCCTCGGGTTAACCTTCCGAGTTCCGAGGGGATCGAGGGTCGTTTCCTAGGCATGAGACATAGTCTGTAGCCTGCCTCCCCTTGGGGGATGGCACGGAAAGCGCCCCAGTTTTGAAAGTCGTCCCCTGGGCACGAGACCTAGTTCGTGGCCTGCCATACCCTTGGGGTAATGGCACGGGAAGCGTTTCGTTTTTGAAAGTCGAATCCTGGGCATATTAGTTGCCTACCATACCCTTGGGGTAATGGCGCGGAAAGTGTTTCAAGGAAGGGTTTTCATTTGCACACTGGTTGCAAATGGACGGGGCACTACGTGCTGCCGGCACCGATAGGTGGTGCCTTCGGTATATATGCGTCCTCGAGGGGTACGGCTTCAGAAGCAACACTTGGTGTTTGTTTCAGCCATCGGTTACTTGGTACCAAGGGGTCTTCAAAAGGAAACATTTGGTGTTTTCCGCTATCTGGAGTTGATAGGAGTATGTACCCTCGGCACTTGGTACCGAGGGGTCTTCTTAAAAACACTTGGTGTTTCCTTCATTTGTCGTAGGTGATTGGAGTGTCAACCCTCGGCACTTGGTGCCGAGGGGTCTTGCAATAAGGCCTTGGGCCAGGAGTCTGAATGAGGGCTTGGCCGCTCATATGTGTCTTGTTTCTTGTTCTTGGTGTCTTTAATATGTCTTCAAATTTGAAGGCCCTGGGCCGTAGAATAATACATTCATTAGTTATGAGGGCTTGGCCGCTCCAACATTACTGCTAAAATTTTACTAGATGGTGTACATTCCAATGTTGGGGGACCTCGGTCCCGTTGGGGCGTTTGAGCTTGTAAGTTCCTGGTTTGATCACGGCTGCAACGATGTATGAGCCCTCAAATTTGGGTGCCATTTTTCCGTCCTCGGTTGGCTGGCTTGCTTCCCTTCGTCGTAGGACATAATCCCCCACTTGGAATTCTCGAGAGCGGACTTTGGCGTCGGTGTAGCTTTTGATTTGCCTTCGGTAGTTTTCCGCTCGTATGAAGGCTTGCTCTCGACGTTCTGAGATGAGGTGAAGATCGAGGGCCATGTTGGCGTCGTTGACTTCGGGGTCATATTGGGCTACCCTTCGGGTAGGAAGGGTCACTTCAGTGGGAGCTTTAGCTTCAAATCCATAGCACAGGGAGAAGGGTGTTTCACCTGTTGCCCGCCGAGGGGTGGTGCGGTAAGCCCATAGGATATTGTGGAGTTCTTCTACCCAATCTCCCCCTTCGGCCTCCAGCTTCTTTTTTAGGCCCTCAAGTAATGTCCGGTTGGCATTCTCCACTTGACCATTGCCTTGGGGGTAGGCAACAGATGAGAAGGTGTGCTTGATGCCTCATGCCTCTAGGAGGGCACAGAACAGGGCTGCCTCAAATTGGGTCCCATTGTCGGAGATGATTTGTTTGGGGACACCAAACCTTGTGAGAATGTTCTTTAGGACAAAGTGGCGGCACCTGGCCTCAATAATGCTGGCGAGGGGCTCAGCCTCCACCCACTTGGTGAAGTAGTCAATGGCAACGATGTTGTACCTGTTGTTGGAGGTACCCCTCGACAGAGGGCCCACAAGGTCTATGCCCCATCTAGCGAAGGGTATAGATGTGCTCATGGGGGCATAGTTGACCGCTGGCCTGACGGGGGCTTTCGGGAAGTGTTGACATGCGGTACACCTTCGGGCGAGATCCGCACAATCTCGGGCCATCGTAGGCCAGAAGTAGCCCTAGATTATGAGCCTTCGGGACATGCAGAAGGGTCCTTGATGAGCTGAACAAGTGCCACTGTGTACTTCCTCCATTGCAACTTCGGCTTCATCCTGATGAAGGCATCATAGTAGTGTGCCGTTGTAGGATCGCTTGTAGAGCCTTCCATCTTCGAGGGTGTAGCTTGGAGCCCTCAGCTTTGCCAGCTTGGCGCGGGCTTCATCCTCAGGTAGTTACCCTGTGGTGATGAAAACGATGATGTGTGAGATCCAGTCCTCTTGCCCTTCACTGAATTTGCATGACGGGGCTGGCATGTATGCTCGAGAGGCTGAGCTCTTCTATCCTTGCAATTTTGGAGAGGTGCTTGGGAGATTCATCCGAGAGTTTTGATAAAATATCGGCCTCAAAATTTTGAGCCCTCGGTATTTGGGTGAGAGAGTGTGCCTCAAATACCTTGAGCAATTCTTTAGCCGCCTCCTTGTATTGTTTCATCCTCCCTTCCTTGGCCTCATACTCCCCGGAGATTTGGCCCACGACAAGCATGGAGTCACACTTGACGTGGATCATTCTAGCCTTCATATTTGCTGTCAGCCGAAGGTGTAACACCCCGGGGGCCCACACGGACCCGAGGTAGTTACTCTAGACCTCTAGTACTGTCCCCACAAACCACCACGAGCCTTTACCGCGCACTTTGTCCTCACTCATGCGCGCCCTGAGAAACTTCCCAGGGGGTCACCCATCCCAAGACTACTCCCGTGCAAGCACGCTTAACTTTGGAGTTCTTGGGTGATGAGCTCCCTTAAAAGGAGATGCACCTCTGTTGGTATGAGTAGTACTATTAATCCTCTTAAATTAATCTCGGGTATTACAATCACCCCCACTTAGGATCGCAACGTCCTCGTTGCGCCCTTAACACTCTCAATCAAACCCCAGAATCTTGCCCCGCTAAGTGCCTGCCCGATATCTAACGGGTCAACACACTGTCGCAGGGTTGCTCTGATACCACCTGTAACACCCCGGGGCCCCACACGGACCCGAGGTAGTTACTCTAGACCTCTAGTACTGTCCCCACAAACCACCACGAGCCTTTACCGCGCACTTTGTCCTCACTCATGCGCGCCCTGAGAAACTTCCCAGAGGGTCACCCATCCCAAGACTACTCCCGTGCAAACACGCTTAACTTTGGAGTTCTTGGGTGATGAGCTCCCTTAAAAGGAGATGCACCTCTGTTGGTATGAGTAGTACTATTAATCCTCTTAAATTAATCTCGGGTATTACAGAAGGCCACAGAGGAGGGCCTCATATTCTGCTTCGTTGTTAGAGACTTTGAAGGAGAAGCAGATGGCATAGTAGGCCCGGAAGCCTTCGGGAATAATGAGAACTACTCCTCCTCCGCATGCTTTGGTGGCTGAGGAGCCATCGGTATAAAGGGTCCACCACTCGTTCGAAGGTGCCGAGGGCTCCTCATCCACCACTGATCTGGTTGTGCACTCCGTCTTGAAGTCTGCCAGGGCTTGGCCCTTTATGGCAGGCCTCGGACGGATGTCGATGTTGTATTGGCTGAGGAAGATAGCCCATTTTACCATTCGAGAGGAGCTGGTGGGACTCCTCATCAAGGCGCCGAGGGGTTGATGTGTAAGGACCTGGACCGGATGGGCCTGAAAGTAATGGCCAAGCTTCTTCACAGTCCAAACAATAGCTAACACCGTTTTCTCCACAGGGGAATACCGGAGTTCCGCTTCCCTGAGGGTCTTGCTAACATAGAAGATGACATGTTGGATGTCATCTTCTTCCCGGATGAGTACTGAGCTGATGGCTGCCGGGCTAACACCAAGGTAAAGGTACAGGGTCTCCTCTACCTTGGGTTTGGAGAGCGCAGGGGGTGAAGATAAATACTGTTTTAGTTCGTTGAAGGCCTCCTGGCATTCTGAAGTCCATTGGAAGCCGGCGGTCTTCCTCATGATCTGGAAGAAGGGTAAAGACTTCTCCGCCGATTTGGATAGGAAGCGGTTGAGGGCTTCCAGGCGGCCCGTCGACCTACGCCAGCAGATTCAACAAAATGCCCCCGATGCCCGCCTCGGCATCGAGGCCAAGAAGAA
Organism: Cuscuta europaea; assembly: GCA_945859875.1. NCBI lineage: Eukaryota > Viridiplantae > Streptophyta > Magnoliopsida > Solanales > Convolvulaceae > Cuscuta > Cuscuta europaea. The sequence continues at coordinate 15,142,405 of CAMAPE010000038.1, forward strand.
GGACCAGAGCGAGAATCAAGTTAGCCCTCCGGTCATCACCATCGACGTACAATCGGCGCTCTCCGCCTTCATCCAGACGCTCACCCAGAACCCGGGTGCCTTCGGCACTTTGGTTCCCCTCCAACCTCAGGTGGGGGAGAATATTATGCCTCCCCCTCATCCACGACCCCTCGGTAACCCGGTCCTCCGGATGGGGAACTCCGAGGGGGTCGTGGCCCAAGAAACGGCCTCCCAGGAAGTCCAGTCCAGGGACCGCCACAACGTGAACAAGGAACAACTCCGGACCTCCGCCCTCGAGAGGCTCGGAGGGGCGCAAGACCGCCGAGGGGTCCAAGATCGCCTCGGGGGGAAGGCGTTCCGAAGGCTTTAGGAAAGTGGCGGGTCCGTCTCCAGGGCCAATGAAGGGCGTCCCCCACAGGACAAAGGCAAGGCACCTCTCCATGCTGACGACGCACGCCACCAAATCAACCAGGCCCACTCGGCCCGGATCCATTCGCAGGGGGCGGAGGAACTCCCGAAGGACCCCCGGGACGAAATCATTGCGGCCCTCCAACGCCGGCTTGACGAGATGGAGGCCACCAAAGCCCAAGCTACCATTTCTGCCCCTCATACAGACCTTAAGTATGAGGCGATAATGGCCAAGATGGAAGAAATGCAGAAGAAGATAGCCGAGGGCTCCGAGGAACCCACCATACAGCGCCGGACCCGGACACCATTTACCCCAAGGGTATTGGCGGCCCGGATCCCGGAAAAATACCGAGGGCAGCTCATCAAGCCCTATGACGGAAAGACTGACCCCCAAGAGCACTACAGCAGGTATCAAAACAGCATGATGATGGTGGGGGCATCGGATGAATATTTGTGCCGCTGGTTCCTCTCCACCCTAGAGGGGCCAGCCTACGAATGGTTCAATCGGTTGCCCGAGGGCTGCATTGACTCATGGCAAGAACTCGCCCAACGATTCTTGACGCAATTTGCGGGAAGGCGCCGCACATGAAAACACGTCTCCCACTTGCTAACGGTGAGGCAGAAGAAGGAGGAGACCCTTCGGGACTTCCTGGAGCGCTGGAGGACGGAGGCTGATAAAGTTGATGGTGCTGACGACGGGACCCTCCTGGCCCTCCTACAAACAGTACTCTGCCCTGGGAACTTCTCAAGGAGCCTCATCATCGAACCCCCCCCCCCCCCCCGCGATTATATAAGGGCCTTACAGCGGGGGGACCGGTACGCCGAGGCCGAGGAGGTGGAGAAATGCCACCATGTCCCAGATCAGCAACGCCCTCGGCCAGACGACAAAGGTAACCGGGGGCCGGGGGCTCCCCGCAATCATCCCAAGGATTCTGCCCCCTCCGGTGATCGCCCCTGGCATGGCCAAGCCCGGGGGAGGCTATAAGGGGAACCCGAGGGCTTGGGCACAGCCTGTCCTCCTGGAGCACCCTCGGACACCATTGACACACCCCGTCAGCGTTATTCTTGATTTGCCATCAATCCAAACTACCCCTACTGTCGTTTCCACCGACAACAGGGGCACATGACCGATGATTGCCATCAGCTGAAGACGGCCATCGAGAGATTGATACAAGCTGGCCATCTGTCCCAGTTTGTCCAGGGCCCTCAGCAGCAAGGCCCCCCTCATCAGGGGCCACCCCGAGGGCAAACTGCAAGAGCAAATGCATGGGTCAACCCCAACACCATCCCCCTCGGCAAGAAGTGGGAGATTGGAAATCTGGAGGAAGAGGAGGAGGAGTACCCCCGGTACCAAGAAAAGAAACGCCACATCCTCATGATTACGGGGGGAAATACCGGGGGTGACTCTACGATTCAACGAAAGAAGTGGGCTCAATCACTTTACGTGGGGGAAGTCACTCATTTGCTCCCAGTAAAGCGGCTGAGGGAGGAACCCATTATCTTCACCAACGCTGATCTCCCCCCAGTATCCTCCCCCCACAGGGATGCCCTCGTCATCCGCACAGAGATCAACGACACTATTATTCACAGAACTTACATTGACACGGGCAGCTCCGTCAATGTATTGTACCTCAGCACCTTCAGAGAACTGCATCTGGAGAGGGGTTCCCTTCGGCCCATCAAGACCCCTCTTGCCGGTTTCACCGGAGACACCATTGATTCCGAGGGGGTCATAACCCTCCCGGTCATCTTCGGCGACGGCCTCCATAGAGCCAAGCTCGAAGTGGAGTTCGTCGTCGTCAACATCGTCTACGCCCACAACATCATCCTCGGCCGGCCAGCCCTCGAGGATCTCGAAGCCGTCATCTCCATGAGGCACCTCTGCCTCAAGTTCCCAACCGAAGGGGGGATTGGTTACTCAAGGGGGAACCAAAAACTTGTCCGCGTTTGCTACCTTCAAGTTACAAAGAAGGTTAGCAAGACGGAGTTCCGCGTTGACACCATCACCGGGACTGTGGAAGCGGAAGAAAAGAGGCTGAGGGCTGAACCAGCCGAGGAGGTAGAAGACTTAACGCTCGATCCGGCCAAGCCGGAGAGAGTCGTGAAGATTGGAGCCAAGCTCCCCGAAGATTTGAAGACCGGCATCATCAGCGCCCTCCGCGCCTACTCCATTGTTTTTGCATGGGGGCCGGAGGACATGTCAGGGATCAGCCGAAGGGTCATCACCCACCGCCTCTCGGTGGACCCTTCGGCCAAACCAGTACAGCATCAGAGGAGACCCCTCTCGGCCGAGAGGAGGGAATTTGTGAAGAAGGAGGTCGCCATGCTCCTCTCTATCAGGCACATCAAGGAGGTAAAATACCCCTCATGGCTGGCAAACGTGGTCCTCGCACAGAAACCACCCTCATTCCGCATGTGCGTGGACTACACGGATCTCAACAAGGCGTGTCCCATGGACCCCTTTCCTTTGCCAAATATTGATCAACTTGTGGATGAAACCGCGGGGTGTGAAATCATGTCATTCCTCGACGCATTCCGCGGATATCATCAAATATACATGCATGAGAAAGACGCTGAAAAAACAGCCTTCATGACTCCCGAAGGCATCTTCTGCTACCTCGTCATGGCCTTCGGCCTAAAGAACTCAGGTACCACCTACACTCGGATGGTGGCCAGGGTATTCCAAGCCGTCCTAGGGCGCACCATGGAGGCGTATGTTGACGACATGATCGTCAAGAGCAAGCAATCAGCAAGCCATGTTGATGACCTGAGGGAGATCTTCGCCATCATGCAGAAGTTTAGCCTTCGGCTGAACCCGAAGAAGTGTACCTTCGGCGTCCAGGGGGGAAAATTCCTGGGCTACATGGTTAGCCGAAGGGGTATTGAGGCCAACCCCGAGAAAATCCAGGCCATCATCAACATGGAGCCCCCACGCAACGTAAAGGAGGTCCAACGATTGACGGGCTGCCTGGCAGCCCTCAATCACTTCTTATCAAAATCGACGGAGAAGTCCTTACCCTTCTTCCGGATCATGAGGAAAACCGCCGGTTTCCAATGGACTTCAGAATGTCAGGGGGCATTCGAGGAGCTGAAACGGTACTTATCTTCACCCCCCGTGCTCTCTAAACCCAAGGTAGGGGAGATCATGTACCTCTACTTGGGTGTTAGCCCGGCTTCCATCAGCTCAGTACTCATTCGGGAAGAGGATGGCATCCAACATGCCATCTTCTATGTTAGCAAGACCCTCAGGGAAGCGGATCTCCGGTACTCCCCCGTGGAAAAAACGGTGTTGGCTATCGTGTGGACCGTCAAGAAGTTGGGCCATTACTTCCAGGCTCACCCGGTCCAGGTCCTCACTCACCAACCCCTCGGCGCCTTGATGAGGAGCCCCACTAGCTCCTACCGAATGGTAAAATGGGCTGTCTTCTTGAGCCAATACAACATCGACATCCGTCCTAGGCCCGCCATCAAGGGCCAAGCCCTAGCGGACTTCGTGATAGGGTGTACGGCAAGGGCAGCCACGGACGAGGAGCCCTCGGCCCCTTCGGATGATTGGTGGACTCTCTACACCGACGGCTCCTCCGCCATCAAGGCATGCGGAGGAGGGGTGGTTCTCATCTCACCCGAGGGCTTCCGGGCCTATTATGCAGTCTGTTTCTCCTTCAAAGTCTCCAACAATGAAGCCGAATACGAGGCTCTCCTCTGTGGCCTTCGGCTGGCAGCTAACATGAAGGCCCGACAAATCCACGTCAAGTGCGACTCCAAGTTAGTCGTCGGCCAAATCTCCGGGGAGTACGAAGCCAAGGAAGGGATAATGAAGCAATACAAGGAGGCGGCCAAGGAGTTGCTTAAGGTATTTGAGGCACACTCTCTTACTCAAATACCGAGGGCTCAAAACTCCGAGGCCGACATTTTATCAAAGCTCTCGGCAGAATCCCCTGAGCATATCTCGAAGATTGCCAAAGTAGAAGGACTCAGCCTCTCTAGCATACATGCTAGCCCCGTCATGGATATACAACAAAGACAGGAGGACTGGATCTCGGACATTGTTGCCTTCATCACCACAGGGCGACTGCCCAAGGATGAGGCCCGCGCCAAGCTGGCAAAGATGAGGGCTCCCAGCTACACTATCGAGGACGGGAGGCTTTACAAAAGGTCCTACAACGGGACGTTGCTTCGGTGCCTCCATCAAGATGAAGCCGAAGTAGCAATGGAGGAAGTACACAGTGGAACTTGCTCAGCTCACCAGGGACCCTTCTCCATGTCCCGAAGGCTAATAATCCAGGGCTACTTCTGGCCTACGATGGCCCGGGATTGTGCAGATCTTGCCCGGAGGTGTCCCGCATGCCAACACTTCCAGAAAGCCCCCGGCAGGCCAGCAGTCAACTATGCCCCCATCAGCACATCCATACCCTTCGCTCGATGGGGCATAGACCTCGTGGGCCCTCTGCCGAGGGGTACCTCCAACAACAGATACATCATCGCCGCCATCGATTACTTCACCAAATGGGTGGAAGCTGAGCCCCTCGCCAGCATCACTGAGACCAGGTGCCGTCATTTTGTTCTCAAAAACATCCTCACCAGGTTTGGCGTCCCTCAGCAAATCATCTCCCACATTGGGACTCAGTTTGAGGCAGCCCCCTTCTGTGCCCTCCTAGAGGCATGGGGCATCAAACACACCTTCTCATCCGTTGCTTACCCCCAGGGCAACGGTCAAGTGGAGAACGCCAACAGGATCTTGCTCGAGGGCCTAAAAAAGAAGCTGGAGGCCGAAGGGGGTGGTTGGGTAGAAGAACTCCACAACATCTTATGGGCCTACCGTACCACCCCTCGGCGGGCAACTGGCGAGACACCCTTCTCCCTTTTGCTACGGATTTGAAGCCAAGGCCTCCACTGAGGTAACTCTTCCAACCCGAAGGGTCATACAGTATGATCCAGAGGTCAACGACGCCAATATGGCCCTCGACCTCCACCTGATTTCAGAACGCCGAGAGCAAGCCTTCATGTGCGCGGAAAACTACCGAAGGCAAGTGAAAAGTTACATTGATGCCAAGGTTCGCTCCCGGGAATTCCAAGTGGGGGACTATGTTCTTCGAAGAAGGGAAGCTAGCCAACCAACCGAGGGCGGAAAGATGGCACCAAAGTTCGAGGGCCCTTACATCGTGGCAGCCATCATCAAACCCGGAACTTACAAGCTAAAACGCCCTAACGGGACCGAAGTCCCTAGGCACTGGAATGTACATCACTTAGTTAAATTTTATCAATAACATCAGAGCGGCCAAGCCCTCATAACTAGTGAATGTATTATTTTACGGCCCAAGGCCTAAGAATTCTGAAGAATGAAGGCATTTTGAAGACACCGAGAACACGGAACAAGATTATCACAGGGGCCAAGCCCTCATATCACCCCAGGCCCAAGGCCTCACCACAATAGAAGAACCCTCGGCACCAAGTGCCGAGGGTAGACAATACTGTCACCTACAACAAAGCACCACCTGTCCCCAAAAGGAAACCCCTCGGCACCTGGTGTCGGGGGGACACGCCACTAGCAGCTTTCAACAAGTGAGAAGAAACACCAAGTGTTTCCACAGAAGACCCCTCGGTACCAAGTACCGAGGGTAGACGACACAATCACCTCCAACAAATGGGAAAAAACACCAAGTGTCTTCACAAAAGACCCCTCGGTACCAAGTACCGAGGGCCGCAAATCGGAACAAACATCAAGTGTTGTTTCTAAGCCGTACCCCTCGAGGACGCCTATACCGAAGGCGCCACCTCTCGGTGCCGGCAGCACATAGTGCACCCGGCCATTTGCAACCAGTGTGCAAATGAAAATCCTTCCCTGAAACGCTTTCCGCGTCATCACCCCAAGGGTATGACAGGCACGAGAAATGCCCAGGATTCGACTTTCAAAAAACGGAACGTTTTCCGCGTCATCACCCGAAGGGTATGACAGGCACGAGAAATGCCCAGGATTCGACTTCCAAACCGAAACGCTCCCCGCGCCACCACCCCAAGGGTGTGACAGGCCACGGACTATGTCTAGCGCCGAGGGGACGACTTTCAAAACTGAGGCGCTTTCCGCGCCATCCCCCAAGGGGAGGCAGGCTACAGACCACCATATCTTGTGCCCAGGAAACGACCCTCGATCCCCTCGGAACTCGGAAGGTTAACCCGAGGGGGGAGCTAATGGTGTATTCTGTTACCTCCCGATAGGCCAAGCCTTACCAAGAAACCAAGTTTCTTGAAGCCTTCCCTTCACTACTCAAAAAAAAATGGGGTGGTGAAGGGGAGTAGACTCGGCGAGAAATCAATGAGTACATCACTCCAACAATTCACAGAAACATACCGAGGGCTCCCCACGGGAACACCTTCGGTACCTGAAAGCTCACAGGAACGAAGGATACCATTCACAACAGACACCATCAACAAATGGCTAAGTCCACTCAAGGATTGCCTCCGGCTATACCTAAAACCGAAGGCTCAAATACTACAAGACATGACAGGCTCAGCCAACAGCAACTCAAAGCGTCCCCGAAGGGTACTATACGACAAAGCTATCGGATGTGGTCAAACCAAATCAAGAATCACCTCCGGCACCTCACTACATGCCGAGGGGATATAACAAACAACCGAAGGCTTGTATTGCCACAAGCCAACATCACAAGGAAAAGGAAACTATCCTAAACCTACAACGCCTACAACCGAAGGGTCCCCCCCGAAGGCCAGCAGCAGGAAATACTTAGAAAAAAAATCTAAGTCCTAAATGTTTTGCCCCTTGTGGAGCCACCAGTCAACCGAGGGCATACCTCAAACAAGGTCCTCACATTCACCCGAGGGATCCTACTTCATACGTACTACACTTAGAAAGATATTTTCTAAGTCCTACATATTTTGGCCCTCGGTCAAATCTCCATGCTGCCAGAGGGGCCATACGGTTGAAGACTTGGTGAAGCTACGCTTAGAAAAATTTTCTAAGTCCTACATATTTTGACCCTCGGTCAAATCTCCATTCTGCCCGAGGGCTCCTACTTCATACATGCTACACTTAGAAAAATTTTCTAAGTCCTAAGCACCTCGCCTCTGGCTATCTCATGAGGGCTACACCAAACCAGAGGGAAGGAACCGGTCGGGGGCCAACAGATGAACAAACACTTAGAAATATTTCTAAGTCCTGAACATTGTGCCCTCGGTGAAAGGTTCAACGGACTCAATATACTTAGTGGTCGAGGGCTACGAGAAGCACTACACTTGGAAGAATATATTCTAAGTCCTAAATATACATTCAGAAAAGCGAAGGCCTACATTCAGAGAAGGGCGAAAGCATACATTTAGAAAAGCGAAGGCATACATTCCAAGAGAAACAATGAAAGGGAATAAATTGTATACACAAAGCCCGAAGGCAAGCATTCATTCGTCAAAAAGAGGAAATTCAAATGTATATATTACAATGTGGCCGAGGCCGAAAGTACACAGATATCCATTACATACAAAAAAGACGTTCAAAACACTACTAAATACAGATCATATATTTTCAGCTCCGGGGGCAGCCTCTTCCGCGGGCTTTGAGATGACCTCTGTGCCAACCTCAGCTTCATCGCCCTCGGCCTCCTTCAGGAGCTCAGAATCCTCCAATTCTGGCCTCTCGACGCCCTCGGAAAGGGGGACTCTGATATCAGGCTGGAGGGGGGGGGGGGCCATATGCCGCCGGATCAAAGGCTGTTGGCTCGATTTTCAAATGCCGTGCGAGCCTCCTGTAGATCAAGGCCTGGGTGAAGAACTCCCCCCCGGCGTAGTAATCTTCACCCTTTCGAGCTAGCCACATCGCCCCGGGGCCCTTCACCCACCCGTCGGCGGATCCCTCCACGACCGAGGCCACCCAGTCTTTATGGCCTTCGGCCTTCCAGCCCTCGGTCATGAAGGCAGCGACTGCACCGGCGGCGGCCTCTGCTTTGGCGGCCTCGGCATCTTCGGAGGCCTTCTTTGCATCCTCGGCAGTCGGCAGCAGCCTTCTCCACCTCTGTCTTCTCCTTGGCCGCCTTTTAAGCTTCCGCCCTCGCCTGCTGGAGGTCCCTCTCCAGCTGGGCCATCTGCCTCATGGCCTCGGCGTTGTCATGAACGAGCTTCTTGAGGGACTCATCCTGCTGCGCTTTCTGAAGGCGCCACTCATCAAACCTCCTGGCATGCTCTCCGAGGGCTATGCAGACCTGTTAAAACAAACGACAAAGTAAAGGGTTAAGCTACGATCACGCAACAGATAGAATCGTAAACCACTATGCAAAAGGAGAAGAAGAAAAGAAGGGGAAGAACTTACAGTGAGGGAGGACCGGAGGATTTTTTACTCGAGTGCTTCATCGTCGAGCTTCCCGAGGGCCCTCCTATCCAGAGCGGGGGTAGCCCCGCCCAAAATTCCTGGGGGTCTACTGTGCCATGCGTAATGGCTGCCCCTTTCGGCGGGGAGAACTGTATGTCCTCCCGGGCCAAGCTTGCCTCACCACCTTGACCCGAGGGCGGGCGAGGAGCAGTTGTTGTCATTGGAGCACAGGGCTCGGAGGCGGAGTGCTCGTCCACCACCACCACCAGGGGAGCCTTCTTCCCGGCATCCCCCTTCTTCTGTTTCTTCCCCTCGGGGATTGGCGCCTTGCCAACGGCTTTCCGCTTTGCGGCCTCCCCCGAGGGCTCACTACCCTTCTTCAACTCCCCGAAGGGCTTCTGCTTGGGGGGCTCCTTTTGGATCGGGGCCTTGACCTTTTGTTTTTTAAGGTTGGCGAAGGCATTGAGGTCCATGTTGATACCTGAAAAAAAATAATAACGGTTAAAGTCGAAGGAGAAAAGATACAATAAAAAGCATATCTGCATCTAGATATACATAAGTCTAAAGGACCGGATGCTCTCGGCCACTACCTCCGGAGGCTCTCTCAAAGGCCGGGAACTTTTCATCTGTTTCCCCCAGGAAGTGATACCGCCAGAACCCGAGGGTGTAGAGGTCCTCCTCTTGGGTGCACTCCTTGATGGTTATGTTTTTGTCTCGGCCCTCCGGGATCTTTGCCAGGATCCTGTCATCTTTCTCGAGGGCGGCGCTCCTCCTCTTCTCATGCCTCCTAAACCGGTCACGCAATTCCCTCGGGAAGGGGCTCTCGGTCAACTTCACGTAGCACCACCGGTCTTTCCACCCTTTGTTCGAGGAGGGCGCCTCAGTAAAAAACTTGAACAGGGCCACCTGCTGCAAGTTTGTGAAGCCCTCGGCATTCGCATGCCCCCCCCCCCCCCCGGCACAGGTTGAAGCTCTGGAAGAAGAGATCCAGGCTAGGTGTCACCCCCCAGGATTTGCAGAGCTGGAGGAAGCCCGTGATGTAGGAATGGCTGTTCGGGGTCAGTTGGCAGGGGACCAAACCCACGAACCGGAGGTACTCCCGGAGGAAGGGGTGTAGGGGGAACCGGAGCCCCATCGACACGGAGAGGATGTGCACCGCAATGCAGCCCTCGGGAGCCCGAGAGAGGACGTCATCGGGACCCGGTGCCACCACGGTGGCCGAGGGCCCACGTGTAATTGAGTGACATAAAGATCCGCCACATAAGCTTTCGACCTTATCTCTAAGGCGGCGGTATTCAAGTAGGAATACCCCCCGGGCATATCGAGGGGCTTCCCTTGGTCTGCAACGCTGCCCTTCTTCTTGGGGGCAGCAACCTTCGCCTTCTTTTTTCCGGGGGCCACCCGGATGGGAACCGCATTCAGCGGCCGAGAGGTGCTGGCCTCGCCAGTGCCCCGAGGGGGGGAGAACAGCAACAGTGACCCTCGCGCCCTCTTTCTGCGCCTCTTCCTCAGCTACTTGCCAGGCGAGGGCCAGCTCTTCGTCTTCACACTCTTGTTCGAAGCCCTCGGCTTCCGCCTCAGCAACGAGGGCTTTCTGCAACTCCATTGCGACGACAGCGTCTTGTCCTGATGAGGGCTGTTCGCTTGTGGACTCCACGTCCGAGATGACTTCATCCTCCATCGAGGGCGCCCCCGAGATGTCCTGGGAATCACTTTGGGAAGACATCTTTCACTGGTTCGAGGGCTCGAAAACACTAAGTGTTCTAGGCTATAGCTCCTAGATCTAAGGCCGCTACAGCTAGCTAAGGAGGGAGAAGAGCAGATGGGGAACTAACCTTAAAGCGGGAGTTAGATCGAGGGCAGTGTTTCTCTCTCTAGAAAAAATCCGGCAGAGCTTCGCTAACAAGTGATCGCACAGGAAGAGTGGTGTCCGGTCATGGGGTATTTATAGGCGCTGGGATCCGGGCTTGGGCCTGGAAACCGGGCCTCCGGTTGGACTGCCATCATTACAAACCGTGGTTTCGCCCAATCGGTGACGCCCGCCCACGGGCAGCCAACGAGCACACACCACGTGGCAACTCCCCCCAACGGCTATATCCTGACGTTAGATATTCCAACGGCTATATCTCCAACGGCTATATTCTGGGAGCTCCCGGCTACACTTGACAGGCCACTCCTTCATCAACCAAGAAATTAGCCCCCGGGCTTTTTACTTCACTCCACTTCATCAAGAAGAGTCTCCGGGTACACTTACCCAGAGACGCTCCCGGTTTGTGCCCCTCACACTACATAACAGATGCCTTCAGGCTCACTCCTTCAGAAGCCCACGGCTTCATAACAGGCCCACCCCTCGGGGATCCCCCCTCAACACTTTGAGGGCCGGGTAGCCCCCGGGGAATACGCCTCATTGATGGACAGCCTACGGCACACAGGTAACGGGACCCCTCGGGTACCCTCCTCACCAACTGAACAACAAACAGGGGACACCCCGGTAACACTGCAACTACTGCTCACATTCATGACGCCCTCGATCCCCGGATTGAGGGACTCCCCTTCGACACCTCCCAGGAAATCAACAGCACGCCTCCGGCTAATCAACACATGAGCCCTCAGGACAAGGAAAGCCTTCGGCATCAACATTATTCTCCATTTCGAGCCACGGATTCACATTTTCGATTCATCGTTGGGGGAATTCGGTGCACTCTTTTTCTCTCGTTAGAATTTTTTCCCACAGGGTTTTTCATAATGAGGTTTTTAATGAGGCATCCCCCAAAATGAAATGAAAAGCGTCAGCCTTCGGCCCAAAACAGCAACGCAACTACTCTACTCCTTTTCACCACTTTGCAAGTGCCTCAAGGAGTGGGGGACTGGGGAACCCCCTCGGGAAAAATCACAAAAATCACAAAAACCACAAACATGACCCCCCTCAAGTCCCGACATGTGGGTAACTGAGGGACTGCCCCCGGCAAAATAAACAAACAGCAAACTACCCACAACACCACAAACTACAACGGAACAACGACAGAGGACAAACACAATTACTCCTTTTCCCTCAAGTACCTTTCGGCAAAAGGAATGAGGGACTCCTGATGGAGTATATGGCCCGGGAACCCCCGGCCCACAGACTCCTACTACTCCAATGAAGGCCCAACAGGTCCAGAAAGCACAACAGGCCCGAATCACCGCGCCCAAAGTACCAAGCAGCCCACAATGCGCACCAGGGGTGCCTTCGGCCCCCTGGCCGAAGGCTCTAACTCTCACAGGAGGGCCAAGACAGGAAAACAAAGTTACTGGGGAAAACGGCGAAAATCAGTAGCCCTCGGCAGTTGGAGCCCTCGGCACTAAGGGGGTCCCCGGTACTCAGAGCCCTCGGCTAGTCATCTACTGCCGATGGTGCCTTTTCCGACACAATATCCGCTCCACATGCGTATGGATCACCGTACCCTGTACAACGTCCCATCCAACAGCCTCATTAAATGCGGCCACATGCGTTTGCCATCGCCAACCAGTTGAGGTGACCTCTCGGCCAATGGACGCTTGACACGTGTCCCTGTCTGGCATTTATTGCTACTATAAATAGCACCCCATTTTCCCATTTGTAACCAAGTCATAACACGCTGAAAACACTGAACACTTTCTAATATACTTTCTCTCTCTATATTTACATGCTCTGACTTCTCTCTAGTTATTCCCCGTAATAACCCCTCGGATAAGCTACCCCCCGGGTACACTATCCATCAGCCTCATATTTCGGATCTGCATGAGGGGTGGTGACGGCGGTATGTGCTCGATGAGCCTCCATCTCATTAAGCCGGTGCTGGAGGGCCGCAAAGATTTCATCCCTGGGATCCTTCGGGTGGGCCTCCGCCCCCTGCGAACAAACACGAGCCGAGTGGGCCTGATTGATTTGGTGCCTTGCGTCATCGGCATGAAGTGGTGCCTTGCCTTTGTCCTGATGGGGACGTGATATTCATGTAATTTCCGATTGTATGTTTGTATTTTTAACTAGTTTTTATTAGTTCTAGTTGAGGAAATTACACACTTTTGGTGTAATACTTTATTTTCATATTTATGTGTAATTTGTTTAGATTAGGACTTTTCTGAGCTAAACAGGTCAAAAATCATCCAAGGGATCAAGATTGGACCTTAAAAGATCAAGGAAAGTGCAACGAAGCAAGAAAGATTTCGAATTGGAAAAAATACTCATGTACCCGGTTGGGTATTGCCTATACCCGATAGGGTATTTGCTTGATTCGATTGTCCAAATCGAATCCGGGAACAAATGATCGTGGGAGCAAGATTTCGTTAAGATTTGTCACATACCCGATCGGGTATGCCGACATACCCGGTCGGGTATGCCCAGAAAAGTGACTTTCTGGGAAATTTCCTAAGATACCCGGTCGGGTATCCTATATAAACGGTCGGGTATCAGACACTGCAGCTCCCAAAAGCCTATAAATACACTCCTTTCCTTCACAATAAAAAACCAATTCCTATATACTTCTAAGCTCAGTCTAGAATAGTTCTTTCTTTATATTTTCATCAAGTTTAGTCTCCAAATGAGGAGCTAAACTCTTCCATCTTGGTTTTGCTACTTTGAAGCTTAATGAATTTGTAAGTTGTGAGTTATTCTCTTTAATTTTCTTCCTTGAATATTAATTCTTCCTTTAAATACTATTTCTATATCAATGTTGGGGAGTGTTACTAAGATGACAATTAGTTAACATCTTGACATTAGTTATAGTAATAGTTATTTCTTCCTCTATGTTAATATTGGGGAGTGTTACTAAGATGACAATTAGTTAACATCTTGATATTAACTATAGTAGGATTCATACTCTTTAATATTCTTCCTTGAGTATTAATTAATTCCTATTCATGTTTCATATTAATAATATTTTGAACATTACTTAAAGGATCAACTAGTTTTGTTTCATATATTAATTATTACTAGAATCAATCGATTAATACGCTTGTTATTAACTCGGTTCCTTCAACGGTAGTAAACTTGGATTGTTAATGCATGCGTCTCGTGATTAATAATCTAAGGGGAATTAATTATATTGATTAAACCAATAAACCGCTTGTGTTGAGGTTATCAATCTCAATCGTTTTCATCTCAAGTTTATTGCTACTATCGTGTTAATATACGACGCGTGTTCTATATTGACTCGGTAGTAAGTTTTATTAATGAACGCGTCTCGTTATTAATAACTACCCTCGATGAACTGGATATACTCCTCGATTGAGTATTCGAGAGGAAGATAGTTAAAGATATAATCGGGATCGACGAACATTTCATTAAGTGGATAAAAGCAAAACCAAGTCCTCATCTCATTAAATTAAACTCATATAGGTTGTTAATCTTAGTATATTTAAATCAAACAAATCTAAACCCCCCTTGATACTACTTATATAAAAGAAAAGTATTCCTTTCCCTGTGGATACGAACTTTACTTCACTATACTACGTATTAGTGTTGTATTGATTAATTATTTTGAGTGCACCTCACGACAAGTGCACGTCAAATTTGGCGCCGTTGCCGGGGAAAGACAATTATTTTTCTTTTTATTTTATCTCATAAAAATCAAAAAACAAAAAAAAATATATAAAAAAATTAAAAAAAATCTTGCTCTTCTATTTTCTGAACTTATATGAGTAAATGGATACCAACACATCATCGCTAGAGAGTCAAATTTCTAGCTTAACATTTTTAGTAAAGGAGTTTCTCTTATGCTCAAACGTTCAAGATACCAAGGCCTGCAACATTTGCATGTCACAAAGGCATCTTACGAATTTTTGCCCAAGCTTCAAGAAGAATACTTTGAACAGAGTAATGATGTTGTTTTCCAAGAGAGGTATGATTCATTCTCCAACACATATAATCCATACTCAAGTTCTTATTCCAGCATGTCCACTGAAGACATGATCCGAGCTCTCACTATCAATGTGACAAAAATGCAACAAGATATGTCGCAATACCCGCAAGAAACAGTGCTCAAAGAACTGAACTTGGAGAATCAATTGAAACAAGTGCCAAACATTGTGAACCACATTGGCGAGGAGGAAGAAGAAGAGGAGCTTACGGAGGGAGCTCAACCAGAGGAGGAGAAACTTCAAAACTCAACTCCATCACCGGCCATTCCTGAGAACATGCCACCATTTCCTGAGGCTCTAAGGGAAACATAAAGGGTAGAGAAGGACGAAGATGAAATCCTCAGCAAATGTGAGGATAACTCAAATGTACTTTTCGCGGTTGCAAATAAACCGAGAGAATATCATTTGGATTTCCTTTCATTCACCAATATGCAGGAAATGACAGTGGAGTTAAGTAAACATTTGATACCCCCTCTCATGCCACCAAGATCAAAACACTTTCCATTGACCATGCTAAATGATAATTTCTTTCCCTCACTCTCACCACATGAATCAATGAAAATCTGGATATTTGATCCTAGAAAGATTTTCAAAGTGAAGGGTCAGAAAATCAAGCATTCCTATGGAAGTCCTAGGGGTGAAAATGTGGCGAAGATAAACTATCATGATCCCAGTTTGAACGACTGAACACAATGATGACGTCGTGCCGCGACGTTAACTAAGGCGCTTCTTGGCAGGCAACACAAGCAAAGGTACATATTCTTTTCTCCCTCGTAGTTTTCATTTCAAAAAAAAAACCAGGGACACCATACCCGATCGGGTGTCACGTACTACCCGGTCGGGTATAAACAAAAATATAAAGGGTGAAGCTCGGGTAACCAAATACTCGATCGACTCAGTGGTGGAAAATTATGAAGTACCCGATCGGGCAGCTCCATATACCCGGTCGGGTATGTTAATTTTTTTGGAAATATGTTCGCACCAAAACGCCCAATCGAGTATACCCCAACTCGATCGGGTAGGACCCCGGATTTTGAAGAAACACAGGCATACCCGATCGGGTATGTTAGGGTACCCGGTCGGGTACACGGTCTTTAAACCCGAATTAGCCACCCAAAACACCCATTTCATCTTCCCCAAACCTCCAATTTCGAAGTTTCTTTCTCCTATTACTCCCTCAAATCTCCACCAAATCTTTCCAAACTAACGCCAAAATCCTCACCACATTTCCCTCTACACCCCATATCCATCAACACCACATTTTCCCCCAAAAAACTCAAGTCCAAAAATAATGCCTTACGCCCTCCCCCAAGTCCGAAATTTGTAACTCAAAATTCAAAGCATCAAGCGAAAATGGCACCAAAGAGAACAAGGGGTGAGAGTATTTCATCTAGAGCACCGGTCAGCCCGGTTATGATGGAGACGAGCACTAGGGACAATGCTTCGAGCTAAGTGAGGGGGAGTCACTCATCGATGCGTACTTAAGTTTGATACCTTGCAAACTAGAATTATTTTCTTCGCAAAAAAATGAAATGCTAGTTAGGTTGAAAACCCAAAAAAATGGCAATCTAAGCAAAAAAGGCTTACAAAAAAATGATGAGTGAGTGGAGAGGTGAAAAAATAAAAGAGATGCTAGGATGAAAACCTGAAAAGGCTCCTAGGCAAAATGAGAGATATGAGAGAGATATATTTGTTTTTACAGGACATCATTTAATCTCTTGAAGATGAAAAGAGGAGATGAGCATAGAAGGCCATGAAACCCAAGAAGATATTATTCTTTGTGCTAAACACTCAATGTAAAACCCATACGTTATCCTTGGTGGTCTTTTGCTTTTTCTGGTTGATTGTTGAACTTTTTAGGACTTGGAACTGTTAAACATTTGACTTTACTCGAGGACGAGTAAAGAAGCTAAGTGTGGGAGAGTTGATATTCATGTAATTTCCGATTGTATGTTTGTATTTTTAACTAGTTTTTATTAGTTCTAGTTGAGGAAATTACACACTTTTGGTGTAATACTTTATTTTCATATTTATTTGTAATTTGTTTAGATTAGGACTTTTCTGAGCTAAACAAGTCAAAACTCATCCAAGGGATCAAGATTGAACCTTAAAAGATCAAGGAAAGTGCAAGGAAACAAGAAAGATTTCGATTTGGAAAAAATACTCATGTACCCGGTCGGGTATTGCCTATACCCGATCGGGTATTTGCTTGATTCGATTGTCCAAATCAAATCCGGGAACAAATGATCGTGGGAGCAAGATTTCGTTAAGATTTGTCACATACCGGATCGGGTATGCCCAGAAAAGTGACTTTCTGGGAAATTTCCTAAGATACTCGGTCGGGTATCCTATATAACCGGTCGGGTATCAGACCCTGCAGCTCCCAAAAGCCTATAAATACACCCCTTTCCTTCACAATAAAAAACCAATTCCTATATACTTCTAAGCTCAGTCTAGAATAGTTCTTTCTTTATATTTTCATCATGTTTAGTCTCCAAATGAGGAGCTAAACTCTTCCATCTTGATTTTGCTACTTTGAAGCTTAATGAATTTGTAAGTTGTGAGTTATTCTCATTAATTTTCTTCCTTGAATATTAATTCTTCCTTTAAATACTATTTCTATATCAATGTTGGGGAGTGTTACTAAGATGACAATTAGTTAACATCTTGACATTAGTTATAGTAATAGTTATTTCTTCCTCTATGTTAATATTGGGGAGTGTTACTAAGATGACAATTAGTTAACATCTTGCTATTAACTATAGTAGGATTCATACTCTTTAATATTCTTCCTTGAGTATTAATTAATTCCTATTCATGTTTCATATTAATATTTTGAACATTACTTAAAGGATCAACTAGTTTTGTTTCATATATTAATTATTACTAGAATCAATCGATTAATACGCTTGTTATTAACTCGGTTCCTTCAACGGTAGTAAACTTGGATTGTTAATGCATGCGTCTCGTGATTAATAATCTAAGAGGAATTAATTATATTGATTAAACCAATAAATCGTTTGTGTTGAGGTTATCAATCTCAATCGTTTTCATCTCAAGTTTATTGCTACTATCGTGTTAATATACGACGCGTGTTCTATATTGACTCGGTAGTAAGTTTTATTAATGAACGCGTCTCGTTATTAATAACTACCCTCGAAGAACCGGATATACTCCTCGATTGAGTATTCGAGAGGAAGATAGTTATAGATATAACCGGGATCGACGAACATTTCATTAAGTGGATAAAAGCAAAACCAAGTCCTCATCTCATTAAATTAAACTCATATAGGTTGTTCATCTTAGTATATTTAAATCAAACAAATCTAAACCCCCCTTGATACTACTTATATAAAAGAAAAGTATTCCTTTCCCTGTGGATACGAACTTTACTTCACTATACTACGTATTAGTGTTGTATTGATTAATTATTTTGAGTGCACCTCACGACAAGTGCACGTCAGGACGCCTCTCATCTGCTCTTGAGACGGATCCCCCGCTCTCTTAGGGTCTTTGGGACGACTTTCCCCCAAGGCGGTCTTGGACCCCTCGACGGTCTTGCACTCCTCCGAGCCTCTCGAGGACTGAGGTCCGAGGCCTTTCTTTGTTCGCACCGCGTTGGTCCCGGGATTGGACCTCTTGGGAAGCGGTGTCTTGAGCCACAACCCCTTCGTCGTTCCCCACCCGAGGGGCAGGGTTCACGAAGGGGGTGGCCATGGGAGAAGAAATGTGTTCTCCCCAATTTGCGTTTGAAGGGGTACCAGAGTGCCGAAGGCACCTGGGTTTTTAGTGAGTGTCTGGATGAAGGCAGAGAATGCCGACTGTACGTCGATAGTGAGAACCGAAGGGCTAACTTGATTTTCGATCCGGTCCCTCCTTCGGGTTTCGATGTCGAGGCGGGCATCAGGAGCGTTTTGTTGGAGCTGAAGGCGCAGGTCAACAACATCCTGTTCCAACTCAGTGATGAGCCCATCCTTGGGAGCCTTGTTAGAGGCTCCGGGGGCGTTGACTTCACCGAGGGCCAGGTTGTTGTCCTCAAAGTTCTTGGACTGAGCATGGGTGGTTCTTCCCATTTTAGTAGGTGTTTTTTAGCTGAAGGGGAGGTTTTCTTACTTGATTGTTCGACCTCTCAACGAGAGCACCAAATGATGGATAAGTGTACCCGGGGGTATCCATCCGAGGGGTTACTGTGGGGAATAACTAGAGAGAAGTCAGAGCAAAAGTAAGAGAGAGAATATATATTGTTGAGAATGTGTTGAGCGTATTGAACATGGATTACAAATGGGGGAAGGGGTGCTATTTATAGTAGTAATAAATGTCAGATAGGGACACGTGTCATCTTTCTGGTGGTCGAGGGGTCACCTCAACGGGGTGGCACTGGCACTCGCATGTGGCCGCATTAAATGCGGTGGTTGGATGTGAGGTTTGTACTCGGTACGTTGATCCGGTGCATGTGGGTGGGAGATTTTGTCGAGGAGATGCCTTCGGCTGTAGATGATTGGCCGAAGGCTCTTCATACTGGGGGCCTCTAGGTGCCGAGGGCTACTGTTTTTGGCGCTCTCTCCTAGACTCTTTGAGGGTTTCAAAGAAGCTGTACTGTAAGTTTATGAGCCTTCGGCCAGGGGGCCGAAGGCACCCCAGTGTTCGTCGTGGGCTGCTTGGTACTTGGGGCGCTTTGATTTGGGCCTGCTGTGCTTCCTGGACCTATTGGGCCTCTGCTACAGTAGTGGGAGTCTATGGACCGGGGGTTCCTGGACCATATACTCCATCAATCTTTTATACCTTATTAGTAAAAAATTAAAAAAATATATTTTGAAACATTAAAATGAGAGCAATTTAAAAATATTTTTTTTAAATTTAATTTGTAATAAATTAAATAATAAAGTAGAGTCAAAGTAAAACATGTGAATAGTGAAAAAAAATCCAATGTTGCATTTAGAAAAGAACGGAGAAAGTATAAATCACAATTACTAGATGTAAGTGTGAATCAAAGTGAGGATTTTAAAAGTCCAAATATTCTCTACTTCTGGCTTTCTTTTGTGAACCATGCAAACAATTTAAAAACCTGAGTAGCTTGAAAAGATGGATTGAAATTTGAATAAATGTAATAAAAAAATGCATTACCCTGGTCCCTATCATTGAAAAACATATTCATAGACATGAAGTTAGTTAGAAATTAGACCACATAATACCATATCATTTGAGAAACGTCTTCATTCCGATTTCAGTTTCATCTCCTTTTCGTAAATCTCAATTTATAAGCTAAAAATATCTTCAGATTAAACCGTAACATTTTCGTCTACTATTTTTCATTACTATTATTTTTTCTTGGATATCATTTTTGAGACTTTAGTAAAATACATAGCAGAAATTAAGACGTCCTTCGGATATTGAATATTTACTGTTTTAAAAATCAAAATTATTTACCTTGTTGGATTTGAGATTATAAGTTATATTGGTCATTCATAAAAATTAATTTCTTGCTTATTTAGTTGAGAAAAGTTATAACATGTGTGATTAAAATATGGACTTCTTATTAAAATTTTATTAAAGATGTTTTTAATTGGTTTGAAATGATATGATCTTATATGATCACCACACAAAAATTACGTGATTGACACGAATTGACCGGTGATTTCATGCCAAACTGCTTGTGCCAAAATGTTTTTGACACGAATTTAACATATTCCTATTACATCCTCTATGGATTTTGGTGAATCCCTCCAAAAAAATCTACGTCAATTTCATTACTTTTTATGTGGTGTGATAGATATTTTTATACACGTTTTTAGTATTGTCCAATTCTTGTCAGCCCCAATCTAATATGATCTCGTTTGATTTGATTTGATTTAGGTATTATAGGATTTCAAAGTGATCAGTCTACTATAGTAAAACAAAGACGATTGGGTTATCTTGTTAGTTTGAGTTTTTAGACTATTGGGCTATCTAATGATACTATTTTATACGGAGTATATCTTTTGTGCTAGAACTATAATTTCCTTTGTTACAACTCTCACATCATTCATAAAAAATGCATATTATTTCAAACTCATGGATTTATTTTAATATAGTTAGAAGTATATGAAACTTTATGCACACTTTAAATTATAAAAAAGATTTAAAATAAAGATTATAATTTCATTCTTACAATGTTAAACATTGATTGTACACCAATAGTTTGAAATCTTATTTTAGTTCAAATAAACTATTCATATTACACAATTTTAACTCGAATAAGAAAAAGAAACACTCAAATATATCATTTTCTTTCTCCGCGATCATTCTTATTTCTCATCCACGCAATACCTCTTTCTTTACCAAACACACATATTTCACATTCTTACATCACATAAATAAACCACCATCCATCTCTAGACGCGACTCGATCAACTAAACCTTTCCGATTAATATAACCCTTCCTTCCCGTGTTTCACTAATTGACTTATATTTCGTAATGAGGTAGAGTAAAGAGTACATTATAATGCATTTGATCTTTTTAAGTACATAAGTTCGAGTTTTTAATGTTAATTGAGTACACCCATTAGATTAACACGTTAATACGACTGAGTTGGCTAACAGAATGCTAATAGGTCGACTTTTTGAAGGTCGACGCTAGCCCCCAGTCTCTTGATCGACTTTCCCTTGGTCGAAGTCAGTCCCCCGCAGGTCGACTTCTCCTTGTTCGATGCACCCCTGCTGGCCGACGCCTCCCCGCAGGTCGACTTCCGAAGGTCGATTTTCCTTTTTTGTCGACTTCGTGAAGGTCGGCACCATAACCTCGGTCCATTACCCCTTCTTACTCGACATTCATTAGCCAACTCAACTGTATTAACGTGTTAATCCAACAAATGTACTCAATTAACATTAAAATCCCGAATTTGTATACTTAAAAAGATCAAATGCAATATAGTGTATTCTTACTCCACCTCGTACAAGTTGATGTACTCAATTGACCCTTTCCTCATTTCGTAATCTTGATTTTTTTTACAGATATGACTCTTCATCGGTTCATGATCTCTCCCAAACTCCGAAGTAGAAATAGGTTCTAGAACTCAGTTCCGCCGGCAGTCAGAAACAATAGATATGAGGATGCAGCCTAAAAAATGATTAAAAAAATATTAGGCCCAATATTCTTGTCCAGGCTTGAGGAAGCCGAGCAAACATGTCTGGAGTTGGGATCCATCAACATCTATCATTCACAAACGGTTGAACGCTCCGCCAAGTCGCCGATTCTCTTCGCGCTTTCATCCTCCGTCAGACGCCAACACGCAGCACATCAGCAGCACCGCAGCACGCCTCTTCAGTCGTCAACTACTTACATCACTCCCGTCGCTCAGTCGCCTGCTCTCCGCCACTCAACCTTCAGCGGCTCAGTCAATCGGCGCTTCCCTCAATTTTCACATCCAACCATTCGTAGTCCCGGTATTTCTTCAGTCCTCTTTTATTGATTAGCTCAATAATAACTTAGTTCATTGTTTTTTTATAAATATTTAGTTAAATACTTAAATTAGTAATATCGTTGTATGTCGAAACCTAAGAAAACCGAGAAACTCATTTTGATTTTCCCACACGCGTCACCAGAACGACAGAACCATTCAGAAAAAATATAAGATAGCAAATCTTTACCTAAGATCTCAAAATGACAGAACTTTACGAATGTTTTTATTTTCAGAAAACTTGCCACTCTGCCGGTCAAAAATCACTCGAAAAATCGGTTAGCCTAAAAGTGGTTTTTTTTTGTATATTTGTTTTTTGATACAAAAGAGGTTGGCTTGCCTATGTGAGGGTGGCTAGAGTGAGAAGGGAAGCAACAAAAGAGAATGCCGTTCATATCCAAGATACAGAGGCAATCAGACTACAACTCCTTCCCCCACAGTCACCCCATCGTCATTGACAATGGCGCCTCATATTTTCGCATTGGGTACTCTTTGTAAACCCTAATATTCATTTATTTTATATGTGCATTTTTTTGGTACGTTCGTATATTATCAGTAAAGTATTACTCCGTATAAAAGATCAAATTTTGAATTATGGTTTTGATCGAGTAGATGGGCTGGAGAGAGTGACCCTCGTGTTATCTTTAGGAACATTGTCCAAAGGCCTCGCCACAAAACGACAGGTAATTGGGCCTTGTTACACTCTACTTTTCATTCTCAGTTTTAGCTTTACTGTAATTAGTCCTTAAGGTGTGTTTGGGCGTTTGTTTTTGGGAGGGAGGGGAAGGCATGTGAGGGTTGATGACCCTTCTATTTGTGTTGGGGAGTCCAAAAAATATGGGGAATGGTTTTGGAAGGTTTTTGTGACCCTCCAAAACCACTCAAATGCTCAATTGTTAAGTTCCTCTAAAATAAGGGATTTTGAAGGATAACTAACTAAATGATAATTTAAGTTAAATTTAAAATGAATATCACTTCAACTATTTGAATTCACCTTATCTCAGAAGTGGTTTTTATTATAATTCCTTCTAATATTCTCTTCTTTTAAATTCACTATTCCCAAATAAGAAGAATGATTTCCTCACATTCCCCTCCTTTCACCTCCAACAACTTACTTTCAAAGCCTTCCCCTCCCTTTCACCCCAAACTTCCAAACATACCCTAAGTAGCAGAAACTTTATTTGGGGTTACACATGATTTCTTTATATGTTTTGAGGTTGAATTCTTGATTTCATTGTGCCAAAGGGTATCAATGTTCATGTTCCTCTTTGATGGAGGATATTTACTTAACCATGACATGCAGTGTTTATTGGGCACTTCTTGAGAAAGTCAAGTGGTTGCAAGAAAATAAAGACATTAGGTAGTTTTCAAAACTTTTATAAAAAAGACTTACTCATAGCTAAATTTAAATTCACTGTTGAAACTTGAAAGTTTGCATTGGAGCCTTGTAGTTTACAAAATCAAAAGCTTAAAGAGCGTAGTTCAAGCTACCAAGCAACCTACCTCCAAGGGGTCAATTGAATGCTGGGATTGCTTTAGGACTCCGAAGTTTTGTAGATACTAGTCATATATCATTGCTCCATGAGAGAAACTGTCCCCCCTCTTCACCCATCGGAAAATTGGGGTACAAAGGATATATACCCTGTACACACACATGGATAAAAGATGTACACAAAAGAGGTATCAACAACCCATTATGTTCCTCATTAACCCGTGAATCGAGATTACTAATTTTATTCCCTTCCGCTACAGTTTTTGCCTTTAATAATTTACTTATTTACCTCAAATTGTTTGGCTTTAAACAAAAATAAATTGAAATACATGCAATCTATTAAAGAAGTGCTATGAAACCTTTCTAAATGAAATGAAATGATATTTTATTTCCATCTATTACTCTGATGAAAATGTGCTTTGTTCGTGATTGTTGCAGGAGAAACTGTCACTATTGTTGGCGATCATAATCCCGCACTATTAAAATACTTTGATTGCACACGCTCAGGACCCCGTTCTGCATTTGATAACAATGTTGTATATCAGTTCGAGATAATGGAATACGTAAGGAATAACCTGTGTGACCTTATTTAAAGTGAAATATTACCCAAAAAGATGTATATTGAATTTGCATAAATGGACCATTTATGAAAGAAGGATTATTTAAAACTTTAAATGCAAAAACATCATATGATTGACATCTTTTCACATTAGTTTAATTTCTTTTTGGTATTTAGATTCTTGACTTTGGGTTTGATCGATTAGGTGCAGATCAGCCTCAGGTACAATTTCATGAACTCTTAGCATATTGTTTAAATGTTACTGTTATATTATTGATAAGTGATCTTGAGCAATTCAGTATTTTATCTGTCTACAAGGGTGATTGGTGCTTGTTTTATATTAGACTTTCTTTCATGTTTATCTGTAAAGTAATCTGAAATTCTCATATGCATCACTTAGTGATATGCCTTATTTTATTTAGATGTTCATTTATACAAATTGATGAAGTTTTTATTTTTTTAGTTAAAATTTCAGTTCAGGTTTAGAGCCCACATGTTTTTCTGGATTGGACTTAAGAAAATTAATGCTAAAGCATACATAGTACATATTTAGATGTGAATGAGGAGCCTTCAGAGATATGTGATCTGGGCAGCTTAGATTTGTGCTGCAGCTAGTGATACTTTTCATTATCATTAGTTTGTTATTATTAGTTTCTTATTCGTACAAGTATTTCTATTTTAGTCAATGTTAAATTGTGTAGTTGAGGCAGTTTGGACAGTCTGCAAATTTTGCTTAAGCCCCAGTTTTCAATGAGGCATATTCCTAAATTGTTTATGTAAATTATATGAAATAATTGTAATTAATATTACATATTAATTTAAGTCAAATCCAGTAATAAAAAGGGTATTACACCACAGAACTTGAAGAAAAACCTATTGAGCACTTTGCACACTAGATGAGAACTAGGGGAGAAGAGCTTATATCGTAGATAAGAATTGATGAGTTGCGGTTGATTTTAGACTTCAGAGCCCTTTGTGCAACCTCGGTTGAAATGCTTGGAGCTTGAAACAGGCTTTAAAATGTGGCTCCACTTCTATAAAATCTAGTGGAAGCATGAGGGAAAGTGAACAAGGAGTTGCATGTAAAATTGGACACTAAAGAAAGAGTAAAAAAAGATATTTATATCTTATTCACCTTCATGATCATAGTACACAAGATATTGGAAAAGTTAAGTGTGAAGAATGTTAATCAAAGGTACCAATGGAGGATGAAGAAAGAGTGGTGAAGATCCTACTTTGACACATTGTTCAATAGCAATAAGCGCAAGATATTGATGATCTTACTATACTAGATTTTATGGTAAATCGAGATTTTATGAGATGACTCCAAATGACAGAAGTTAAAGATGTTTTGATAAAGATTATATCAAAGAAAGAGTGGGTCAAGATAACATACTAGTCGAGGCCTGGAGAAGTTTGGGAGAGAGAAGCGTCGAGTGGTTAACACATTTCTTGAACAAGATCCGAAGAAATAACAAAATGCCAGTGAGTTAGCGTAAACGTACTTTTATCCCCTTATTTAAGAATAAGAGTGATGGACAAGAATGTGCCAACTATGGAGGGATTAAGCTTATAAGTCTCACCATGAAACTTTGGGAGCGAGTGATTGAGCAAAAGCTCCGAAAAAATGTGAAGATTTTGGTGAATCAATTTAGTGTTATGCACTTATGCCTGGTCGCTCAACAATTGACGCCAATTATCTTCTTAGTCAACTTGTGGACAAGTATAGAGACAATAACAAGGATTTGCATTTGACGCCTATTGACTCGGAAAAGACGTATGATAGGGTATCTTTAGGAGGGCTTAACTAACAGAGGAATAGCCTGTAAGTATAACAACATCATCATGGATATGTATGAAGATTGTACAAGTGTCAACACTAGTGTAAGGAGGACCGTAAAGTTTCCTATTTCTATCGGAGTGCATCAAGGATCATATTTGAGTCGTTTATTATTTGTTATAGTTATGGATGACCTCACAAAGTCAATTCAAGAAGATATATCGCGTTGCATGATGTTTTCCGGAGATATTGTGCCGATTGATGAGATAAGATCGAGTGTTAAAACAAAATTAGAAGTATGACAACAAGCTTTTGATAACAAGGATTCTAGCCCGAGTCAAAGCAAAACTGAGTATATGTAGTGCAAGTTTGATGGAGGTAGAAGCAATGGTAGGATTGGCATTACCTTAGATGGTAAAGAGATACCGGTCGGTGATATGTTTCATAACTCAGAAGGACGGTGAATTTGAT
This sequence comes from Cuscuta europaea, assembly GCA_945859875.1. Classification (NCBI taxonomy): domain Eukaryota; kingdom Viridiplantae; phylum Streptophyta; class Magnoliopsida; order Solanales; family Convolvulaceae; genus Cuscuta; species Cuscuta europaea. The sequence goes on from CAMAPE010000038.1 coordinate 15,168,742, forward strand.
GGAGATGTATCCCATAGAATCAGAATAAGATGGATGAAATGGAAGAGTCCGTTAGAATTTCTATATGATCGAGATATGTCGATAAGTTTTATCAGACATTAATTAGTCCTGCATTATTATATAATGTAGAGCGTTGGACAGTGAAACAATGTCACATTAAGAATGAGTGTTTTTGAGATGCGCATGTTGCGTTGAATGAGTGGAGATACTAGAAAAGTGCACTTGAGGAATGAGACAATCAGGCAAAAGGTGGGAGTAGCATATATTGAAGATAGAATGCGAGAATCTCGATTACAGTGATTTGGTCATGTGCTCAGAAGATCGAGTGATACACTTGTTGGATGAGTCGAGAGGTGAGGAAAGAAAGTGGATGACCCAAACAAACATGCGTTAGAAGAGTCAGAAGTTATATGGTACTTCTTGGGTTAAATGTGAGTATGACTTTTGAGAGAGCGGAGTGAAAGCAACATATTTCGATAGAGGATTGTTCTCATTTCATCTTTTATTTTTTGTTTTTATCTTTGTTATGTTATTTATGTTTTTGTCTTTTTTATCTTCATCTTATTGTTTTTGGCTTTTTATCTTTCTTTTTATCTTATCTTATTTTTTTAATCTTTTGTAGCTCCGATTTCACATGTTGATTCATTAGCTAACCCCAAACTCTTTTGGGACTAAGGCTTGGATTTTGTTATTGAAAACTTAATTCAGATTTGCCATATTTCCTTGAAGGAAATCCTATATTTGGGTCCTTTTACAGCACCTTCTGAACTGCTAGGCCACTTTTAGGAGTTTTCACGATGGGTCCAAGTTAAGAGTCTTTGGTATTATTCTATGAAGTGTTTCCTTCAGGTTCCAGCCTCTTTAGTCTTAACATACACCATTTTGCTTAACATCACCATTCACCACTCCACCGAGATATCATGATCGTGGTCTATTATAGCCTCTTAAGCTGTGTAATCTTCTATTCTAATGAAGGAATTGGTCTTCTCACTGCACACATGATGCTATGCCCATAGTTTTCCAATTTTATTAATATGGTATTATTATTTATTTTTATTTTTTGAAGAAGGTATTATTATTATTAGTAATAGTAATAGTTTTTATAGCAGTACACGTATTCCATTTTAGTTAAAGTCCTAATGTTATAGATTAGTACCATATTACTTGCTCACCGAGACTCAATAGGACTAGTAGAAATATAGGGTTTCTAATTCCTATCATAGTTTTGGAGTTTATTCTTGTAAATATTTGTTAGGCCAGTATCTAAAATCTAAGTTCTGTTTCTATTAAGGGCTCAAAAAGGAGTTCTCCTCTACCAATGGCGAGTTGTCTTCTCTATCTTAATAACTTTCATCCTTCTTCTCCCCCACAGCACCAGTAACAAGATGTTGCACACTTGCACTCTAATTTCCTAGATACTGCTGAAGACAGGAGTGAGCTTTAGTCTCTAGAACCTTCTTGCAAAAAAGTCAAAATAAACTATTTTTTTTAATCCCAAGTTCATTTGAAAAGCATCACTCTAAAATGAAACTTTATAGTTTTAATGTAGGCATCAAATTTCAATTCGCTGATCGAATACTATGCTTTTTAAGTAGTAAGTATGTGTGAAGTCCTTTCTCAGAGTGGTTCGTCCTGTTTGGTGTACATTTTGACAGTACAAGCAAATCTTGAAACCACTGCCATTCAACTTTTTTGACAGGACAGATCAACCATCCCATTTTAATTACTGAGTGTGCTTGCAATCCTGTTCAGTCTCGTGGTAAAATGGCCGAGTTACTTTTTGAGTCCTATGGAGTACCCTCTATAGGTAAGGATGTATAAACCAGTTAAATATCTAATGCCATTTGTTTGTTCTAATGTGGTTGAAGAAATGCAGTGTTTACTATTGCCTTATTCAATTTATTCAATGCCCCGTAGTAGATTAGCTCATTGTTTTTATTTTTCACTACTGCTGTTTAAGTCTTTGTTCCACCATCCACGCTAATTAAATTTCATTTTTTTTGTTGTTGCAGCATTTGGAGTAGATGCTGTATTCAGTTATAAATATAATCAACAGCTTGGGATTTGTAATAATGATGGCCTTGTGATCTCGTCAGGGTTTAATACCAGCCATGTTATCCCGGTACGATTTAAAGCTTAAAGTTAGGTATTGATTAGAACTATAATCATGGTTGAGTTCTTTAATATTCCACTAAAATCGTGTTTGGTTGGGGGATTTTGGAGAGAAGGGATAGCGTGAATTGATTCTCATTTTACCGTGTTATCTTTATTTATCAATGCTAGACTAGATATCTTTTTTGTTAAATGGCGTATTTCTATATATAATCAGACAAAAAGTGGGAGTAACACCTATAGAGTGCGTAGTAGCATGTTATATATAAGGGCGGATTATACATAATTAATGATTTTGTTTAAACAACATTTCATCTTTTTCTTTTGGGACCGGAGGAACACAAGAATATCCCGGTTCTTGGCAGCTATTAGATGTTATTTTCTGTACATGAAACATGCATCATGGAAAAATTGAAGAAAATAATTTCTACCCTATCTCTTGCTCTCTGCATACGATGATGATATATTTGTTCATATTGTATTCCTACAGTTTTTCAATGGAGAACCTGTATACGAGGCATGCTGCAGGACAAATGTTGGTGGATATCACGTCACTAATTATTTAAAACAACTTCTTTCCCTTAAGTATCCTCATCACATGTACGTTCTGAAACTCCTTTTTCCTCTTTAAATCATCACGAAAAAACTGGAATCATTTATTCCATATTTCTGGGTGCTTAATCAGGCTTAAGCTTACATGGGAGAAGGTTGAAGACTTGAAGATGGAACACTGCTACATTGCAGCAGATTATACTTCAGAGGTTAGATTGTTTCAGGTAAATTATGTCTGCCCTTTCTTTAAACCATCCTTTTCTTTCTTATTATCTTGATTTCTTCCATCCTTGTTGAATGATTCATTAACTAAAACAGAAAGGAGACAAGACAGCCGAAGAAAAGACTAGATGTTGGCAGCTCCCTTGGACGCCATCACTAGTTGAAGAGCCCCCATCCGAAGAAGAAATTGCTAGAAAAGCAGCTTTGAAGGAGAAACAAAGCCAAAGGTTGCGGGAGATGGCTGAAGCAAAGAGATCCTCTAGAATAAATGAACTTGAAAATGAATTAAAAGGTTTGGAACTCCTCTTAAAGGAGCTCAACCAGGTTGAGGAGGAGGATATTCCTTCTTTTGTTGCAAGTAGGGGCTATGCCTCTAAACGAGAAGTTGAATCTGCAATTTCAAAGGCAACTCAGTCTTTGAGAAAAGCCAAGGGTGAACAAGTTCCAAATGAAGACAAAGTTGAGCCTTCTGCAGCCGAAAAGTATTATCTCATTGATGTTCCTGATGATCAACTTTCAGCTGAGCAGGTATGGAATGTGAGGCTTCTATAAAGCATTGTGATAATACTACCTCCGTTTAAAAAATGAGTCATGTTTGAATCATCATTTTTAGTTGAGGGGGTAGCATTGATATTACAAGACATGAACAATGTGCATTCATTTCTATATTTTAGAAATATATTTCTTGGCATTTTATTTGATTTACCCGTTTTTTCTGGATAAAGCTGGTATAGTGGTATCACAATATTTGGTAAGCTAATAGCAAACGCTTTAATTTTTATAGACTTGGATCAGCATAACACATTTTCCACTTTTCTTGTTTGCTTCAATTAATTTGGGACATTTGTTCAATATCTCTCACAGCTCAGGGAGAAAAGGAAGCAGGTCTTTATGAAGGCAACCACTGAGGCACGGGAGCGTGCTAAACAGAAGCGTATGGAAGAGGAATTAGAAAGAGAAAGGGAGAAGAAACTAGAAGAAGAAAGGCGCTTGTATGCAATATTGCATGATAATTTTCCCGATTTCTGAAATAAATGCTATGTATTAATTTACTAGTTTTCTTTGTGTATTAAAATACAGAGAAAACCCAGAGCGTTATTTGGAGCAGTTGCACACTAAATACAATGAGCTTTCGGGGAAAGTTGAGCAGCGAAAACGTCTCAAGGTGAATGGCGATAATGGAAATGGGAACCAAAATGTCTCTGGAGGTGTTGGTCGAGGCGAAAGGCTGAGTGCCCAGCAAAGGGAGAGGATGCGCTTGCTAACCACAGCAGCATTTGATCGAGGGAAGGGTGAAGATACTTTTGGTCAGAAAGATGAAGATTGGCAACTTTACAAGCTAATGAGCAGAGATAATGATGACGGTGATGATGAGAAGCCAGATCCAGATGAAACAGAGTTGACTCGCATTTCTTCTAGACTTCAAGTGAGTAAAAGAACACCAAGTTGTCCTCTCTTTTAGTCTTGCGACTGTTGTGTTATGACACTTGGTACCCATTTTTGAATAGTTCTGCTTTTGGTCTTTTAAGATTATTGTATAGACATTTCTGGTACCTATCTTTGAGCATTTCTGCTTTTGGAACAATTATATGAGAGCGACACATTCAGTCCTTCAATTATTATTTTTGGTACTAACAATGGTTGGAGGACAAAAAGTATCACTGTCACAATAGAGAACTCAAACGAAAATTTCAAACACATACCAAACATATCATTACCACAAGTGCCATTATCTATAGATAATTTTGTGCATGTGTTGACACCTTATCAGTTTTAATACTCTTTGAATGGTCACACTTGTGCAGGAAATAGACCCAAATTTTTTCCCCAAGTCTGAATCAGGACCCTCCTCTGTCTCAGAGCCACCCCGTTTTCGTCCTCTCTCAAAGGAAGATTTCCAGATCATTGTCGGGGTAGAAAGATTCCGGTGTCCAGAAGTCCTATTCAGCCCCAACTTAATTGGAATTGACCAAGCAGGGTTGGATGAAATGGTTGGTGTGTGCACTAGGAGGTTGACTCCATATAAGGTGAAGCAGCACGAATCAGGTTCCTTGGAGGACAGGATGACAAATTCAATTCTTTTGACTGGTGGGAGCTGTCTCTATCCTGGCATGGCGGAACGGCTGGAAGCCGGAATTCGGATGATAAGGCCGTGTGGAACACCTATACGTGTTCTTAGAGCATCTAATCCCATTTATGATGCTTGGCGTGGTGCTGCTACTTATGCTGCTTCCCAGCGATTCCCACACCAGACTTTCAGTAAGATGGACTATTACGAAAAGGGTGAAGATTGGCTTCGTTGGTACGCGTTTAGATACATGCCGTAGTTTTTATTATTTGTTTATTTATTTTTAGGGGTAAAAGTGTAAACTAATCAATGAAAGACCTATCTGCACTCTCCAACAACAATTTGTTGTCCTCCTATGGCAACACACTTATATTTCAAATGCGGTTTGGTCCCATGTAATGGAATGCCAAAGGAATATGAATTGTCCTTATTCTAGAAGGAAGCATATGCTCTATCCAGCTGAATTCCTATTCATTAATGTAATACGGAGTACAACTTTTTCTCTGTCGTCTCTAATTTGCTCTCTTTAGAATTTCATTCCAGTAAATTCTCTTGGCAGTAATACTACACTTTTTCTCTGGCAGTAATTCTCCATTTGGCGCTCTCATTCCAAAACATGCTGAAAGATTTATCTTAACTACTCTTCCCTAAGAGTGGTGATCTTTGCCACTAATTAAGGAAGTATCTCGGCTAATGATTATTTTAATTGGGCTGTAATTTTCTGGTCTATTATAGTATGATCTAGTCTATTTTGGCTTGATCTGAGATTCTGAGCTGGTCTTGTTGATGTCCGTTCTACGTAGGGATGGACTCGGGTCCGGGTCGGGTCCGGGTCGGGCCTAGGCCCGGGCAGGCCGTCGGGTCAGAAATGGTGGACCCGGGACCGGCCCGGGTAACCACCGTCCACCGGGTCCGGTCCGGGTCCGGGCCGGGCCGGGCCCATTATTTTTTTTTTGTTTCCCTCTTCCTAATTAACCCCCCTCCCACCCCCAAGCCCCCAAACCACCCCAAATGGCCCAAAATACCCAGCCCAACCCGAAAATTTAAAAAAAATTGAAAAAAAAAATAGTTTTTGGCCTGAACCGGGCCCGGCCCCGGCCGGGTCGGGCCTTGTTTTCGGTGTCATGGAACTTGAAGTGAGATTTAGTTACCAACTTACCATCATTGTATGTATTTCTTCTTAGACCAAGGTTTTTCCCTAAAACGTGTTTTTTTGAAAGAGTTTTAATGAGTCATATCCACGAAATGGGAACATCATGCCTAATCAAACACGTGAATGTAGGAACATAGTTTTTTTTGGATAGGCTTTTAAGAAACATCATACCTAACTAATCAAACACATTTGGAGCGAGTGATTGGGATTCTTGATCAGGAAGTAGTAAAACGAGAGGTTCAAAGTCCTTAACTTCTTCCCAAGAAAAAAAAGAAAGCACATCACCCGACCCACGATCAGGGATGGACGGCCCTCTTTATTTGAAGGCCTAATTTAAAAATGAAAGCATTGGATGCGAATAATTTAAAATGGGCCTAATTTTAAAAAAAAATTGTAAAACCTATTAGTATCTAATTTAAAACCTATTACTATCTCAATTAACATGCAAAATAACAATATTTGAGAACTTTTATAATAAAGAAAATACTTGAATTCCTTAAATTAGACAAGTCATCAATGATTACATAACCCTAATTTATGTGCTGTTTCCAATGCATAAAACTATAAGATTAATTAGAATGTTTTAAAACTTTCATTCCTTGTTGTCCACAACCTTTCTTCTTCGCCGGACTTTGTATGATGCTTTTGTGATATTATTCTAATGGATAGCACAACTGACCTATGAACAACAAGAAGATGTAGACGTACTTTTATAACATGCTCAACGTTTCAGTTGGACTGCATGATGATTAATCTATTGTTGGAATACCCTATTGCTGTGTTGTTAAAACCCGTCCGGGAAATGACTCGGTTGAATGACTGAGTCATGGGTCAATGTGGTTAACCCTGTTAAAACCCGGTATTTAAATTATGATAAAAAGAATTATTACGTGCCCATTAAATAAATATTTCAGCAAACAATTCTCGTGTTATTTATTTATTTATTTTTGATAAAAAAATTTAGATGGTGTCTGGAATGACACTGATGGATGATACCCGAGATTCTCTAGGTAATACTACAATATAATATTATTATTTTGAAATGAACTCATCCAATTCTAAAAAAAAATCTAACTATTGATATTTATGGATTGATTGACTCCGGTTTTCCTTGTAATTTTTTTTCCATTTATTCATTCACAAAGTTCTCTATTTTAATAAAGTATAATAGACATTTTTGATTCGATTCTAAAAAAATATGGATTGAATGACTCTTGAATGATTAGAATAAAACATAAATGCCTCATTATTTACTTCATTCAGAGGAGAAGGGAATCAAGGGAGGGGCTGGGCCCAAGGAAGTTTATAAACAAGAAATGAAGAAAACTATAATTGGGCCGGTGCAAAAAAAAAATAATCTGGCCCGCAATACGTATAAGTGCATGACCAAATGAAAGAGACCAAAGAAATGAAAAAAGTTCCCGCACTGGCCGTCCGGACTTCGGACGCACGTCGCAAATCGCAGCCCCGCACGGCCTCACACTGACGTCTGTCGCCTGCCAATCCGTCGCCCACGCCAGAGAGCAGTCCGCCACCTCTCGCCGTTGCTGAGTGCTGCCTGCGGCTTCTCGGCTTTTTATCCGGCTTCTGGCCTTCTGCTACTCGCAGCACTCCACACTCGCCTACACGCAGGTAAGTTTCTGTTTTTTAAATGTTTTTATACTTTAATTTAAGTATTAATAGCTTCAATGTTAAGATGAGTGTGCAAAGAGTAAAATGTTAATTTGTTCTAGGAAATTTTGAATGGATGTATAATTTGTGTCATTTGTGTGATTTCGTTGTGTCATCGTCTCTTGCCCTAAAGGGCGGCAAATTTTTCAGTCACATGTCTGTAAGACTGTAATTGCTAGCTCTCATATTTATTTATTTATTTATTTATTTATTTACTTATTTGTTTGTTTATTTATTAATTTATTAATTTATTAATTTATTAATTTATTAATTTATTTATACATTTAATTAATTATTCATTTATTTATTTATTGACCTTATCATTCTTTTCATATAGTGCATGCTTTAGTGTCAAATAAGGATTGCAGTTTTAGCTTATGGAAATTCCCAAAGAAAATATTTTAAGCTACGGGTTAGAATGTTAGGGTCGTATAATAATTTTAGTATTTGTATGAAGGATAACATATTTAGGTATTTATAAGGTATGAGGTATTATATCTTTATCACAAAAAAAAATCTTTATCACTAAATGTTAGGTTTGTATAATAATTTTACACACATATACTATCGTATAAGGTACATATCATGTATAATATATGCGAATACCACCGCATATACTATAAAATGAAGTAGTAGCATACACAATATGCAGTAATTACTAATTTGGAAGCCAAATAATTGATAAAATTTACTAAAACTTAATGGGGAATATTTTCAAATTGGTAAGAATACCCTATTTATATGATATGGTGTGACTAATGCATTTGTTCCCAATTAAAAAATTATTAATATTATCAATGTATTTCTTTCTAAATTCAGAATATTGGAACAGTGAAGGGGACTTCCTTTTTATATGGCAGAATGATTTCCAGTTATGTCCTTATAGTTAGTCCTGATGGGAAGCCCAATCCACACTTATTTATTTGAAGTGCGTATCGGTGGACTTTTTTTTGTGAAATTTTTTGAGCATGTTTATCATGAAGTTCAGTTTAAAATTAAGTCAAGGAGGTAATTGAATAAATTATTGAAAAAAACTGCATCAAAATGTATATTAAAAACATTGTGTTTTTCAATAATTTATTTCACCGACTTCCGATTGTATTTTAAGCTGAAATTTTGTTAACATAATATACACTTTATGATGAACATGCTCACAAAATTTTATGAAAACATTCCACCGGGAAGCACCTCAAATAGATAAGTTCGGACGGCGCTTCCCATCAGAACTATTTGAGGTGATCCTTTTCCTATATATATATATATAGTGTAACGATCTTGTCAGGTCGACCTCACAGGATCCGTCGTCCGGTCGCCTCATTTTGTGGTGGTTCCCGGTGGAACTTTTTAACGAATTAAATGTATATAATCTCCACAAAATTTCAGTTTAAAATTCGATCGAGAAGTCAGTCAAATGTGGAATTAAAAAACAATGTTGTGTTTATGTGAATTAAGGTTTAAAAAGGCGGGTTCGGGTATCAAGGCAGTTTGTGTCTAAGAGGCGAGGCATAAGCCTTGAAGCGTAAGACTCAAATTATATAGAGATATAAAACTTAAAATAATTACACTAGTAACAAACCACTAAAGAAGTAAATGAAATATTCATAATTAAAAGTCCAAAAAGTGTGAAACACAAACACATATGAGCCAGTAAGTCATTGGGATTTAAACACACAAACAGAAACATCACACAAATTTTCTTTTGACAGACATCACACAAACTGAATCATCACACACAAACAAACATATCACACACAAACTGAAAGATGAATAGAAAGTATATGTTAGGGACTTGAGGTTTAAATGAATAAAAGACTTGTTATGGTTTAAATGAAATAAGACTTGTTAGGGTTTAGTGTGGCCACATGTTTAATTAATGGAGTTCTATTAAAAAAGCACTCTGGGCCTTTTATTAAATGAAATACCTTAGGGCCTTTTTTAAGTTACTGCACATTGAAAACAAAGGAAAAATGCCTAAAAATGCCTCATGAGTCATGACAATATGTAGCCTCATAAACATAGGATAAACAAAGGAAGTACGCCTCAACTTTTGAGGCGTGAGCCTCTTAACCTGCGAAAAGAACCTAAGCCCTGATACCCAATATGTTCGCCCCACCTTGAGGTGAGCCTCAAAACCCGCCTCTTGCCCTTCTAAACCATGATATATATAAAGCACAATATTTTTAAATAATCTATTTAACTGCCTTCTTGATTGAATTTAAGCTGAAATTTGGTGGACAAAATCTATATTTCATGAAGAACATGCTCAACAAATTTCATCAAAAAAAATTCACCGAGAACCACCTCAGAATGAGGCGGCTGGACGGGATCATTCCTTTCTCTCTCTCTCTCTCTCTCTCTATATATATATAAATATCTAGGGGGCGGATCAGGTACAAACAATGCTTAATGTGCAAATATTTGTATGATGTAACTTTAAGCAGTTGCATATTAACGTTCAAAGTGTGGCATCTTATTCTGCAATGAAATAAGCAGTTGCATATTAATGTTCAAAGTGCTGCATAAGTTTGGTTTTATTACCAAACGCCAACATGCGTCTATAGCATTCAGATCAACTCATCCGATGACCAAGATGAGTTTGTAGTTTGTAAATTTTGAGGTGTTTATATATGTATGTGTGTGTGTGTGTATATATATATGTATGTATGTATACACACATACTGTTTGTCTCAGTAACAGTTTACAATATCAAGTTATTGATTGATTATTTGATTATGAGCGCAAGATATGTTTATTTTCACAAGTGGCCAAACCTTTCAACATCTCAGCAGTCAACAAAAGAGACAAAACATGAAGGTAGCAGGGAAACCGTCTGAGTTCTAATTATACTTTAAACTACAACATTTAAAACTTCGCTAATTATAAACATAGGAGTGCCAATTCAAACTAAATAGTAAAAATTTACAAAAATTCATAAAAATAGGAGTAGCAATTCACGAAAACAATTCATTTAAAAGTCCAACTTTCTAAACTTTACTGAGTCACAGGTTTATTCTTTTTTAATTGGGTTAAAGACAACGAATCTATGGATTAACAATTCATGAATACTTCAGATATGAATTCACTATATTCTTATTCATCTGCACAACAATTTATTTGATAAATAGATTCAAGAGAACAAATGGAAATCGATGCATTGAAGTACAACATCAAGCACTTGAAACTCACAGATCCGAACAACTCTATAAATTCTAGCTCAGTAGAAGGAGACAATGATTGTGGCGTGCAGATCACGTGCTTTTCTGAAGTCTCCCATGATGATGTCAATCTCCATTTCCAGATCATTCGTCTTCTCAAACAGGTAAGTTCCTTTCAATGTGTATGTATGAACTGCTCAGATGCACATATGTAATTGACTGAAAATTGAAATGCAGTGGAATTCAGAGATTTTGTGATTGCAAACACCGCCTCTTTATTACTTTCTCTGGACTTGGCATTTTCAATTTTTGTCACTGTCTTATAGTCAGGATATTCACCGAAAGGCCTTCTGAAAATGGTTGGATTGTTTGAACTTTCCTCCAATGTCATCACATCGTGTTTGGATTTAGCTGAGGAAGTTTAGTGAAGGAGATTTTTATGAGATATGGTACTGTGTGTTAATATTTATTATAATTATAATTACAGTGTAATATTTTAAACTTAATTTAAACTCTTGTTAAGAATTTATTATAAATTAGTATTTGGCATATTATATTTGGTAACATATCATTATTATGAATACTCAATTTGACTAGCATGTAGGGATCAAGAAGTTGAAAATTGTGTTGTTCATAATTTATTCAGAGGAAAGAGAAATAATGTGAGCCATATAATGTTTTTCTCCAAAGAAAACATGAGATAATAGGAAAGTGAAGACTATTTAGCAATGGAAGGAGTTAAACATGATAACTTCTAAAGGCTTAAAAGAGATTAAAGAGAAAGCAAATTATGACAGAGTTTTTTTAAATTCAGCTCTCATTCTGAATATATAGATCTTTCAATTTTATGTTAATGTTTTCTGCATTCTAGTGCTTAACTGTATTTCAAATGCAATTTGTCTGCTCTTCTACTGTATTTGGTGATCGTATACTGTGAGTAAATTGACTCCTATTCGATTATAATTCTGACTGTACATGTAAATTGATTTCTGCACAATTAGATATATGTATGGATAGGCTGCAATACTGCAAAATTTGGACATCTGTATGCAGCTGGACCTACATGCCCTGTAAGGATCTTATTTACTTTTTGTGTGATGCTCCATTTTTACACTCTATGAGTATGTTGCCTCCTTTTTTACTTTCATGATTGTTTGATATGAACTATACAAATTGGTATAAGTTGAAGATGCTATAGGGTTAAGTTATAACACTTTGGCTGAAGTAAGTTTCACACACACTAAAAGACACTCCCTCCGCCCCCCTAACTTTGTCCCGTTTTACTTTTTTCATCCGTCCCATTAAGTTTGTCTTGTACCAAATTTGGTAATATTTGGGTGGTTACAATTCATTCTTACTTTATTTACACTATTAATTCAATATCAACCACACAATTCCACTTTTTCTTAAAAGTTGTGACACACCCTCTTGTCCCAAACATAGTGGGACGGATTGACCATGTCTTATCCTCTTTGACAATGTTTTGTTTCTTCTCTCACCTCATGATATACACAGAACGATGCAGTTTCTGTTACTTGCTTACTTGGAGGATCATCTGATAATACTGGATCTGGAATTGCGCGTCGGTTAGGTAAGTATCAATCCACATAAAATCGCGTTCAAGATATCTTTTGTATATATTAAATTATTAATGTTAAGATTTTTTTTGCAGTTTTGAAGACTGGCCTCAATATAATAGTGGCTTGTAATATCCCTAAAAATAGCCCCATGCTTGAGGTATGTGATTCATGCCATCCCTCACATTCAATTTGGGCCTAATTAAACTAACTACAATACGGATTAATGAATTATATGAATCTGCATTGATAAACAATATCTTCAATTTTATACTTAAGATGAAACCCTAGCCACTCATGGTTTAGTTGACAGATTAATTTATAAATTTAAAACTTATAGAACCCTATAGCTCAACTTTTAGCGGACATAGGGAACTTATAATACCGATAAGAGGATGGTAGCCTACCAGATCTTAAACCAGGTAAAAAGAAATCCATATTTTAGAGGGAACTCATCACAGAAGTAGTAGATCAACGTGAAATATGGATTACCACTCTCTTTTTCATCAACTCATAGAACAACATTTTTTTCCTTTTGAGTTCATGGAACGGTGTAGGTAGAAGCGGTAGCAACAGTGGGATTACTCTTGATGGTAAGGAGATACCGGTGTGTGATATGTTCCGTTACTTGGGATCCATAATTCAGAAGGATGGTGAATTAGATGGAGATGTATGTCATAGAATCAAAGCTGGGTGAATGAAATGGAAAAGTGCTTCAGGATTTCTATGCGATCGAGGTATGCCGACTAAATTGAAAGGTAAATTTTATCGTACAACAATTAGGCCGACATTAATGTATGGAGTAGAGTGTTGGGCGGTGAAGCGATGCCACATTCAAAAGATGAGTGTGACAGAGATGCGTATGTTGCGTTGGATGTGTGGACATACCAGAAAAGACCGCCTGAGGAATGAGGTAATCAGACAAAAGGTGGGAGTAGCACCTATAGAAGATAAGATGCAGGAGTCTCGTTTGCGGTGGTTTGGGCATGTGCATAGAAGACCGAGTGATGCACCTGTTAGACGATTTGAGGGGTGGGGAGAAGGGTCAGAGAAGAGAGGGAGGGGAAGACCCAAACAGACTTGGATTAGAGTAATCAGAACTGATATGCGTCTTCTTGGGTTGGATGAGAGTATGACTTTGAAGAGAGCAAAGTGGAGGGCGCACATCCATGTGGACGATTGATGTCTTGTCTACCTTTTCTCTCTTGTGTTATTATTATCTTATATTTATGTATCTTTATTTTATTCATTTTATCTTACTTTTTTTTCCTTTTCTTGTCCGCCTTCTCTTTTTGGCATCGATATCATAGATCGATTCATGTTAGCCGACCCCAAATTCTTTTGGGATTAAGGCTTGGATGTTGTTGTTGTTGTTGAGTTCATGGAACGAAATACTAACTCAGAGTATACGACAAGAGTACGATTACAATTTATTAATAGCAACAATTGTCTGGCAACAAGTCTCAAAGATTAAGAAGAAGAAAAAACAAGGAACAATCAAACTGGTTGGCTCCAGAGATTCATCTTTCAGTGAACAGCAGCAGTATTCCTCACCTAGTATAGAGATAAAAATGAACGGGAATGTTTAGAGAATAATCAGAAAAGGAACAGAGAGAATTTGAGATGAAGAAGACAGGTTCGGGAAGAAGTTTCACCTCCAACTTGACCGAGTTGCGTAATCTTTCAGTCTTATATTTTCTTTCATCACCCGAGAGCTGTGCCTAACTCCCACTTGTTGTGGATCGTGTGCCACATGTCCCTGATTACCAACAGAATTCTTTGTCCTCCGTACACACGTTAAAGTTCATATCAAAAGTAGTACGGAGTATAAATTGTTTATTTAAAACAGAAAAGGAACAAATAGTAAACATACATTTATTGAGTTCATATCAATGCTTTATTTTCATCTATAGTTTCTATCCTTCCAAATTCGCTCAATAACATCTCCCCTATTTTCTTTCCCCAAGTCTTGAAAACCCTACATTTCAGGACTTTCAGTTTTCATCATTTTTCCTTATTTGTTCCATATATGCACATTTTGGTATTTACATTCCTGGATGTTGAAAACATTCCTCACGCTTTTTTTATGTACTCAGGCTGAAGCAGAGAAAAAGTTGATGGAAAAGCTTATCACTTTAGGTTACACCAAGCCAAGATATGAAGTGCTCTCTTCACAAGGAAAGAGATGATATTGTTGCATCAATTGCATGGCGCTCTGAAGCTTGTCAACTACGTTGCACTGCTATCTTGACCATGGGTACCTCCTTGCTCTGGAGTTCTTCACCTACACTCAGAGATTATTAAAAGCATATATGAAAGTTTGAAGTGTGGATTGATAGTGGATTGTTTTCTTGAAATCTAAAGTTTTTTGTGTAATCGTATCATCCATGCGTTCTGTTAAACTGCTCAGTTCACTTGCTAGTCACTATCAGGGATGGATTGGGTCTGGGTGGCCCGACCCGGCACCGGCCTGGTTTACCGGTGCCCGTACTGGCCCGGTACCCGGACTGGTGGTTATAAGGGACGGGCTCCGGGCTCGATTTTTTGGACCGGGCTCGGTCTGCTCCCAACTGCAATTTTTTTTTAAATTGAATGGTTGTTACGGGCCCGGGCCTGGTACTGTTTGGACCCGGACTAGACTCGGTCCCGGAGCATACCTGGACCGGTACTGTGCTCCAATTTTCTAGTATCGGTATCACCTAGGCCCAGGCTCGGCCCGGCCTGACCCAGATCCATCCCTAGTTACTATGTCTTATTGCTTAATTGACACTGGATTGTTTTCAATCATATCATACTATCATCCATCATCCATGCGTTCTGCTAAACTACCGGTTCCGGTCCGGGCTTGGGCCCCTCAAAAGGTGAACCGGTCCAGCCGGTTCGGGCCTGATCTGGGCCAATTTATTTATTTATTTTTTTTTTTAAGTTTTTGGATTGGGCTGGGATGCTGGGTATTTTGGGCCATTTGAGGTGGTTTGGAGTGGTTTGGGGGTGAGGGGGGAGGGTTGGGGGTTAATTAGGAAAAGCCAAAAAAAATATATAAATTGAATCGAGGCCCGGCCCGGACTCGGGGGTTACCCGGGCCGGTTTTGGGCCTCCCCTTTCATGAATCGAGGCTCGGCTGGGCCCAGGCCCGAACCGGGCCCGAACCGGCCCGAGTCCACCCATAATCCTAACTGCTCTTATAGTCTAATCCTATCATCTGACATCCTTTTCTAATAACACCCCTCTTTTCTTAATCAAGTTCTTTTTTGGTATCATGTAGTTTAAGGATGCTTTAAATTGGACTGAAATTTTCTAATTAGATCCGTTCTATTTAAGTCTAACCTGATTTGTCTAGTCGGAATTGGTCTATATGTATTTCACAACTGTCAAAGTGTAGTTTAGTTTGGGATAGCCGGATAGGGATAGACGTGGTCTCGGTCTGGTCCCGATTCTAGTCCTGGACTGATTGGTTCTGGTTCAAACCTATGGATGCTCGAGATTGACTCGAATAATATTGGTCTCAGTTCGATCTCGGATACGTTGCCGGTCTTGGGTTTGAATATTGGTCTTTATTTATTACTCCGTATATTATTAATATAAACAAAATATGTTGCACATTAAAAATGATAATGTAACTAATATGATAATGTGGCTAATATTAAAACGCACCAAATTTTAAAATGTGACTAATATTATAATGTAACTAATATCAAAATGTGACTAATATTAATACGATAATGCAACTAATATGATAATATGACTATGTGAAAATGTGACAGACATGAAAACGTGATGAGTGTACTTAATATATACAACCCCTGTTACACTAACATTGAGACATGAGAGGGTGACACGGTTATTAAAAAAAGTGAATTTATGTGCTTGATGTTGATAAAATAATTTAGAGTCATACAAACTTTATCAAATTTGGTATTTGACAATTTTAGTGGGATTTCTCAAAAAATAAAAATGAGACAATCTTAACAGGACGTAGGAAGTACTATAATATAATGCTAATAGTATATGGTATATAATATATAACTTTATTGCTATGAGATGAACAATATAATTATATCATATACTTTAATATATACTTAATATTATATATTTAAATATAAGTAGATATTATTTATTTAAATATAAGTAGATATTTTATATTTCTAACTTTGTACTTTGTAGGTTTGTATAAAATATGAAGGTGATTATAGTTTTTATACTTGTAAGAATAAAAGTGTAGAATTTCATGAAAATGAAGGTGTTTATAGTTTTTTTTTACTCCATCCCACCCTCCTAAACCCGCAAGCTCCCAAACCCCACCCCAATCGCTATATAGCCGTTCCAAAGGCTATAAGCCCCCTGAAGGATGATGCAAAGCTCAAGAGGGGTGCATCAAGTCTGGGCAACAACAATGTAATTTGGTGGGAGTAGACCGGATGATGGATGAGGGTTAGTTAAAGCTCAATACAAATGCTACTATAATATTGGTCCAAGTTTGTAGGTTGGGCTGGGTAGTCCGGGATAGTGGTGGGCTTGGTGGCTATTTCACAGTAGGTGGGACTAAATAGATGACTGGCTTTATCCTTGAGGGAGGCGTTGAGTTGGCTTAGAAACGTATGTTGGGATAATATCGATGCTGAATACTCCCTCTGTTCTTTATTAACTGTCTCACATTCCTTTTTGGGACGTTTTTTATTATTTGTCTCTCTTTCTATTTTAGGAAAGTTTTTGATAAAATACCCCTACTTTTATTACTTTTATCCCTCTTACTTTTTACAAACTACTTTCTCTTTCCTACTTTATCATAACTTTACTCTACTTAATATACTCCCTTTCCTACTTTATCATCACTTTATCACCACTTTACTCTTTTTAATATACTCTCTTTCCTACTTTATCATTTACCCTACACACTTTACATTTAGCCTACTGTTTTTCTATTAAAACTCGTGCCCAAGGCTAGCGGGACAGATAATAAAGAACGGAGGGAGTATGATGTTCTTCAAGTTATTACACACATATAGGCCGTTTGGTAACACTGTTTTTCGACTTATCAGTCAATTTTTTCACCAAATACGTAACTTTTGTTTTCGCACGCTGAATTGTGTAATAAAAAAATAAGTTGAAGTTACTTTTCTGCTGTATTGGCTGAAGTTACTGTAGATGACCATTTTAGCTATTTTTACATATATTTTTTTCTTTATTTTATTAATAAAATGTATTTTACAAATAATTATTTCTTAAATCAGTAGAATCAGCCAATGCAGTCACTTCAGTCAAATTTTCATAAATTTCAGTAAAATAAGTCGGTTCAGCCGATTTTCGTGATACAAAACGAGCTCATAATTTTAGAAGCTAACAATTCTTTTCTTTTCTTCTAATTTTACTACGGAGTAGTATTTTCTTTTCTCACCCTCATGACTCATCATCTCAACAGAGCCGTTAAATCACTGTATTTGAATTTTTAGCAATCCCCTCGATTTGTTGAACAATAATTTTATTAATAATAAGAATTAAATACTCCATAGTTTTCTTTCTAAAAATATCTTCTCAATCATACTTCGAAGTTTCTCCTGGGCGTCCGTATACAATCATATTTCGAATGGACAAATGGTAGGAGGGATTACTACGCTAAAAATGGATCTTTTTTTGACAATTTTAGTGGGATTATATAAAAATGGAAGTTTCTCCTGCGCGTCCGTACACGGACTCTCACTCTAGTCAGATTGGAATTGTGGTCCTGTCTCTATCTCTCATCCTTTTTTTTTTGTTTATCTATCCCTGAGCCTCAACGCTAGGATGCGCTGGGCTCTGGCTGTCACCTCCACTCACACAGAGACCGGCGTTGCAGCTACGGCTACCTATTTCTCCTTTCTGCTTTGATTTAGGTTCGGATTTGATTCGTCCATTTTGTGTCCGCAGGCGTTACTTGTCGAGCCATTTTATTTTACTTCTCTAATGACGAGATTGAGGAATCTGGGAGCTGGATTGGCTCTGATGACGATAATTGGGAGCCTAACTTGCGTTGAAAGCACCGCGAAGTCGTTTTCCTCAATGTGCCCCTTGCGGAATTCGCTTAAAAACTCGATCTTGGGGTTCCACGATTTCACATGCCCGGTAGATGAGATCAAGGTTTCTTATGCCGAAGCTGTAGTTGAGGTAAGAATCCCAACCGTATACTGTCTTTTTATTTTATTTTCTATGACATTCTTCCTTGTTGTTTTTGAAGAGTTCGTTTATGTTTGGAATTTATGTTGGTGTACATTATTAATATTATTTGCCTTTATAATGATCTATTGGATTGTCTGTGCATAACATACTCACATCCTCGGTCATATAAAAGGCAGGTCAGAGCGCTGCTAGAAGTTGAAACAAAACGAGTTCTTAATCAATATGGTTTTCTCTTTGATATTTTTTGTTTAAGTCTGCTTAGAAGAACAGAATAATTTTTGATAAATGATAGTCTAAAAGACCAGGGTACCATGAAATCTGGGTGTGAGTCAGGAAAATATACTAGGTATGAACTGAGTAGCTAAAAGAGAGAGTTTCGGATCCCTTTTCACAAGTTGGAAGGCGATATTTATATTGCAAATGGTAAATACTTGGGGAACAAGTAAAATATCCAGTCTAGTGATATTGTGCCACACGTAAGGCTCGATTGGTGAGAGAATCCTCGATCGATTGATACTAGTTGTACGGAAGATTATTCCTTTGCTAACACAGAATGGCTGGATAAACCACACGTGTAAGCCCGGAAGTTGGCTGCTATATCGGAATGAGTGACGTCAGCCCTAAAGGCGGTTAGTCTTTTGGTGACATTTGCCCTTAGGTGAGTGGAATGTTAGTGTTGAAATGACTAAGTCCAGAATATTTGTTTAAGGTCATGAGCTCGGTTCGGCCTAGGCATGGAGGTGTATTGCCTAGATATAAATGCTAGGCTTAGAGGCTGGGAAGCTCGATCCATGTGATGGAGCTCAAATTATGCTAAGTCCAGAAATGTCAAGGTTCAGCTCATGTGTCCCAGGCATGACTTGAACGGTAACTGGGTGTTTTCTTATTGGTATTAGGAATCTGACATCGAATTTGACCTTGGGCTCGGCTGTTGTACCGGAATTGACTTTGACCTCGACCAAGAGTCAGGCTTGTTTTTTTTACTCCGGGGGGATCTGGGGGAATCAGGTATGAAACTCACCCCATTGAGTTTCAAACCCTTTATGTGCCTAGCGGGTTTCGAACTCGAAACCTCTCACTAGGCACCGTAACCTCGCAACCAGTTGGGCTGGAATGCTTGGTTAGAGTCAGGCTTGGTTTCAAGTGCAGTTTTGAGCTTATCTCGATGATTTGAGAATTGGTTTTGGGCTCAACTGGATACCCCTAGGGGGTGTAACAATATACTCCATCAATATCATTGCTGGTTGGGTGTAAAGATATTATACTCGTACTGCTTCACATCTATTCCAAAGTTTTGCTTGCCTTTCATCAATCAAAGATCACAGATGTTATAACATCTTTGATTCCCATCTAATAAAATAGTTAATGCTATGGTTGTATACTGTTTTGCATCATTTCATTCTTTTGTTACTTACGACTTACTTGGGCACTGCTACATCTTTAATTTGTTTATGACATATCATAACTGAATGTACGTGGTACATCACATCATAATGCAGAACTAATTATTAGCATAATTTATTGTGTGTAGTTAATTGCTAACAACTTCAGTCATGCATAGGCCTCGCTTTCTCTCTCAATCCAATAAAATATAACGATCAGATAGTCACCAACTTCCCAAAATCCAATGGAAGGGGAAACAGATGTTTGCTTGATATAGCTCCTTTTTACAATTTATTGTTTTTAGCATCGAATGTTCCTTGTTTTCAATACAATTTTAGACTGCTTCATTTGTTTTTTAGGCCATTCCTTTTCAATACTATGATACTTTCAATGTATCATGATCCTTGCTACCTGTATCTTATAGCAGCCGCCAACGTTACAAGAGAAGGGACTGTGCAGTGCTTTGCTTAAAATAGCTACCATTTAACTTTTAATGTTTGTACCTTATAGTCATGTAATTTGTCATGTGTCTTATTGTTTTAGTAGCCTCAGGATCCTTGTTGACTGTATAGTCTCACTAGAAATTTGCAAGGCGAAAACATCTGCTGAGGGAAACAAAGTGGAATAAAATCTATCTTCTCCCTTGTTCATTTCACATTTATGGTGGCCAAAAAGCTTTTATATGCATCTCAATCACATTAGTTCTCAATATTTGGCTCAAAATTGTAAATCCACTATCACAAGTTTAAAAAAATACATGTCTTGCCTAAAATGTGCAGCAACAGGACAATTAACAGTGTTTTCTAGGAATGAACAAGATGGGGTGAAAACATCAAGTCACACTTTTTTACAGGAAAATGAATACTTTGAATTAGCCTGGAGACTTCCGTTTCTCAAAAGAATCATTACCCTCTTAAGTTACGTCTTCTTGTTTCAGTTTCTACTTAATTAGCCCCTCATATTGTGAGACATATGGTGTCTCATCGTCTCTTACTCTCTTAGGTATTTCTGCTAAATCTGGTGGCTAAATGTCACAATTGTGACTTTTGATGTCCTTAATAGTTAGTAAATGTTAAAATGCTATATGATCCTCCAATGATCTTAATGGACCTATTGAATTGTACCTGTGTTCTATGTTCAGGGCTCCCTTTAAGTGCCAGAGTCTGTTTTTAGTTAAGTTTATCTTGAACAGTTCAGAACCATTCTATGTTAAGATTTCAAACATCTGGACCCCATAGTAAAATTGCACTCCCTCCCTCCATCCCACTATCTTTGTTCTTTTTTCTTTTTTCATCTCCTACTAAGTTCATTCCATACCATATTTGGTAATATTTGTGTGGTTCTAATTCATTCTTATTTTTTCATACTTTACAAATTTAATATCAACATAATTCCACTTTTCTTAATAATCGTGTAACTTTCTCAAGCCTTAATCTTCGTGGGTGGAGGATGTATTTACTTACAGCTGTTCAAGTTCAATCTAGGTGATTTATTTAAGTTGGCTTTGCGGTTTTAACTTTTGAAACCATTTCTTTTGCCCAACGGGCATTTTGCTGGAGAGCCCGTACACAGGTATGTTGGAACTTGGAATCTTCTTCCATTGGCGGAATTTGACTTTTGATAAATTAGGATACATGTAATTTGTGAGTTTCAGTTTTCAGCTAAAGTCAAGATATGGCAAAGAAAACGTGTCAAATGCTACGCATTTTCCACTTTTACATCAAAATTGTGAGGTGGGAAAATGCTTATATTTAGCGTGGTAGGATAATTAGAAGGGGAAAATAATATAAATATCCTAAACTTTGATGGGGAGTGAGATAAGTACCCCAAACTTGTATATATAATATATATACCCTGAACTTTATCTAAAAAATTATGTTCAGTCTCACACCATGATTGTGTTTTTTTTTAAATATAAATTTATTGGATAATTACATTATTTAAAATACTCTAAGCTTGTTAGGATGCAATTAACATTCTAAAATATCATTTGTGAAATAAATAATATTACATCTGATAAAATTTATTTTAAATTGCATCCTCATAACTTTTTATCTCACACCCCTTCAAAGTATGAGACATTTCAATTATTTTTCCCTAATTAAAAACATGGAATGACGGAGAAAGTAAGTTTGCTTACTTTTCAGTTTTTATCACACCAAATGTTGATGTAGTATTGTTGTAAATTCAGTATGGTTTAAGACCAGGAAAGAGCATGCTGGGTTCCACAGTTAAGTGATTTAATATGTTTAAATTATCCTTGCATGTAAAGTTTACTTTGAGATCTCTTTATATTTGGCAAAACTCATAGTTTCTTTTAAATTACAATCGTAATTGCATTAATTAGGTGGGGATTATGTAATTGAAAATCTGAAAGATGAGTTGGAATGGAAAAAAATGTAGTCTTGGAAGTTTTCTCCCATCCAGCTCTTCTCCCTCTTGCTCTTTGTTAGGTGTAATTTTATCAGTCACCATAGGCTGGAGTAGGAAATCTCATGCTTAGCCTAACAGATTAACCAGCCCTAGAACCCACTTTCAAAGCATTGTAAAGAACTGTCCACCACTTCACCCCTAGAAGCCCAAGCTGATAGAGTTGTGAACTTCTCATCCACCATAGCCCCTCCCTGTCTGCAACATTACCCATTTTCCTGGTCTTTTACTCTGCTGCATGAGCCTCTGACCAGCCACCATAGGCAGGAGGAATTGAGGAAAGCTCCTTCATCCTCTTCTAATACCTCTCATAGGTCTGTAATTCATATCATATCAGCAAACTACAAGATTTTATCTGATCCATTTTCAATTTATCAAGAAAGATTTGAACTTGATATTTATTTGAATTTTGGACAAGTGAAAACTGTAGCAACCAAAATCAACACTTTGTTGTAAGCAAGTCAGCATTGAGCTCTTAAACTTTAGGTGGAGTAAATGTGGCACGAACTACAAAATAAATCGTCGCTTCTGCACTTAGCAATTGTTTGCCCTCATGTACATATTAATATATTATGCTAGAGTGAGTTGTTATAAAGGAAAGCAAGACAAAATACAACTCCAGAACAATGTGTGAATAAAGTGTATTGTACATCATTCCTTTCTGACAAGGTTGAGAAATATTTATTTGTTTGTTTGTTTGTTTTTTTATTTGGCTATATTGATTGTAGATCTTTTCTCTTTGCATCTTCAATAGAAATTATAACTGAATTTCAAAATCCTGTTGTCAAGGGAAATGAGATGATATTGCAGAGGGCATTGCGTACGATTAACCAGAGATCACATAATTATGCTGTTTTCCTCTTCTATGCGTCATGGTGTCCGTTCTCTGAAGCATTTAGACCAATCTTTTCTGATTTATCTTCTCTATTCCCCTCAATTCCCCACTATGCAATTGAAGAGTCAGCTGTCAAGCCAAGGTCAGAGAACTTGCAACAGTTTCATAATTAATTTGTTTCACATATTGTTAAGTAGATGAAACCTGACTTTGAAATTTGCAGTACTCTCTCAAAGTATGGAGTGCACGGCCTTCCTACATTCTTAATTCTGAATTCTACGATGCGTGCTCAATATCATGGCCACAGGACCCTTGACTCTTTAATTAACTTCTATGGTGGTGTAACTGGTAAGATGTTATATGCAGCAGATGCATATTTTTAGTCCCTGAAAATATCACACATTTTGTATTAGATTCCTGCATTTTTTTTTGTTTTTCATAAAACAAAGTTCACTATATTAATAGGGATTAAAACATATTCAAGTCTATTTTTCAATAATAACTTGATTTGAGTAAGTTATACAATTCCTTTATCTCCAAACTATAATTAGTCTTACAAGATTTCATTAGCCAGAAGGCCCAGAATGATCTTTCTCTCATGTCCTATGTGTTTGCTTTATTTATTGGTGTGTTTATTTACTTATCAATATTAATTTATCTGCTGCAAAGGTTACAAGACACCACCAGTAGATGTCATATCCCTAAACAAGGTTGGATGTTCTCGAAACCAGCACATTTATAATAGCGGGAGTGAACCAGAAAGTTGCCCATTCCCCTGGGCAAGGTCTCCTGAGAACTTTCTTCAGCAGGAGACGTATTTGATGTTGGCAACTGTGTTTGTTCTCCTAAGATTGCTGTATGCCCTTTTCCCATATATCCGTAGGTTTGCTCATTTTTCTTACACGAGATACAACATGAGGATAAGCTCCTTGTGGGAGCATCCTCTGCTCTACCTGCGCCGAGTATTCCAAGTATTTAGTTCATTGAAGGAACCATGCAAGCGGAGCAATTTGCAGGAAGGAGCTATGAATGCCAAGGTATGGGCCTCAAAGTCTCTAGCTTCTGTTTCATTTGGAGAGACCAGCTCAAGTCGGGTTGGACCAGGGAATTTAACTCGCTGATTAATTTGGTGGTGGTTCTATTTCTTTTAGAAACACCATGCTATTTCCCATTGGGATTGGCTTCATTGTTGAGGGGAGCAACCATTTTTTTCTCTGTTTTATTATTTCGTTGTCCAAACAACATACACGACTCAATCATTGTACTATTGTAGATTAGTTTTCCTTATTGTGCCATTATTGAAAGATAATGTTAACCTAGTGTTATAACATGTTTGTATAGAACATTTAGCTAATGAGCTACATTTTGTACTTTTAGATATTTGTTGAACTGTGGTGCAAGGGGTAACTCGTTTTTCGTGTTTCTATCTTCTTATTACATAAGGCTTTATGATAAGGCTTTATGATAAGGCTTCATCTTATGATCTTACTCAACATTAGAACCTTTCGCTTACAAGTGAACATACTACCTCCGTCCCTTAAAACTTTGTCAAAGTTGATCGGCACGGAGAATAATAAAGTAAAAACTGTGTGGTTGAGGTTTGTGCAGAGGAAAGAGAAATAACAGAAACCACAAAATAATTGATTAAAAAGGAAAGTGACAAAGTTTTTTGGGACGTCCCAAAAAAGAAAGATGGCAAAGTTTTAAGGAACGGAGGGAGTATATCATAATTATAACAACAATCATATTGTGCATACTTTACAATCCTTCACACAAATAATTCTGACTTGTTAAGTAAGTTGCAGATAAGCATGTTTGTGAAATAAAGTAGTATCACAAAAAAAAACTGTATATCCCATTAGACATTGACAAGTTTGTGTTACATGTGAAATAAATAAAAAATTGTATGGTTGAAGTCAAAAAAATAAAGAGAATTATAAATTATTTAATTCAAATGGAAAGTGACAAAGACAAACAAAAAAGGGGAGGACATAAAACTCATTAGACCATTTGTAGTGGTTAAAGATTAGGAGTGAAAAGATTAAAATTAGAATTTTTAGACTCTTATTTGTGTGTAGTGGGGATTAAAAGGGGGAGTAAAAGTGGGAAGGGGAGTGGAGTAGTCATGGACTCGGGCCGGGCCTAGGCCCGGTCGGGCCGCCGGTTTGTATGACATGGGCCCGGGACTGGCCCGAGGGTTGGACGGGTCCGGTTCGGGCCGGGCCACCTGCCGGGCCGGGCCGGTTAAAGATTTTTTTTTATAATTTATATTTTATACTTTATAGTTTTATACAAGTATTAAAAAAAACAAACTTCAAGTGCATTTATTTGAAATGAAATAGGAACTACATTTGAAAATTAAAACAAACTTCAAGAGACAAACATTTTGTAAATTGTAATCAATCGGAACTTCCCGCACCTCCCGATCCTTTGGCTTTGTCACATGACTTAATATGCTTCATTGTCATCCCGTATCCGCCTGAAACCCCCATGCTACATTTTTTCTCGCACCATTTGCAAGTTGCGTACCACATCCCGGTCTTCGGGTCCTTCTGCTTATCAAAATTATATCGTATAACGACATCTTGACTTTCCATCTTAAAAAGTTAAAAATGGTAGATATAACAATCCTACAATAGATGGAGATGAAGATGGAGATTGGAGAATGGAGATTAGAGATTGGAGAAGATGTGTATAAAAATGTTAGAAAATAAGAGTATTTATAGAATTTTTTGTACCCCCACCCCCCACCCACCCCCACCCCAACGGCTCTATGCCTCTATAATTTCAAATTTCAAAAAAACGATGAACCACAAATTTTTAATTCATGGAGTCTTCACAAATAACTGAATATTTCATAATCGAACTTTACTTGAACTAAGTTCATTTTTGTTAATAAAAAAACATTAAAAAAATTAATGAAATTTATTTATTTTTACATCGAAATGTGTATTTTTAATTTAACAATTATTTAAGGAAAATATTAAACGGAAAACATTACTTATAATAAATTAATTAATGTTTTACTAAATTGATATGTAAAAAATATGCTGAGTGTATTTTATTGACGGTGCACAGATGCAGGGGAAAACAATATTGACGAAGTCTAAACACTGTTTTCATATAAACAGAGTCCAAATTTAACAATTTGGACTTCTGACCATGATCTTAGGACGGAGGGAGTATGTTACAAGCAAGTGAGCAACTCATATGTCAGTATGTGCGGACATTACACAAATTAGCACCCAAATCGATGTTAATGATCATGTAGCTCGGATGCCAATTATTTAAACTTAAATTTCTTCTAAAAGATCAATTTCAAACTTTTTTATGTTGATTTATATCTTATATGTAATCCGTATGGAATAACTTATAAAACTTTATTGGGTTTACTGAAGTCATCAATGACCAAAACGGTCTCACGCTATCTAAAATCTAAATCAGCCATAAACACTGGTCCTGAGTGAATGAAGAATAGCGTGTTCAACTAAAAAAAAATAAAAGAAAAAGAACCATATCAGGAATCACAAATTAGAGGCTAATAAAATAATTGTTTTGTGATACAAGTAAAATGAATTGCTGACCTCTTTGTCAAACTCCCAGAAGAGATCAGAGTACCCACTGTGCTGTGATAATAAGATTGGCAAACCAAAAAACATTCCTTCCACTTAACAAGCGAAAGAGACAAACAGTTTCTATTACAATGTCAATCAGAAATTCATTCTCTTCACCTTCCATAGTGCCCAATGCAAAAATGTCAGTAACATTGAAGCATGTCACATAGTTCTCACTCTAAAAAAAGATCTTTTAATTTAGCAGAAGAACCAAGAGAAACTTGTCCAATGTCTTTTGCTGTTCTTCAAGTACCTGATCCCCATGAGATATTTGAAGTTTTGATGACTTTCTCATGACATTGTCCACCAAAAAGATCCACTACGAGAAAGAAGTATGTATGATGGCAACTAAACCAAATCAGAGCAAAAATATGGCAAACTTTAATCGGCTTCTCACAGTCCCAGGCTGAATTGTGTGGAAAAGGAATCCTTAAAGTAGATACTACAGACAAGCAGCATTGTGTTCAGTAGCTGATCGCCTTTGGTTCAAAACGACTTTCTCAATTTCCTTTCATCGGTGAGTCATCCCAGAAACCTGCGATATTCTCTAAGAACTGGCAGCCACCTGAACTAGACACACTTCTATACCATATGGATGGTAACACCCCCAAATTCTTACCCAAAATACATACTATAAATAGTAGTTTAGTAAAACATTCCCCAAATGATTAAATTCAAAATAATTTATATTGCAGCGGAAATAAAACTTTCTTTAGGTGTTATCGCCACACTTGGTTCTCACATAACCGCAGGTTAAACCACAATTCAAAATAAACCCAAGTATTTAAGTAATTAAATCCAAAAAAATCTAGTTGTCCCAGTTCTCAAACTTCAAATTTAAAAGAATACGTAAATAACTAATTATCAAAGTAGGTGACCAAACGCAGCACTCATCATCAAGATCGGCATTTCACCTTCAAACGGATGGGCAAACGGAGAGGACCATTCAGACATTGGAGGACATATGAGAGCCTGTGTTCTACATCTTAAAAGATTGTGGGAGGATGACCTAGACTTGATAGAATTTTCATACAACAACTATCAGGCAAGCATTGCAATAGCGCCGTATGAAGCTTTATATGGTCAAAGGTGCTGAAGTCCATTATGTCGGGGAGACATGATGGATGTCGTAGCCTTAGGATCACAATATTTACAAGAGAGAACAGATACAATCAAGATGATTCAAGGAAGGATGAAGACAACCCAAGATCGACAGAAGCCATATGCAGATCAAGGAAGGAAGCTCATGGAGTTTGAACTTTGAAGTGGAGAGAAGGTACTACTAAGAGTCTCACCCGTGAGGGGGTGATGAGATTTGAAAATAAGGGCAAGCTAAGCCCCAAGTTTATAGGACCATACAAAATCCTTGAACGAGTGGGAAACTTAGCTTATCATTTAGTCTTGCCAACCGAGTTGGATAAGGTATGAAATTTTCTTTCATATTCATTCTTAGATTCGACGTTAAGATCTGAATGGAAAATATTCTTCGTATTAGGTCCTTAGAACACATAACATTTCAAACTAGAAGTACACGCACGATGCTTCATATATCCTTAAACCAGAGGTAAACTCCTAACCTTAGAATTCATAACATTTCAAATTAGAATTAGCTATAAGCTATGCGTATGCACGTGTAGGTGATTGAGTTGGATCAGACGTTACCTTATAAAGAAAAGTAGGTGAAAATTCTTGATACTAAGACAAGAGAGACTAGGAGGAAATGTGTGAAAGTGGTAAAGGTGATGTGGTCTAACAACTTAGCTGAGAATGCGATATGAGAACATGTGTGAGCGCTACCTGGAAATCTTTGAGCAAGATAATTACTCATACTTATGATCTTAGTATTGTTTGGTTTCAGTTTCAGCGACGAAGCATCCTTGAAGTGGGGAGAATGTGATCCTCCTAGAATTCAAGTTACAATTAAATTAATTATATTTAATTTAAGGAACATACAACTACTCCACAGGTGCATAGTAAATCAAATAACATGACTAACAGAAAACACCAATGAAGTGAAAAAAATTGCTCTCTGAGGCTTGTTTGGTTAGCTGGAAGTGGACTAAATTGTTAAATTAAATTTTAAATAGCTAAATAGTCATAAACTAAAATTAAAGCATATCTCTTGAGGTAGTTTTGTAAAATAAATTCATTATTCATTTACTAATTGGCTATTTGCTTCTATGATTTGATTTCTCTGCTATGTATGATACTAGGAGGGTTTTGTTGTTTGGTTTCTCTCAAGACTATTTATTTTCATTCCTTTTTCAATCCGAAAATACCTCATGTCTCAATCTCTGTTTCAGTATGTACATGCATATGATCAGATGATTGATTCACAGTCTTCTAACTCAGCTATGACACAACATGTCTGATTCTTCTCTTGTCCCTAGTTGTCATTTTCTCACCATACCTTTGAAATATATCGGCCAAATCAAAGGAACCAACCTCTCTCAGTTTCTTGGCCATCACCTCAAACATGACCTCCCCTTCCTCATTCGAAAAGCAATGCAAAAACTTGTTGTAATCAAACCTCGGCACCTCAATCTTCCGGAAAGCCAATCTCTCTGCGTATTTCGTTGCCTCTAACATCTTCCCCACCTTAACCAGGCCTCCCACAAAAATGGTGTCAAAGTTCACCAATGGGTCTCGCTCTTTCCTCCCTCTCCTCCCCAAGTGCCCCTGCAACAACATTATATAAGTATGCATTGTCGGTTCACGACCTCTACTGATCATCTCCCTAAACACTTGTGTTGCCTCCCTGGGCCTTTTCAACCTCAAGAGCCCTTTGATCATACCATGGAACACCACTATATCAGGCATCTTAATTCCACCCAGCACCCCATAGGCCTCCCTCACCCTTCGCTTGCAAAGAAGCCCATAAATTATTGATGCTAATGTTGAATGGTCTGGTTTAATCCCTCTCTTGCACATTTCCTCAAACACTACATAGCTCTCCCCAATCTTTCCCTTCTTGCACAGCCAATTGATCACAAGCCTGTACGTAGGCAACCCCAAATCATCCATTCTGTTTGTTCTCATGGATTGTAAAAGCTTCAATGCCTGGCCATATTCGTTGTTCTTGAATAGCCTATCCATCATTGTGTCAAACGACTCAATATCGGCCTCGAAACCCGAGTCAATCATTAAATTCCAGATCTTGGAGGCTTCAATTGTATCCCCCACATCGCAAAATCCATATATTAGCCATCTATAAGTAACCACATTGGGCTTTATTGAATCTTTCAATTTCATAACCACATGTTTAGCTTCTTGGACAAGCTTGTCTTTACACATGGCCTCCACTACCTTATTCAAAGCACCCACATTATACTCATACCCGAAACTGCTCATTATGTGGAAAATTTCAACGCATCTCTTCAGCTCCCTAGCTGAAGCTAGGGTTTTCAAAGCGATTATATATGTTTTCGTGGTGACTGCACGGCGTCTCCCGATCTCATGGAGGAAATCCCACAGGAGGTCGATGTTTCTCGACTTTCCGATGACGTCGAGCATCTTGTTGAGGGTGGTAGGTGTGTGTGAAAATCCGGGCTGGGTCAGCGCAAACTCGTGAAGCTTGTAAATGGGCCTCCATGAGTAGGGGAATTTGTTGCATACCTGGAGGAAGAACTCGTGGGTGAGGTCGAAGGACGTTTTCAGGAGGCTGTTGCGTAGTTTCTCGACGGAGGAGTACTGTTGCTGGTAGAGAACTGTGCAGACTCGGAGGATGAGGGCTTCGTTGATTGGTGTAGTGGGGTAGAGAGGTTGTGATAGGGAAGTGGAGGTGGCGGTGGCGGCGGCGGCGGTTGATGTTCGGATTTGCTGGGGGTAGAGATAGAAGAGAGGTTTGAAAGATGTATGTACTGTCGGTCTCAGCATTTTGGTGGGAAGTCGAAATGATCGCTAACCGACTGAAATGTGCATAGTTTGAGAATTGAGACTAACTGTAACCAACAGAACCATCAATTTTGTGACATGTTGGGCAACACTGAAATTAATACATAAAGAAAAAGTTAAATTAAAGAAGTAAAATAGTCATTCATAAAGAGTAGCAAAGTCAGTTGATTCATCTAAAAAGTACTCCCTCCGTTCCTAAATAAACTTTCAACTTTCTTTTTTCGTCCATTCCAATTAAAACTTCTACTTTCCTTTTTTGGTAAAGAATTTGTGGTTCACAACATTTCTTACACATTTTTCTCTCCTCTGCACAACTCTCCACCACACAATATCCACTGTCTTAAACTTTGTGCCAAACCCATTTGGAAGTTAAAATGGGAACGGAGGTAGTAATTTCAAACATTTATTTTGATTTTTTTGATAATCCAGGTGTCGGTGCTTACGCTACCATAATCCTGGAATCTATGAACTACCCTCCAAAGCCCCTAGACAGTTAAGTCCGGATCTGATCACAGTCAGCCTCGTCAGTACTGGCTCCAAAGGACGAATGCAGCAGGACTTACATCACCTTTCAGGCTGCTCCTCCCACCACACGAACCCGCTACCTTCATTACCATCCTCTCCCTTCTCAGCCGCTGAGCAACTCCGTGAAGGTAGGAAGAATCATTGGGAGCAAGACCTCCCTCCTCTCCCCTAAATGTGCCTAGCGGGATTCGAACCCGAGACCTCCGCTAGGACACGATAACCTCCCACCCAGTGAGCTGGAATGGTTGGTTTTATTTTGATTATAATGGAAGTTTAGTTTGATTATAATTTAATTGTTTGGTAAAATTATTTATTGATAAAACTGATAAGTGGGATACATAGACTACCAAATGAATCTTAAATTTCAAAATCCTAAATGATTTTGTTCGTCTTATATGAAAAGTAAAAATGTACAAAAGAAGATAAAAATTATAATTGTATATTAGTAACAAAAAGAGCCTGTTTAGTGACTACTTATCGATATGTTTGAGCATAAAGATGTAACAAACATTATGTTGTTTCTTCTCTTACTTTTTGACTTTATGTCTTTACTTCTAACTTTGATACGTGAAAAGGGATGCATGCCCAAGAGGACGATCCATTTGTTTGGTAAATTTAAAACCCAAAATCATTCACAAAAGTCAATTTTGGAGTTTTTTGATAACACAAATAAAATCTTAAATTTTATATTTGAAACTTTAGTTTACATCCGATTTGATACATTCTCTCCAACATGAATATGCTTTTAGCTTAGAAGATATTAAATCTGTAATTCACTGCAAAAGAAAGATGATCAAAGCAGCTATCTTATCATAACACCATTTTAAATGTCTGTGTTCCTAATAGTAAAGGATTTATGCAATTTTATATTAACACGTGATTGACATATCTTAAACAAGATTGTTTAAAAATCCAAAAATTTATAATGCACACAAACACATACTCACGGTCACACACTCGCACAAAATGAGTATGTGAACAAATAGTAAGAATCGCAAGATGAGTGTAGGGTATACACAAACACTCAACAATTAACTATCCAAATGTAAACTTTTTGCAAAGGCATGCACATGTATACTCCGTATAAACTAAATATATTTACTGAGTCATATATGAAGAAAATTGTACACAGGGCCGGTCGTGTACGTTTGTTATGAAGTAATAGCCCGTCTATACAATTTTAGACGCGATTTTCATCATGGGTCATCCAGAAACAATCTCTCTATGCTTTAATACACGGGGAAGGTTGCGTACATCCCTTGGTTTAAAAAAACACGCCTCGAGGCGTCCTAAGACGATCACTTTATCGCATCTTACACCTTCAGG
Source organism: Cuscuta europaea (assembly GCA_945859875.1). Lineage (NCBI taxonomy): Eukaryota > Viridiplantae > Streptophyta > Magnoliopsida > Solanales > Convolvulaceae > Cuscuta > Cuscuta europaea. Next base: position 15,201,412 of record CAMAPE010000038.1, read on the forward strand.
CGGCGTAGGTTCCAAGAGGCGCGCCTTATACGCCTTTTGCGCGTCTGAGAGGCGCGCGCTTCTCACGCCTCATGGAACTGTCTTTTTGCGATTCCCATCCCATATCTTTTGGCGATTCAGTTTGGTCTCTAGTCTCTCTAGTCTTCTCCCTTCTTCCTTCTGCATTTGCTTTGCTTCTGAGTTCTAACATCTGCGTCCTGTTTCTTCGTTCTGCGTTTGCTTGATCACAATTCCTGTTTCTTCCGATGCTGTCTCGCGTCGCAGGACTCACATGCAAGTATTTTTCCTACTCTTCTATTGTTTGTTCTCTTATGTGTGTGATAGTTTATTGATTATGTATTATTTTATTTTACCTTGAAATTGTAGGGTTACTACCGATGTCGGTCTGATCATGCTGAGTAGGGTACCTAAATATTTGTTTTTATTTTTTGATCATAAGTATTTGTTTTTATTTAAAAAATATATAAGACAATTTTTATTATTAACAATATTTTATATAACAGTTTATTAATTATGTTTCGAAGTTTTAAGATTGAGTTTTGTGACTTGACTTTTGGCAATGATGCCGTTTAATATATATTTCTTGCTACTGTCTTAATAAATACTCCCTCCGATTCCAAAACAACTTCACACTTTTTTTTGGGTAGGTCCAAAATAAACTTCACATTTCTACTTTTGGCAACTTTTTAATATAAAGTTACCCTTACTTTATTACATACTTTATGTCCACTTTCTCTCTCCCACTACACTTTATGTACTTTTTGGGAGACATAATAAGAAAGTCAAAACAAAAAAAATCGCTTTCTTAAAAATCGTGAAATCAAACAATGAAGTTCTTTTGGGACCGGATGTAGTATTAGGTTTCTCTTATGATGTTTATTAAGATTGTTTAATAGTTTGAAGTATTTATGTAATGTTATCACTTTTTGAGAAGAGTGCTTCATGTAGAAGTAGTATAAATATATTTTACCAAGGAAATGATGTTAAGATCCGTGAGGCGCGTGCCTCGCCGCCTTGCGCCTCAGGTAAATCAACGAAAACGCCTCGTGCCGCCTCAAGCCTTTTAAAATGATAGAATCCTCCAGAATTCCCAGCAAATATCAAAGAGAAAGTAAGGAAATAGTATCAAGAACTCCAGAATCTTTATTAACGGTAAAACAATATACTGGCTGAAGCCCCCAAAAGCCGGAGCTCCCAAAGAAAGATTATTAGTCTCAGTCTTCCCAAGTCCCAAGACAAGTCTAAAACAGCCTACTCACCCATTCCAGCTAGCTACTATTTATATAAAGTAAGTAACTAATACAACCGAAGACAATTAGTCTTCCCAATTACTCACCCATTCCAGCTAACAATGCCTTTAACTAATAACTAACTCTACTTTTTTCTAGAATATACTTTGCCAAAATATCTATCTTCTATTTCCGAATTAGTAGAGTCTCTAACATTACTCCCCCCTAAACATCCACCTTGCCCTCAAGGTGGGTGATAGGAAACAACCACAATCTTCTGCTTCTTCTTCTTCTTCTTCTTCCTTGCTCCTCTTCCTTCCCAATACATGACTGTAGGTTGGTCAAGAAGTTTCCATTCTTGAATCTTCATCCTCACTTCTAGTAAAAACAGCACTAGATCCTCTCCCTTCAAAGCATCCATACTATTCAGGTTGTTCTGTTCCTGCTGGTACTGATCTTTATTCATCACCTTCTGCTCAATATTCCATCTGCTAGTAGCTCTTGCTTCAGAGTATAATGCAAGTCCTCGGTTTCCAGTTGCTTCACTCCTTGGGATTTTAGCTTCGGATATGTATACCCTGTAACATGTCATGAGTGACATTTTTTCCAGAATTGAAACTCTTGACATACCTTGATCATTGCCCACCATCACATAGCAATATCTATCATCATGGTCTGTATTCTTACTCCTCCAACCACCTGGGTAATAAGAAATAACCTCTCCTTTCCGACAATAGGACCATGAACTCCAACCATAATACAGAGTCCTTGGGTTCCGTTTCAAGACATCATAGGTAAAATTATCCACCAAGTCATCCTTAGAAAGTATTGTCCACACAAGTGATTCCGGTTGGATGACCAACGAGTAGCAACTCGTGTTTTCAAAGCCAGATTCCCATACCCGAGTGGTTGACTGAACTTCAAAAAGAATCTCTCTTCCAATAGTCATCATATTGAAAGAACCAGGAACATTCAATTTCTGTTGTTGATGCTGGAAGATGGAAGAGTCAAGATAAGAGCCGACAAAGTTCCGGTAAATGCCATTCACGAGTACAATGGACATAGAAGATGGGCTTCTAGCCACAGAATAAGAATTTGCCACAGCAGAATCATCAAACCGATAGTCTAAGCCTACACCTCCTATAATGGCCTCCGATAGTCTAAGCCTACACCTCCAGGATTGAGATCTTTAACAAACATCAGATACATGACAACTCCAATACCAGAAACATATCCCTCATTATCGGTAATATTCCCAGAAAATTCTCCATCCCACCCATTTTGATTATCTATCATCGAAGTAACACCCTCACATCCGAATCTATCAAACTTGTTCAATGACTTCAACCCTTCCAAAGCAATGTGTAATATATCACAGTCCATCATTACAGATTTTAAAACATTAAGCCAGTTCCTCTCTTGTACAAACCCAAAAGTCAATGCAGATTTGACCACACAAACATCACTATCACATACCTGCAGAATGTCAACTTCGCTATTTTCTGAAACTGTTGGTGCCACTTGCTTCAATTCATTATGAATTTCTGAAATTATAGTCCCTGTTAATCCTTTTCCTGATGTGACTATGGTTATAGATTCTGAAACAGATGATTCATGTGGGCAGGTTGACACTTGCACACTAGGATTTATGGCTTGCAATGTCATCTGCGAATCAAAAGACCAGTCTGGCGCAAGGCAAGAATCTACTTGCGATAACGATAGAAGATGCTCGGTTAGCAAGGGCGAACTGAGAGAAATAGTTCGCGACTGCGAACTAGGGAATTCTTGTGACTGATATGGAGCTTTGCTTTTTGAATTCACGCAGCGACGTACCTTCCTCGATCTTCCTTGCCGGTGATGTTTGCTCTTCTCACGCTTCTCCTTATCCCGACTGTAGCGTCTCTCTTTCTCAGGTTTAGAACTCTTCTCTTTCTCCAGGCTTGAGCGTTTCTCTTTCTCCGGTTTAGAACTCTTCTCCTTCTCCAGATTTGAGCGTTTCTCCTTCTCCAGTTTTGGGCTTTTTTCTCTCTCCGGTTTTAAGCTCTTCTCCTTCTCCATATTTCCGCGCTCCATCGTTTCCGCGAGTTTCCCCAATTTTCCGCGCGGATCCTTTAGCGAGTGCGAAACAATTCGCGACTCTTTCTGCAACTCCTGCGAGTGCGAATTAGTTCGCGACTCTTTCTGCGAGTGCCGATTGTTTCTTTGCGGGCTTATTTTGCTTATCCTTTCGCACAAACGCCAGGTATCTTCGCGCATTTTTTCCCAAAACAGCCCCCAATCTTCCATCGTTCCTGTACAGGACTACAGGTAACAAGATCATTTTCTCTGATACCAATGATAGAATCCTCCAGAATTCCCAGCAAATATCAAAGAGAAAGTAAGGAAATAGTATCAAGAACTCCAGAATCTTTATTAACGGTAAAACAATATACTGGCCGAAGCCCCCAAAAGCCGAAGCCCCCAAAAGCCGAAGCTCCCAAAGAAAGAGATTATTAGTCTCAGTCTTGCCAAGTCCCAAGACAAGTCTAAAACAGCCTACTCACCCATTCCAGCTAGCTACTATTTATAGAAAGTAAGTAACTAATACAACCGAAGACAATTAGTCTTCCCAATTACTCACCCATTCCAGCTAACAATGCCTTTAACTAATAACTAACTCTACTTTCTTCTAGAATATACTTTGCCAAAATATCTATCTTCTATTTCTGAATTAGTAGAGTCTCTAACATAAAATTAAGGTACATTCGACCCCCCTTAGCCTAACCGTAGGTTCCATGCCTTTGCAATAATGTTGTTGTAATAAAAAATATTTGAAGACCTTTATAAAAAAGAAAATACTTGAAATCGTTAAATTAAACATAGTTGAAGGCCGAATTAACTCCAAAATTTTCCCCTTTTGTGACATCATCATTCCAAATTGATTCATTTTTTATAGCAAAATCATTCTTTTCCTTTGAGCTCTCGACGAGGACTTTCAGGATTTGACTTCTTTATAAAAGCAAAATTTTCCATTGAACCTTTTTGACTTAGGGTCACTTTCAACAAATTGTTACGCCACAGTCATAGATAAAGATCAAAAAATACTTTATAATCAACTAACATGAACTAACACTCAAAATCCAACTGTATTTATCAACTATTCATAATCATTTATAAACATTAAACAACTATGAATTAAATCAATTTATCAATTGATAAACTAATCAAATAATCATATATACATATTATTCTTAATCAAATGATCAATTATTCAATTATTAATCAATAAAAGTGTTAGAAAATAGAAGAGGTTGTTGGTTGTATGAGTAGAATAAGTGATTTTAGTGAGGTGTAATGTAGATGATGTGTTTTAGAGGAGAGCTCTTGTCTCTAGAAAAGTAGTATTGTATTGATGTTTCTTGGTTTTGCTTGGTTTGAAAATGAGTACAATGAGTCCTATTTATAGGAGCTAGAGGATCATTCTAGATCCTTATTAAATGCTATGATTCTAGAGTATTCTACATCTATGTCTAATTACTCTAGATTTTACATAAGAATTCTCTAGTAGAGAATTTTCTAGAATACTTTCTACCTTTAACTCTCTAGATCATCTCTAGCCTTTTCTACATAGAATATTCTAGATAAATGCATCACTATTTAATACTCCTCCTTGATGCATTTGTCGGTGACTCCAAGCATTCTTCGCAGAAACTGGAATCTGTCTCTTGGCAGGGCCTTCGTGAAAATATCTGCCAATTGTTCTTCTGTTGGGCAGTACTTCATCTCAATATGCCCCTTTGCTTGGACATCTCTCAAGAAGTGATACTTGATATCGATGTGCTTAGTACGATTGTGCTGAATTGGATTTTTAGCCATCGCAATAGCTGACTTGTTGTCGCAAAATATTTGAGTCGCAGAACTTTGCAATTCTCCCATGTCTTCTAATATTCTTTTTAGCCATATAGCTTGGCACGCTGCTCCGGCTGCTGCAACATACTCGGCTTCGGCTGAAGATAGTGCAACAGAATCTTGCTTCTTTGATCCCCATGAGAAAATTCCCGAACCCAGCTTAAATGCGTAACCGGAGGTGCTTTTCATGTCATCTTGAGATCCAGCCCAATCACTGTCGCTATATCCAGTTAGTCGTGAGTCAGGAGTTGTTTTGTACCAAATACCATAATTGATGGTTCCTTGTAGATACCTAAGGAGTCTCTTTGCCGCTCCATAATGAGTCTCAGTTGGACTTTCCATGAATCTCGAGAGCAAACTTGTAGCATACATGATGTCCGGCCTCGTAGCCGTTAAGTAGAGTAGACTCCCAATCAAACTTCGGTAATTGGTTGCATCCGTCTGCTTTGACCCATCTTCTTTCTTCAATTTTTCATTAGGAACCAGTGGAGTAACGACGGCTTTGCAGTCTTGCATTTTAAACTTCTTTAGCATGTCCTTAATATATTTTTCTTGAGATAAGAATATGCCTTCTTCTTCTTGACTTATCTCCATGCCAAGAAAGTAGTGCAGTAATCCCAAGTCACTCATCTCAAAAGTGTTCATCATGTCTCTCTTAAATTCTTCAATTAATTTGGAATTATTTCCTGTGACAATTAAGTCATCAACATATAGAGAGACGATGAGAATGTCGGATTTACCTTGGGATTTGATGTATAGTGTAGCCTCGTTCTTACTCCTCCTGAACCCTTGACGGGTGAAGTATCCATCAATCTTGCTATACCACGCTCGTGGAGCTTGTTTGAGCCCGTAAAGCGCTTTCTTTAGACGAAGAACTTTTCCTTCTTCTTTGATGAATCCTTCTGGTTGCTCCACATACACTTCTTCTCGTAGCTCTCCATTTAGAAAGGCTGACTTGACATCTAGCTGATAAATTTTCCATTTCTTTTGAGCAGCAAGAGCTATGAGTGTTCTTATTGTGTCCATCCGGGCAACTGGTGCAAACGTCTCTGTGTAGTCAACTCCCGGTATTTGAGCATACCCCTTTGCAACCAGCCTTGCCTTATGCTTCTGAATTGAGCCATCGGGGTTCAGTTTTGTTTTATACACCCATTTGACTCCAATAACCTCCTTGTTATGTGGAAGATCTACCATTTCCCAAGTATCATTCTTTTCTATCATTTTGATCTCCTCCTCCATTGCTTTAATCCAAATTTTTTCTTTGGAGGCTTCGGTGTAGCTATATGGCTCCAAGGAGCAAAAGTTGCATGTTTCATAGATGTCAGTAGACTCATATAGGTCTGCTAGAGTTCTTACCCGAAGAGGTGGGGACTCTGGTGAGGAGCCGTGATTTCTTGATGTATTAGCTTCAAAAGAGGATCTTGGAGTAGACGTGGGGCTTTGTTGATCGTGATTTTCCTCTTCTGGTATTTCCTCTAGTTGGACAGTAGTTGTCTTTCTTTCAACTTTTTCTGTCTCCCAATTCCAAGAGGCTTGCTCGTCAAACTCCACATCTCGACTTGTCACCAACTTCTTTGTCTCGAGATTGTAGATTCGATATCCCTTGGATTTGGAGCTATAGCCAAGGAAGATGCCCTTCTCTGTTTTGTCTTCTAATTTGTGCCTTTTAACAGAGGGAACATGAATGTAGCATATGCTTCCGAAGACCTTCAAATGTTTGGCTGAAGGCTTTTGTCCAGACCATGCCTCAATAGGTGTTTTGTTTAAAACCGCCTTAGTTGGACACCGGTTTAGAAGATAGACTGAAGTATATACTGCCTCTGCCCAGAACGTTTTAGGCATTCCTTTTTCAGCTAACATAGACCTTGCCATCTCCATGACTGTGCGGTTCTTCCTTTCGGATACCCCATTTTGTTGTGGAGTGTATGCTACTGTTAGTTGATGCTCTACACCTTCATCTTCACAGAACTTGTCAAATTCTTTTGAGTTGTATTCGGTACCTCGATCGCTTCTCAACTTCTTGATTTGATGACCACTCTGTTTCTCCACGAAGTTCTTGAATCTCTTGAATATTCTAAAGACTTCGGATTTTTCTTGGAAAAAATACACCCATGTCATCCTAGAGTAATCATCGATGAAGAGTATGAAGTACCTGTTCTTCGAAACTGAAGGCGTGCGCATTGGACCGCAAACATCGGTGTGGACAAGCTCTAGTATCTGTTTGGCTCTCCATGTCTTTTCTGTTGGAAATGGTTGCCTGTGCTGCTTCCCAACCATACATCCTTCACATACTCCTTCTTTTTCATCCAGTAGAGGCATGTCTCTCATCATCTTCTTTAGGTGTAGTAATCTCAAGGCATTGAGATTGAAGTGCCCAAATCTTCGATGCCATAGACTCGTATCACTCAGTTGAGCCACCATCGCCTTTTGTGGATATTGCCATTGAATAGGAAAATTTCTATTATTTCCCATTTTTACTTCAGCAATTTCTTGATTATTGTTCTTGTCATAAATTCGGCAAGAATTTTTCTCAAAGTGCAAGGCATATCCATTTTCCATCATTTGGCCAACACTTAGTAGATTTTGTGCAAGGCGTGGCACTAGGAGAACATTTCTAATAAAGCGCGTACCTTTCTTTGTATCTATGACAATGGTACCTTTCCCCTTTGCCTCCACCAAATCGCCATTGCCCATCTTGACTTTTGTCTTGATAGAGGTATCTAAGTCATGGAAGATGGTCTCGTTGGATGTCATGTGATTGCTGCACCCACTATCGATGTACCACTCTTCTTCTTTTGCTTCTATGGCTGAGTGACATGCGTAGAACATGTACTCCTTCTCCTTAAAATCTTCAGAATAGTTGGCCTGATAGTTTCTTCTATCTCTGCAATCTTTTTCTTCATGCCCGAACCTCTTGCAATTTCTGCATTGTGGCTTTCCTCGATGGTAGCAATCTTTCTCTAAGTGATTAGTCTTCTTGCATATTTTGCATGGTGGAAAGTTCGTCTTCCTCTCCTTGTTGTTAGAATTCCCATCTTTATGTGGTTTAAAGTTTTCACCATTTCTCGAGTGATTCCTTTTAATGTTGAGCTTAGACTGGAAGGCACTTTCTAATGAACTTTCGTGTCGTCTGTTTAGCCTTTGCTCACGTGCTTCTAGCGACCCCATTAATTCAGTGATGGACATTTTTGATAGATCTTTTGACTCCTCAATAGCCGAAACTACTGGATCATATTTTTCAGGGAGACTGATTAGGACCTTCTGGATTATTCTCTCGTCGGTTATATTTTCTCCAAGAGTTCTCATTTCGTTGACTATATGTATAACCCGAGAGAAATAATCTTTTGCCATTTCAGAATCTCTCATCTTTAAATTTTCGAGCTCTCTTCTTAAACTTTGTAATTTAATAGTTCTAACTTTCTCATTTCCTTGAAATTCCTCCTTAAGAATATCCCAAGCTTCTTTTGCCGTAGTAGCACGAATTATTCTCGGGAAAATAGTATCACAAACGGATTGTTGAAGAAGATAGAGAGCTCTAGCATTTTGCTGTTTTTGTTTCTTACGTACCTCGGAAGTTGATGCGTCGTCGCTTCCTTTTTCCGGCATGATGATTCCTTCTTCAACAATATCCCAGAGATCATGTGATTCTAGGCAAGTCTTCATACGGACACTCCAATAGTCATAGCTTTCTCCATTGAACATCGGAGTTGATACCGAGAAGTTTGATGTCGTCATAATGCCCGCTTATGATCGAACAAGCTCTGATACCACTTGTTAGAAAATAGAAGAGGTTGTTGGTTGTATGAGTAGAATAAGTGATTTTAGTGAGGTGTAATATAGATGATGTGTTTTAGAGGAGAGCTCTTGTCTCTAGAAAAGTAGTATTGTATTGATGTTTCTTGGTTTTGCTTGGTTTGAAAATGAGTACAATGAGTCCTATTTATAGGAGCTAGAGGATCATTCTAGATCCTTATTAAATGCTATGATTCTAGAGTATTCTACATCTATGTCTAATTACTCTAGATTTTACATAAGAATTCTCTAGTAGAGAATTTTCTAGAATACTTTCTACCTTTAACTCTCTAGATCATCTCTAGCCTTTTCTACATAGAATATTCTAGATAAATGCATCACTATTTAATAAAAAGAAACACTGCAAACGTATAAGTAAAACAATGGCCGAAGGTGTACCTGATTCCTGAACTCCTAAAGGCTTGGAGAGTTGGAGGTGGATGCCTAGACTGAGACTCTGAGAAGCCGACATCCAAGATTCCGATTTCCGAGGGACAGGGGAGCAGCCGCGCAGGGTGGCAGGCGGCAGGCAGCAGGCGGCAAAGCGTCGGCGGTAGACGCTAGGCGGTCAGCGAGTCAGTCCAGTCGCAGCCACAGACGAGTTCCGTGTTCCGTCCGGGACTGTAAGGAAAAGTGAAAGGTTGTGTAAGACTGAAAGTTTACGGGCGTGAAGAGTTGAAGGCAGTTAGACAGGATTTCTCGAGCCTGAAGGAAGAACTCTCCTCGTTACTTTTACTTCATGAGCTTTTGTATTTTGGGCCCGTGGGCCGGTTGGGCATGATGTATCATTGTATATGTTTGACAGATATAAGTGTCGTCTTCTGATTTTCGTACTGTTTAAAAAGTCTCTAAAAACTTTTAGTTGTATATTTGACATGAAAAATTTTAAGTCCTTTTCGAAAAATAAAAGATCTTTTTTGAAATGGTACGGAGAAAAGATCGTGACTTTTAATATTAATTTGTCCTAAAAACTTGTATATCAAACAGAACTATATCAAACAATCGGCTTTTACCAAACAACTACCATCTTTTCTTTTTAAGATCTTTTCGGTCACTAAAATCTAATAGTTACTAAAAAGCTCACAAAAGTATCTTTTGAGCTAGTCATGCCAAACATACCCATAATTAACAATTTATGGCTGAAACATTACAATTTATGGCTGAAACATGGCTCAAACATACCCTTAAAGCTCTAAAAAAGCGCTTTTCAACTTTTGGCTTAAAAAACTGAAAATAGTGTTTTCGAATGACAACTTCGGTTTAAATAATCATTTTTTTAAAAGTAGAAGCAATAACAAACACTACCTTAAAGAAATAAAGTTGGGCCTACAAAATTTTCATTTTTGGGCCTAGGGCACCTGCCCTCTAGGGTCGCCCCTGATTGAACAACACGATATGTCCAATAAAGAAAGTACAAAAAAAAGCGAAATGTATTTCACAACGACAACCTTAAAAGCGAACTTGATCAATACTTAAATTTAGGAATCCCAATGTTATGGGAAGGTGGGTGTAGTCCAATGGATGACCATCCACCCCCAAGTCTCTCCTTTGTGGGAGGTCTTGGGTTCAATTTCTGAGATGAGGGAGGTCTTGCTCCCAATGATTCTTCCTACCTTCACGGAGTTGCTCAGCGGCTGAGAAGGGAGAAAATGGTAATGAAGGTAGCGGGTTCGTGTGGTGGGAGGAGTAGCCTAAAAGGTGATGTAAGTCTTGCTGGATTCGTCCTTTAGAGCCAGTACTGACGAGGCTGACTGTGATCAGATCCAGATTTAACTATCTAGGGGCTTTGGGGGGTAGTTCATAGACTCCAGGATTATGGAGCGTAAGCCCCGACACCTGGATTATCAAAAAAATGCAACGTTCACAATTGCCCAATGTAATTGCACCTTATGGCGTGCATCTGCTATTTCCCAGGTTGAGGCGTAAAATTGCATTTGATATTGCGATGGGGTGTATAGTGTACGTTTTTATCCCTGAGGCGTACGCAATTTAACTTACGCCATGAGGCGTATGTAAGGCGCTTTTTTAAGTTTGGCCCGTTGGGCCCAGTTTTAGTAAAACAGGAAACAAGGTTGATGTTAAATACGGCCTTCTCGCTTAGCCGCTTCTCCCTTAAAGGCTTAAATACGCAATTAGCAGTTCCTTCCAGGCTTCCACCACGGCACCGCCTTCTTCCAGAGTTCCAGTTTGGTCGCAAGTCGCAACTCACAATCAGCAGATACTTCTTCCAGTGTGAACCTCGTGCAGCAATTTGGTCGCAATCTGCGATACTGATTAGCTTTTGTTTCTATTGAATTTAATACTTAATATTAATGTTGATTTTCTGCCTATTAATACTTTATGATTTTCCTTCAGTTAAGTTTTCAACTTTCAACATATCAATATTTTTTTCCAGTTATTATATTTAATGATAACTTCAAGTCTGTACTGCCTTGTGAAAGTCACAATGGGGTGGACTTGGGAAAAAATTGAAATACACATACATATTAATAAGTGAAGTCATCAACACTTTAAATAATCATCAAAACATCATTTAAGTTGTGCCCTACGCGACTTCAAAGTATAAAATTCATCAATAATAGAATCTACATCTATATTATTGACTTTCGGAAAGAATGATGAAATCAACATCTTTCCTTTCTTGGCAATGTGTTCACTATCCATTCTAAAAAACATTTTCAATACTGGTATAAATTAAAATACTTATATAAAAAATATAACTAATAAGGAAAGAACAAGCATTGTACACTTGTACATAAAACTAATAAGTATTCTCAATTTTCAATTGTATAATAACTAAATTATTTTCTACTCTTTAATTCTATCTTTAACCATTATAAATTTATAATGAATTAAAAACTATTTAATTATGTACATAAAAATTCAATTAATAATCATAATGATTCACTAACCCTAAAATTCTAAAATGCTAAAAATAATAATAGATTAATACACAATCACACATTCACAATTGGAGCAAATAACACATTCACACAATCACACATAATAGATTAATGCTAAAAATTCAATTACAACAAGTCGGCAAAGGCCCAATTGGAGTTTACCTGGAGACTGGAGCCGGCTGGACTGCTGGAGGGAGGCGCAGGGGCAGAGTCGCACGCCCGCAAGGGCGGACAGCCGGACAAGGACAACGGACGAACTAGGCGGCAGCGCGGCGCGGCTGATGGCCTGATGTTCATGTCTTTGGTCTTCCTCGCAGTCCGCAGAGTCGCAGGTTCGCAGCTCCTAAGCCTTCATAGTCGATTCCTCGTAGCAGACTCGCAGGTCTTCATTCGCATATCGCAACTCTAATTGCGTCGAGCTGGGCGAGAGAATTAATCTGGGATGTGGGTTGTGGGCTGAAGAGCTGGGCTGGGATTTAATTGAGGGCTGGGCTGAGAATTAATTTTGAGGTGAGCTCAAAATACAATATATACCTATACTAACTAAAAAACAATTTGGGCTGGTCTGAAGCTCATCCCTGCCCTCAAATAGATCCGCTCCTGAGCACACATAATTTAAACCAAGACAAGTCTTTTATAATTTAAATACATATGGATGATAGGAATATATTTTAAATTTTGGGCCGCTATATTTTTAACATTTTGGGGGCCCTGAGGCCTTTGCCTCACCAGCTTCTAACAAGGCACGACTCTGACCGTTAGCCACCAATGACGTCCATCGGTCGTCCCCGCCAATCGTCCTTAGACGTCTAAGATTCGTCCGCCAGCAACCGTCCACCACAACTTCACTCACCCGCTATCTGCCTCGCTTAAAGCGGCCCTTGTTTAGAGTTCGTCGGTTGCAAAGGTCACTCCTACCGTATGCCGACATTGTTCTCTTTTGCTGTCGAGTATAGGCATTCTACTCTTTTGTCGTCAGATATAAGCTTAGGGTTCGAGTTGCAGTCGCCCACAGATTAATTTTGCAAGTTTACAAAATAAAAGAATTAGAGGCTGTTCTGATTTCTAACTGTCGCATGTGTTCATGATTTTGCAAGTTTTGAATAAATATGCAACGATTTTTTATTCCTAACCGTCGCACGTGTGAAACATTTTTTTAGATAGTCGAGATTATTTTGAGATAATTGATATGAATTAATTTAGATTATTTCAAGAAGATTACTAATAGTTGTGATTATTATTACCCATTTTTCATAAATATATGTAGGATGACTCAAGTCATCTGTTCAAGTAGATAACAATAGTTACCATGGCATTAGGTGAGGAGGTAGCAGACAGATAATAGTGACTTTAATATGGTGAACCGTGACATTTTCAAATGATCGAAATGAGGAGCTTTGAAAGCTATCTCGCTCGGGCCCATGGTTCCCTCCACACGCTCATCAAGAGAGATAAAGAGTGAGAATTAACACAAATGCTAAAGGTACCACAAAATGTATCTCATTTTTACCTTCACTCCCTAATGTAGTAATGTGTGGTCATAAATGAGACAATTCATTTAAGTGGTGCCTCACTTAAATGAATTACCCCATTTATGACCACACATTAGGGGGTGGGAGTAAAAATGAGGTAGATTTTGGGAAACTCCTAGCAAAATTCTAGAATTAAATTGGGCACCATGTGCATTCAATGAGGTTTAAAATGAAGGTTTTGCTAGGTGTATACAAAATGTGTACACCTTTTTTGTACATTTGTTTGTCCCCCGCAGACAAGTTGTCTGTACACAGACAACCTTTTTTAGGGAACATCCAATTTTGGAATTTGTATTATACGATTCACCCCAATTGTTGCGTGAAAAGTAATATTACCTCCATCCCATTCAGCTTTGTCAAGTTGATGTTAAGTGGGAAATTAGAACAGTAAAATTTGTATGGTTGAAGTTTGTGCAGAGGAGAGATAAATGAACATAGCCACAAAAACATTACTTTAAAAGGAAATTACCAAAGTATTTTGGGACAAACATAAAAGGAAAATTGGCAAAGTACAAATGAAAGGGAGGGAGTAACTAGTATTCAAGTCAATGAGTCATCTGTTCTTAATGCTAACTTTATCTCTTCGTCTCTTTTGATATACGAAGTAGATCAGAAGCATTATGCAACATTCAATTCTATGAAGAGAAAGCAAGGTATATTGACGTTCTCAGAGCATAAGCATTTAATCTTCAAATGAGTTCAAAGAATTAGGGTTAATTATGTAATTACGAGTAAAACATAACAAAAGCGCAAAAGTTGAAGTTAAATGGTCCTTATGGTTCCACAGGATTAAAAAAACTTGAATAGGCAAAAATACCTTCACCCATCCATTATCCGCCACGCTCAAAGCCGCTGTCGTGGAGTTAGCCGGTTGCAAACGTCGCTCTTACCGTATGTCGGCATTGTTCTATTTTGCTATTAGAAATTGCTCAATATAGGAGTAAATATAAACATAATTGTACAAATAGGAGTAAAACTTAAAACTTCCTTCAATAGGAGTAAACATTAATTTTGTACCCTTAATATCCCTAACATAGTTAATTCTAAAATATGACTTATTTAATCCTAACCTAGTTAATTTATGACTTACTCGATAATAATAATTTATTTATTTTTCAAAAAAAAATATTTTTTTAAAAAAAAAAACTCAAAAAAATAAAATAAAATTCACCGCTGCCTCTGCCGCCTCAGCACCACCACCTCCAGTCACCGGGGGAAAAAATGTCAAGTTCATTACGAATGCCATATATATGGCAGAAAACAATGAAAATGTTGACATTCGCAAAGAGAAATATGTCATGTTTTTTGCATTTTAAAAAAAAAAGACAGTTTTTAGGAAAAATGGAATTTTTTTTCACCGCCCGGAGGTGGTGGTGCAAGGAGGTAGTACAAGCGGTGAGAAAGGCATTCATATTTTTTTAATTTTTTTTGGAGTTTTACTATTTTTTATTAATTTTTTTAAAAACAAATTTAAAAAAATATTTTGTTTTTAAATTTTTTATTTTATTAATATTTTATAATTTTTTTAATTTTTTTCTACGTTTTTTTGAATTTTTTTTGAATTTATTATGAATTAAACATTTAATTAATAGTTGTTGGGACTTGGGTAGGGATATACTTGTCCAAACACTAAAGTTACTCCTATTCAAAACATGGTACTCATATTTTTGCATATTGCATATGTTTTGCTCCAATTTGGGGAATTCTCTCTTTTGCTATCGATTATAGGCGTTGTTTTCTTTTGTTGTCTGGTATACGATTAGGGTTCGAGCTACAGACGTCCATGAATTAGATTTAAGGTTTACAAAATAAAAGAATTAGCGGCGGTTGTGATTTATAACTGCCGTGCGGGTTCGTAATTTTGTAAATTTTCAATAAATATGTGACGGTTTTTTTATTCATAAATGCCACGAGTGTGTAACATTTTTTAATAGTTGAAATTATTTTGAGATAATTGACACGAAGTACTTTGAATTATTTCAAGGAGGTCGTGGATTCGATGTGAATTTTAGTTTAAATTGGGTTTAAAATTGGGTTCGACTACAGTTTGGCTATTCGTGGAGGCACCATGAATTAAAATTTATGTTTTGTGTATTTTTTTCAACCTAAAAAACTCTAGGAGTTTGAACATCATTTTATTGTTTAATTATATATATGTGATATTGGTTTTATATGAAAGATTATAAAATGTTAGAAATTTTGATATATGTTTTGTAAAAATTGGAGCACAAATAAATAAGTTATAGCACTTTTAAAAAAGAAAAGTTTTTTTTATGTTGTACCATTCTTCTTCCGTACCCTTTCCTTTCGTCCACTTTGGATGTTTTAACTTGGATTGTAATTTGGTGGTCTGGTCTGATCTGGTCTGAACTGGTCTGGTCTGGGAGGAATTACAATCCAAGTAAAAACATCCTTTTTCTTCCATCCGCTTTTCCCTTTTTTTCATTCTTTTTGGGCGGTCAACTAACCATTTACTCTCTCCATCTCGGTTATTTCTTCCGGTTTTGACCAGTATCGCAAATTAAATTTATGTAGTGGGAATAAAGTGAAAATGTATGTTGTAGTTGTGTAAGAAAAAGGTGAATGAATGTGAACTACATATTTTTTCCAAAAGTGGAAGTTGGAAGAATTAATTGGGACAGCCCAAAAAGGAAAGTTGGAAGAAATGACCGGGACGGAGGGAGTATATTTGAGACCCTCTATCCCATTTTCTATTTTTAGACTCCCTAATTGGTCTCCAATGTAAGTATTTAGGAGTCTAAAATTTCCATTTTTAACATTTTAGACTCCTAATACTTTACCACTACAAATAGTCTTAGTATTTTATTATTGATTTATATATTTGGTGGTGTCTACGGTACCTTTTAATATTCAGAGGTACGGTGCCTTGCTCATGTGGCCAAATAAGAACATGACACGTTGATAGCTAAAATTGTGACAAGGCATCCAATAAATAAATCAATTTTGCTGTGTAGTCCTCGTTAGAATAAAGTAGATAGACGGAATTTCAAACGTTTCCTCTCTTCCCGTCAAGGCGTCACTCTGGTTTCCTTCTCTCAAACAACTAGCAGTGTAATCATACCATCATCGCGAGAAGCTTGTGACCAACCTCATCCAGGATTGAGCGCAGCCCAAATCCCAATCACTTTGGAATTTTGACGCCCTTGAAGGTATGATTGATCATATTATGCCAAAATTTGTATGTATTTCAATCATCATATCAAATTTAGGGCTTTGAAAGTTATGCATAGATGTTGTGTGAAACTGTGAATTAGCATTGGTCTTTCTCTGGGATTACTGAAAAATGATGAGCAGATCTTGAAACATATGATTATGGATACAATTATTTAGTTTTCAAATTTTCATTTTTTTGATTATTTCCTTTTAAATGTAGATTTTTAAATGTCCTCATTGAGTTGGACCAATGACCCTGAATTTATGTAGGTTAGGCATCTGTTTTGAAAGATTTTTTTTTCTCTCTCCCAAGCAACATTTACATCCCATTCTTCTCTTTGACCACTGGAGCATGTTAATATTTTCACAGGTCACCATGAACAACTACTTTACCCAATTCTTTCATTCAAACAATCACTACCAGCATATAGGAGAACAATTTGGATTTGCTTGTGTGTTAAACTCATAGTCAAATAGCCTATATTCCATTAAGATTAAACTCTTTATTTCTTTATAAAGGCATAGTATTATGAAGTAGTCAGATTAGTTTATATATGTAAGAGCCTGTTTTCAATATGTTATCCAAGCCTACTACATTGTACATGTTTTCTCTTGTATTTTGATTAAAATCTGAAGTTTCTCTCCATCAACAGTGAATTGTTGTGTCTTTTATCTTTTGGGGCAAATCTGTCAGGAGTAAAAACTCCAGCTCTTTATCTGCAGATTCAAACTTTCATACAATGAAACTATAATGCATACTAAAAAACAGTTTTAACTTTCGGGTTGCTACTATGATTTTTTTAATAATGGGGTTTAGTCAATCTGCTCTAACAAATGGGGTTTCTGGTGTTTTCTCGTTTCAAATTTCAAGAAATTACTTGATAAGTTGAAGAATTGAAGAAATGAGTCAGTATGATTTAAAGAATCGATTTGTTCTACTAAAATCTATAGCTTTATTGATTTGATAACAAAATTCAGGTTGTTGCTTAAATTTTCAAGTATTTCTGCATTTTTTGTAATCAATCTTTCATTATAGTTTGGGTTAGCAATAGATGCATTAATCTTGAACTCTAATCTTAGCATTCAAGTGGAACTCTGTTTAATATTATCTCTTACATGGATATAAATAGGGCATCACGTAGACATTAGAGATAGCTTGGAATTAGTAAGCAATATTGGGTTAAGCTTCCACTGCTTTTTTATATGTCTTTCCCTAGTTAAGTGCATTACTATTACTATGTCACACCAAAGGAGTCATGTATGAGTAAGCTGCATCTTTTTATTTGTAATCAACTGAATACGGGATTAAGGTTATAAAGTCCAGTAAAAATCACATCCATTTTAACCGTACATTAACAGATACTACATTTTTACTCATGGGAAAAATCTTATGATAGTTGTAATTAGCTCACACAGTCTAAGGCATTAATGTGGTTAGTTAATATAAAAAATAAATCAAGAAATTCTAGTTTGAGTTTTTTCCGATGGAATCTTTTCCGGTTGTTTTTTAATTGATACTTGATTTTATTAGTTCTCTCTTCTCTGAGTTGATAGGAGTTCAGAATATGATGACTGGCTAGAAAGATGTGAATCACCCAGTTGGGAGATGTGCAAGAATGCAAATCTAAGTTGACGATCCTTGCCCGTTTTGATGAAGGGACTTCTGTGATCAGAATATGATGAGCGGCTTGCTGTAGTTTTCCGCAGGGTTGACGCAGTTTTGAAGGAAGAGTTTGTCATAGGTTATGTAGAGATTGTGTGAGGGTTTTGTAAAGGTCTCTAATGTCGTTAGGGTGTTTTGTTAGTTAACTAAATCTAATATAAAGACAGTAAGTAGTATCCTATTGTACTAAAGATCAGGTGTTTACCATTTGAGGCTTTGAGAGAAATTATTTCTTCATGTGATGTATTTTATTTAGGTGTACAAATTTTACAAGATAATAGTAGATTAATACTTTACTCTGTATATACTAATAAGTATTAATCAAACCAATCAAATTAATTAGGCTTGAAATGAGTGAGAATTACAATTATAGCGTTGAGAACACAAGAATAATGAAAAGGATTATGTATTGGGGTATAAATTTTTAGACAAATGATGCAATTACTCATCTAGTTGTAAAACCATCCTTAGGCTCTGTATTTGGTGTAGTTGGATTGTATAGATGATGATCCAATTTCACCCACTTAGGCTCTGTTTGCAATCTGATAAGTGCTTTTGTTTTTTTTAAGAAAAACTCACTTATTTTATCAAACACTATCAATTTTTATCAAACAATACGTGTATATTAATCTGCAAACTGAGATATAATAGGATAAACTACCAACTTACTATAAAAAGTGTATATTCAACAAATTAACTAAAAATCAAAATAGTGTAAGTAAATATGCAATCAAGATATTAGATTCGCTAACCTGCTATTGAAATTTACGATCACCAATCAAAAAAGTATTATATTGTTCAATGATTTTTGGAAAGAAGGAAGACACACACATCATTTATTTATGTCCACATTTGAAGTTGACATATATGCATTGTGCGTATAAATGCATTACAGTTTGACTAGATTATATATGTCAACTTTTCAAATTGCTTATACGAACCACAAAAAAAAGTACTGCCTTATATGTAATATATGTTGTATATGTTATGTACGTATAGGTAATTACAACTAAACAATAAATAAAGAAAGTGCAACTACTTTAGGTTGTTAAAATCTAAATAATCCATATTCTCTCCCCTTGCATAAATGTGCCTAAATTATTCTGTCCAAATTTTGTCCAAAAATAGTACTACCTCTGACCCCTAATATTTTGGACGGAAGAGAGTGGTGTGATTTTTAAGAAAAATATAATTACGTGGTTGATAATGAGTTGATAAAGTGGGAATAAAGTAAGAATGAATTAAAGTGATCATACAAATGTTATCAAATACGGCATAAGACAATAATAGGGGGACATCCCAAAATGAAAAAATGGAACAATCATAGGGGAACAAAGGGAATACCATTGAAGCAATTTTAAGTTTCTAAAACCTAAATAATTTAATTGCTTATATAAATAGCAACAAAATTTCAATTCCCATCCTCAAACTCTGTATATATACTTAATTTTACGCCTTTCATTAACAATCCCGGTAAGAACAATGCATCTAGATGAAATCCAGTCCAAATCTATTACGTTGTGTTATAAAAGATATAATTAGCGAAGAGGGAAAAATCATATAGAATTATATAGAATGCTAAATGTGATGAAGTGTGTAATATTGTTCTTATATAAGCTAATTATTTTATATAAATATGTATACATGTTAAGTTATGCATATCTATATATACATATTATACGTGTATCCCTAACGCTAAAATGTAGATGTTTTTTTCTTCCTAAAATTAAGATCATGTGGGAAATGAAAAAGTAATTTTGATTCTCAAGAGCTTAGGGACATTAAAAAGTTAAAAAGTAATATAAGACGTATTTTATATTATATTTACTTGGACTGTTTTCAGTCCCAGACCACAACAAATCAAGCTTCAACATAACAGACCAGATCACACTTTCATAGTTATAAAATACCTAAAGACCAGACATTTACCAGATCAGACCCGAACAGTTCAGACCATACCAGACCATACTTAAACATACCAGATCAGATCAACAAATTTCAATCCAAGTAAAAACATCCAATTCATCAAACAAGATCATCATTCCATTCTTGAAGATTAAATTTCATTTTTTATATTTCCTTTAAACTATGAACACTAAAGGATAAACATATATATTACCGAGAATAGAAATATATCCGGTATTATATGATACGAGTGTGATGTCTTGATATTCAACGGGGTTTTCGGTAGATGAATGTAAGCCGTAACGGGACTTACACGTAACGAAAACTACGCTCTCCCTGCCTTCATGGATGGATTTAAGGGGGGGGGGGGGGGGGGGGGGGGCGACCGCCCCCTTTGGACTTTCAAAATTTTCTACAATATATGTAATATTTTCCTAAAATTTTCATACTTTGATTAGATGCGCCCCCCTTAACTTTTAGTTTTCAAAATTGATTTATAGTCTTACATAATGTAATACTTACTTGGAGATATAAAAGAAGAAACGCCTAAGATAATTTACATAACTTAAATAAATAAACAACAGAACAACTCGTTGTTTAAGATTTATGATACTTATTGTATGTATAAAAATTCTTAGTTTTCTAATGTTTAATTATCTTTATTTGATAACTAGTACTCAATTTTGTAAAATATATAACAAACGATATTAAATACGGGACACACTAGTCACACAGTTTACAAACGATGTGAAGTGAGTCCAAAATATAAATGTTTATTGACATTAAATTACACAAATCATTTACTTCTTACGTTCTAAAAAGACTTTATTGCATAGATAATAAAGTTTAACTTAGTTTAACATTAATACAAATATAATATGCACTATATATATGAATTACCAATATAATATTATTCTAAAAAGAATAACCTCATACATACTATTATAATATTAAGAAAAGTCCTCGTGACTCATGAACACCCTCTTTGGTAGGCAAAAATTGTAATTTAAAAACACGTTCTTTATTTTTATAAGATTCATGTATTTAGACAATGTAGAAGTTGTTTTAAAAGTATTGGTGAATGTGTTCCTTATAAACTCTTTATCTTCAAATAAAACGTTATGTATCCTTTTTATTTCAAATTATTTTTTCCTTTTATTTGTCATTTCTTACGATTTAATGTATCAATACTTTTTTTCTAGAGCTCTTCAATTATAAAATTAAAGATATAGATTTAAATGTCGATGTGTATGTATTAATGAAATTTTTTGAATAAAAATAACCGCAGAGCCTCACACTGGTGAAAAAATTCACTCCGCTACACTAGCAAAAAAAGTTCACCCGCCACACCATTGAAAAATGACCCGCTACTCCAACAAAATTTTTCGCCCCCTTGACTCGAAATCCTGGATCCGTCCCTGCCTGCCTTAATCGGAGTTGAGAATATATTAGCGACATCGTATTCATAATTATTGGTAAAGAACTAATATTCAACACTAATAAAGCATTTAATTGATTCCCAAAACCTTAGTCGTTGTTATCATTCATTTTAAACCCGAATTAATTAAAGTTGTTTCCTTGAATTAAAAGTGAAAAGCCAAAAATACAAAACACAAATCAAAATCTCTGCACCTTACTCATTTATTTATTTAAAAGTCATCTACTCTCGGACTAAATTAAACAACGATTCTCTGTGGATTCGACCCAGTATTTTACCGGAATTTATTACTATATCGGCACTTATACACTTGCAAATTTAGACCGATCAGGAACGAAAGGAATCGATGATACAAAAATGGAAAAATAAAGCAGAGAGTTGACGGAGGAAGGTAACTCATGTAACGGAGGATGGATTCAAACAAATATGGAATACTTCAGGAGTATACGAGCAAATTCGGGCGTATGTAATCAGATTTTAATAATATATCTGTAAATGTGGAACACATGGCGGAAATTTAGTGGGCCATTTGTATCGGGTACTGTACCTTTAAATTTTGCCAAGGCACCATAGTTGTCACCTTTATATTTTTGTGGGATATATCCTCACTTATTAGTCAATACAATTTACTAAGTATGTAATTAGAATGAGCTTTTAGACCGTGAGAGTAGGAACTGATAGAGACAATACTTTTAGGAGTTGTAGCTAATATTATCCTTATTAATGTTGTAATCATCTGCCAGAGTTTATCATTTGTAAAACTTTATCCCTTCGAGATTTGATGTATATATACTTATATATTTGTTGATATGTTGTAAACATATATTTTTATTTAATAAAACGGGGCAAATGTTCACCGGCATTTGTACGATAGGTGATTTTTCTACAGGGACCAAAAAAATGTTGGCATGTTGTAGATATCTGTTAAGATCTGAGGTTCCATCCTAAAAGGTCAACCTGATAGAAGGAGTAGCCCAGATCTTAATATAGTGTTTAATTGTTTTAGAGTTATCCGGTGTGGGACAACAACACCCCTCCTCACAACCAGACACTTCGTCTGGATCGTGTAGTTATTCATTTTTTCATCGGTCCGTCATTGTTATTTTTTTTATAAACATCGTCATTTTTTCATAGGGTCCCATCCCATGGTCATGGATCGATTCGTCTCTGATACCATGTTAAAATATGGGGTTCCATCCTAAAAGGTCATCCTGATAGGAGGAGTAACCCGGATCTTAATACAGTGTTTAATTGTTTTAGAGTTATCCGGTGTGGGACAACGGCTTGGAGTTTCTGTTCCTATCTAGCAATTTGCTTAGGGTGTCCACTTTGTCTGGCTTTGGTGATGGAGGATCCGGACCGGAACAAGCTGTTTCTTGGGGTGGGCGGGGGGGGGGGGGGGGGGGTCGTGGGAGACCACCGACGAGACCTTGAGGGAGCACTTCTCAAAGTATGGAAGTGTGGTTAGCTCTGTGATCGCGAAGGATCGGAGTACTTGAAACCTTCGAGGGTTCGCTTTTGTCTCCTTCTCGGACTCATCATTCGTCGACACTGCTCTACAAGATACTTATGAAATTCTCGGAACAGCGGTAGAGGTGAAAAGAGCCATACCCAAAAGTGAGAAACAACGGGATAGGGGGTTGATTAGAAACGGTAGAGTTAACCTTTTAGGATGGAACCCTCTGAGTCTTAACATGGTATCAGAGCCAAGTCCGGTTGTGGTTTGACTACTTGTTTAACACTTATGATTAAGGGTAGCTTTGTTAAGGGTCTGTTTGGTCCATTTATACCACCGATATTGTTCAGCCCAGTTCGGACTGAGGGACGTGTTAAAGTATTTCTCCCACACAGGAAAACTATAAAAACAATAATAACACTATATAAAGACTTTGGGCTAGTGCTCATATTAGATTGATCTTTTAGGATGGAACCCCCTGAATCTTAAAAGTATCTCATGGAAGTATATGAAAATACTTGTACATAATTTATCTCTTTAGGAAGATCCAAACAATATTATCAAATATAAACTAGAAATAAAAGAGATATAAATTATACTATCTATTAAATAAGACTAAAACATGATTAAAATTTCTAAATTAGGAGCACATGTTTTATATTCTCTAAATAAGATTAAAACATCGTATTCCGTAATTATTAAGGGATTCGGTGGCAGTCCGGTGACCGACGGTAGTTAGGTGACTAAGGTCGTTTTCTTTTTTTGGACTGTTTTCAGTCCTAGACCAGATCAGATCAGACTTAAAAGACAAGATCAGACCAGACTTAAATAGTCCAGACCAGAGCAGACTTGGACAGTTATAAAATACATAGAGAGCAGACGTTTACCAGACCAGACCAGTTCAGACCAGACTAGACCAAACCAGATAGAACTTAACCTATATAATGTTTAAATAATGAGTAGATGAATGAGAGTGGTTTAAGTGGGTTGATCATAGGGGTCCAAATGAGTCGAGCTGCTCGTGAGCTGCTCGGTCAAAGCTCGAATCTAGTTCGGTCAAACTCGAGCTCGAGCCGAGCTCGATCCGACTCATTAAGCAGTCGAGTCATAAACGAGCCTGCTAATTTTAGGCTCGCTAGCTCGCGAGCCTAGTTTTATATGTGTGTATGTTTATATATTGAATATATATATATATATATATATATATATTAATATATATTAATATATATATATATATATTTAATATATGTGTGTATGTTTATATATTGAATATATATATATATATATATATATATATATTTAATATATATTAAATATAAATTAATATATAATATATATTAGTATATATAATATATAATATAAATTAATATATATAATACCGATTGGTAAATGTATATGAGGATCGGGGGACATATTATATTTTCTGTTCCCGTAACACTAGTTTCAGTGAAATCATCATGGTTTGACCATTTTCTATTTATTTTGGACAACATTTACTCTACATTTAGTTGTTGGGCATGAAAATTTTAATTTGCAAATACTAAGCACAAATATTCAAAGATTGTTTCATATGTGTGTATGTTTATATATTGAATATATATATATATATATATATTTAATATATATTAAATATAAATTAATATATAATATATATTAGTATATATAATATATAATATAAATTAATATATATAATACCGATTGGTAAATGTATATGAGGATCGGGGACGTATTATATTTTCTGTTCCCGTAACACTAGTTTCAGTGAAATCATCATGGTTTGACCATTTTTTATTTAT
Source organism: Cuscuta europaea (assembly GCA_945859875.1). NCBI lineage: Eukaryota > Viridiplantae > Streptophyta > Magnoliopsida > Solanales > Convolvulaceae > Cuscuta > Cuscuta europaea. Next base: position 15,226,188 of record CAMAPE010000038.1, read on the forward strand.
TTTGGACAACATTTACTCTACATTTAGTTGTTGGGCATGAAAATTTTAATTTGCAAATACTAAGCACAAATATTCAAAGATTGTTTCATACTTGAGCTCGAGTTTGAACCCGAAGTTTTGAGTTAATCGAACTTGTAACATTTGAGTTGACGAACCAAAATTATCGAGCCGAGTCGACCCGAATCGAGTAATGTCAATATTTGCGAGTCGAGCTCGAGCCCAGATTTTTTAAGCTCGTTGGAGCCGAGCTCGAGCCAATACAATATATTTCGAGCCCGAGCTCGAGCCTACATAAACTCGGGCTCGGTTCGGCTCGTTTGCAATTAAGAGAATTTTCTAAATCTCTTTAGCTAGCAGTTCGAGTAGCGAGTCTCTTAATTAACTCTTAGTCTCATATAATAATCATATTAATTTGAACTCGTGGAAACTCATAATCAATGTAATGGAGCCATGGAGGTAACTTCGTAAAGGGTGAGGTGTAAGAAGTTAAGAATTTGCCAACAACTCATCAAATACTCAAAATAGAAGAGGAATTTACCAAAAAGCGGGACTTTCTTGTCTGACAATCCAAAAAGCGGGAGTTGCATTTAGGTTACCGAAATACGGGAATCGAATTCGCTCGTTCCGACAAGAGGAGAAGCTCGGAAAAATAAACCTAAACATGTGGTCGGAATTGGGTAATCCGACATGAGGGTTCTAATTAATTTTGATTGTTTCCAATTGCATACATGTTTGATTGTTTTCAATTGCATAGGTATTTGATTGAGGATTCAGGTCCTCTGCCTTACTTAGGCAACCAAGGAGGGTGCCAGGCCATTTGGAAGCATCAGATCAATAAATCAATGGCTAAGCTAAGTGGGTCCATTTTGGACACAAATCTAGAGGCCTCTATTTTTAATTCTTGCCTTTATTTTGGCAAGGTACTCTGCCATAAGGCAGAGGATCTCAATCCTTTGATTGTTTTGAATTGCATACGTATTTGATTGTTTTGAATTTATCAGATAAATATAATCAGATTTATATAATCAGATAAATTCAATCAGATAACATTTTATCAGATAAATTTAATTAGATAGATTTAATCAAATATTTTGATTCTTATCAGTACTTTACACAGTCGGGTGCATATTTTCCCACATTTACGGATTCATCAGTTTACCATGAAGACACAACGGGGTTTGGAACACTGACGACGGGGGCATATCAGGGCCGAGTACCCAACCTATCGTTGAACAAAGATGAAGACGAAAACCGTGACATCGTGACTGTGGGTGGGGGAATTATTATATGTACATATTTATTAATAAATTACATTGAAAATTACATTTGTTTTGTTCACTTTCATTGAAATTACAAAAGTTGCATTCTAAACAAAATCAAATTTGTGTTTCATAATAAGACTCAAATAGGACTAATACAATGGCTGAGAAGGTAGATAGGAGTTACTAGTTTTTAACTCCTAAATAGGACTAATTTTGAAACAGAGGACAAAAATACCCTTACATAAAAATTCCGCTGCCAACATAGGCAGCCGCATACTGCTCATCCGTCTTTCCCGTTTCCCCCTCTTCCAAGCCAATAGGCAGCCACATAAGCCGCATACATTCCTGCCAAGCCGATAACAACTATGGAGCACCGGGTTTCTAATAGAGTAATCATGGTCGGTCTGCCGCTGATTACCTCCGGAGAGATCGTCGAACGTCGGTACGAGTCGTCACTAGAGTGACCGTCGATGGCATGGCCAGGACTCTGGATAGGCTCCCCCTATTTCTTTCCCCCTCTTCCAAGTTAATAGTGAGATTCTTCTATGCCCCAAACAGCCGCAGAGGTGCAGATCTGCTATTCGTCATTTGTGGGTTGTTCGTCTTCCCCTCCCCTGCTAGTCTTCCGTAGCTTTTTATTGTTGTTGTTTTACTTTTTTGCAGGTCCATTTAATGATACGGAGTATTAAGTTTCTGCGTTAATTATTATTTTGGCAAATATTTTTATAATTGATAATAAATTAATAAATATTAATAATTTTATTGATTGTGAATTCCAAAAATGTCGCAATCCGACGTCTACAAATCCGGCCTCGACAATGACATGACAATCATAATGCAATAAAAGTAACATTATAATAATGTCAATGTCAATGCCAATATAGTTACAAGGTTAATGACAATGTCGTAACAATGTTATAAAAATGAAATGACATTGTTAAAATTAATGACAATGCTATAAAAAGGGTTAAATGATTATAAATTGATGACATTTTCAATAAATATAAAAATGACATTATCATGAAAATGCCATATTGAAAATATAAAATAACATTCTTTTTTAGTGACATTATCACCATTAAAATATAATTATGATAATGTCATGACGATGATAGTGTCAATGTCATGACAATTATAGTATCAATGTCGTGTCAATGTCATGACAATGATATTTTTTAAAAATATGACATTGCAACAACCACAATGTCAATATTAATATCAATAATAATGTCGTGACAGTGTCATGTCATAAAAATGATCACTTACAAAATTATCATGATACTAAAAATGTAGAAATAAAAATATCACAATGTCCAACCTTGTAATTATAAACATGATCACTAACAAAATTATCAGAATACTTTAATATTGTTAAAATGTGACAATGTTATAACAATGACAATTGCATAAAAATGTCATTGTAAATGACAATTCCATAACAATGTCAATGAAAAATTCATAACAATGTCAATAACAATTTTATAACAATGTCAATCATTATAAAAATAACATTGGTAAAAATAATGTCAAAGCTATAGGATATTATTTTTATGAAAAAATAATGTATTACAATGTCACTGTATCACAATGTCATTGTATGAAACTGTCATTTTCAAAACATGTGACATTGTTGTGAAAATGTTATAATAATGACATTATAATGTCAATAACAATGTCAATCTCCATAAAAATGACATTGTTAGACATAATATCAATGTCACATTATTGTAAACATGGTAAAAACGTGGCAACATTAACATAATTTGTTAACATAATTTATATTGGTCACAATGGTATTATTAAAAACTTTGACAATGTCATAAAAATGACAATTTCAATGTTATAGAAATGCCGATGTAATGTCGTCAATGACAATATCATGAATGTTCAATCACTATACAAATCGGCATTGCTAAAATAATGTAAATGATTGTCTTCTTTTGTACTCCAGCGATCTTTGGTAATCGTTGTCTTTATTACTCTTGCGACTTTCTTTGTCAGTTTTTCGAGGATCTATGCCACCAATCCTCCGCTGTAAAAAGAAGATGCTACAATGTTAAAAAAATGACATAATGCCAAGATAAAATGCACACAATATCAAAAAGTGTTATAATATCTAATATTATTATAATAAGCATTGTTAAATTTCAACAGTGTTAAACTCTAGTTAGCATTATCAAAATGAAAATAATGTTACAAAGTAAAGATGTCAAATTGTCAAAAAAAAATGTCAAAAAGATATCACAATGTCAAACATTTTCATTACAATCATTGTCAAAATGAACAATGTCAAGCAATGTCAAAGTATACTACTCTTATTTTGGAAATTTTTGCATAAGAAAAGACAAAAAAAAACTCAATTAGTAGCAGCATTATCACATTGATGAAGCCTCTCCAATCCCTCTAGACTTGCCCCTGTAAGTACTCAAAAAATTGTCTTTTTGTATGTTGCTCTGGCAAATAAAATCCATAAGTATAAGTCCACTTCAACACCCTCCTGCATTCAATGATTTGCTTCCAAGCCTCAAGCCGGGGGCTGTGCACCACTTGATTTTCGGATACTCTTCGATTGCTGCGGAAAAAGACGAGATTATGCAACAACAAAACAGTACCAAATCACGCACAAAAAGCAGAAACAAAATAATTGAGAAATACCAAATTAAATTTGTCAAAAAAAAGAGAAATACAATATCAAAATAAAAAGTTTGCAACCTGGAATGAAAAGAGAAAGGAACACAGAATGAAAAAATAGAAGAAAAGGTCAAAGAGGATAATCGAAAGAGGAGAAAACAAAGAAAAAAAACCAGAGAATAGATCTGGCAGCTTCTAACTTCCCCAAAAAAGCCAGAGAAAACAAATTGGATCTGGCATGCTGCAAAAAAACGAGGGCTAACACCAAGGAAGGAAGATGCAGCAAAAATTTCCGCCTCTAACTTCCCACTGCGTCGCTATGCCGCCTCCGCCTCACCAACTCACCATGCCACCGCCGCCTCACCAACTCACCGTGCTACGTACCGCTGCCGTGTTTCCGTGCTGTTGGCTCTTCTCCGTTGTGCCTCATCTCCGGCTCCACAGCTAAACTCCTCTAGTCCTCTTCTTCATCTCTGTTATGCCTCAGGAGTTTGTCGATCGGTGGGGAAGAGAGAGGATAAGGTGAGACCCGTATAGAATTAAGGAATCTTAAAATAAAGAAACAGGGGCAATTTTGTAAACATCTTAAAATTAGGTCCTATTTAAGAGTTAAAAAAGTCAAGGTCTTATTTAAGTATATACGAAAACTTAAGGTCCTATTTGGCACCATTTCTCTTTATGAATTCAATTCACAATACGGATGGATTAATAAATTAAATAAAGTAACCAATATTCTGATATTAAAAAAATCAAACTCCATATTTTTCATTTTATAATTTAATTAGAAATACAAATAAATAATAAACTTAACCTTACCACTGTGTCCAATACAAATAAACAAATAATTAAATTAAAGAAAAAACATGTCGAATAAATACATGAATTATTCATGTGTAACAAGTACATGAATTTTGGAATTTATGTGTAAACTTTCAAAATAATAGAACACCCAAAACCCGTATTATCATGCACTCCGTATTATCATTTAGAGGAGAAGGTTGGAGTAGGCATGGCAATGGGTCGGGGTGGGGCGGGTATTGCAAGACCCGGACCCATGACCTGCACGGGTCCAAATTTGTTGACCCATGACCCGCTCCGTCGCAATCTAATTAGCCAGTATGTATTTTTTTTGTGTGCGAAGTTATTATCAATTGAATCTACATTTCTAAATAATGATTAAAAATCAATATATTAAATCAAATTCATGATACGCTACAAATTTCAAAAATTAAGAAAAAATTACTCAAATTTGAATAGTTAATTGTTGGGGAATATTATCCCGGCCCACTACTGTTCAGAGGCCCAAGACACCGCCCCGGTACGGAGCCCAATCGGTGAGGCCCATTTAGGCTCGCCCGGCCATTTAGGCCTGCTTCGGCCCATTTAGGCCTGCTTCGGCCCATTAGTGCCTTTTCGGCCCATTAGGTTAGAAATGCCCCTTCCCCCCCTCTCTCTTCTATAAATAGGAAGCAATGCTTCCATGTAAAAGGGAGGTGTTTGGCCCTTCCCTCCTGGAGGGATTTTGGGTTCTTTGGCTCTTCTTCCCCTGGAGGGTTTCTTCCCCCAGGCTTCTTCTTTCCCTTAGAGCTTAGGAAACTCCATTAATGGAGAGAAGATATTTGTATTATGTAAAATGGTGAGGAGAGCATATTAATGAGAAAGAGCGGGCTTGGACGTTAGCCTAAAAAGTCCCGTGGTTTTCTCCCTTTCCGGGTTTCCACGTAAAAATAACTAGTTCATACACTTTTACATTTATTATTCACTTTTATACGGAATTTATGCTCCTTAATACCCGAAGTTATGTTGGGCTTTCGGATCTACGGGACTAAAACTCAACATTAATCTTATAAGTTATATTAATAATTGAATATATGTATTAAAACTCTATATATAAAGAAGACATTGATAATACGTCATGCATCGATCTCATTCTAATATATACTCCGTATTCATATATTATAAGATCAAAGAATTTATGATTTATTGTATACACACATATGTATGTTGAAGTATATTTATAGTACTCCCTGCGCCCCGTTTGAATGTTCCCGCTTTCCTTTTTTGGATGTCCCGTTGGAAAGTTCCCATTTCCCTAAATGGAAAGTTATCCTGCATCAAAACAGGGTCAAACAGTGCAAAACAGTGTCAAACAGTGCCAAACGGTGTCGAAACAGTGTCAAGACAGTAAAATTTACCCTTGGTAAGTTTATTTCCTTAATATGTGTGTAGGTCAAACCGGCAACATTCCAACGAGATGGAGGGAGTATAATATAAGAAAAAGTATGTATACTTATAATACCCGGACCCGCCCCATTGTATAGGCGGGCGGGGCAGACCCGCCCCATTTGCAAGGCAGGGCGGGGCGGACCCGCCCCAATTGTCTCAAGCCTGGGCGGGTCATGGCAGGTCGGTTTCTTTTGACATCCCTAGATTGGAGGGTGCTCCGAATTAAAAAAGGAAATTATTGTGGTCGGATTAGTGAAATCCGATGAGGGGAGTGTAAAAATTTTAAAAACCCTTCCCCGAGTCGGAAGAGAGAATTCCGACTCATGTAAATTGGGAAACCCTAGCTTTTTCCCCGTATTTTGGCATCCCACGTTAAATTTTTCCGTATTTTGAGAAATCACCCCAAAATAGAAAGAGCTGCACTATAGAGTTGAGCATCCCGGTTAATGGTGTTATACGTAGTATGACCTTTGCTTTCATTCAATGCACATCACCTTGTCTGCCATAAGTGATATGACTCGTATAAGCATTAAGGTTAACCGCAATCTAGCCCATCAATAAATCTAATTTAACATCAGTTTATACGTATTTATTCGGTCAATCCAGTTTTTCCTTGCAACCCAACACCGTCAATATATATTCACTCAACAAATTCTTTTTTAGTTAAATCCTTACTTTAATTATTATACTTAACTTTTTTCGCAAATTTTATTTTTGCAAATAATTATGATTTAATATATCAAACATTTCGATGTAAAAATAAATAAATTTGGAGTGAATTTTTTTAACTAATTTTTTTAATGTTAAAATATCAAACTAATTTTTGTAACTGTATATATCCATGACTGGTGTCATATGAAAGATTATAAAAAGTTATAAATTTTGATATATTTTTTATAAAAAATTGATCTTTAATAAAAAAGTTATATCGTTTTAAAGAAATTTGGGATTAAAAAAAAGCTATTTTAGAATCTGTTGATTTTCTGAGGTAAATTTGGGTAAGTTCTAATCCCCCCAAATATTTTCTTCTGTTGCTTTATTTTCGGTTATTTTGTATTTTGAGAAGAATGCCTTCATGGAAGAGGTTTTGGTCTAGTCCCCCTTTACATTTGTTCTTTTTCCCTGATTATCAATAAAACTCGGTAAATGTTCCCCGACATTTACCCCACTGATTTTGGTGGTTTACCTTGCGGATTTAAAAAAAATAAAGAAATTTAGGGTTTTGAATTTTCATGAAGCCCACTTCTTTTTCTTTGGTGTGCACACCAAGTGCAACTTTTTCTCTCTCTCCAAGAGTGGATGAGCATCCAAATTCCCACCACAAAAGTTCTACTAACCCACTATGAGACCCTAGTATACTTGGGTTGCACATCAATTTGGGGGTGAAAAGCTCAAATTTGGGTTTCCACCCCTATGTATTGCCGACAACCTAATGCCACGGAAGTATTTTAGCATCTCCCCTTCTACATCCTTATCACAGTATATTATTTACCCCTCACACAAACAAAAAGAACTACAAATAAAGATGTTTTTTTGATAAGATTGGTCTCTGCAAACAAAATTTATTTGTAAGAACAAATCTGTCTATAAAAATGTCTACAGACAGATAAAAATATGTGTGGGTGGCACTTTTGTATGTATATGTTGAGGATAAATCCCGTAGATCCGAAAGCCCAACACGAACTTTGGATATATCAGGAATGACACAGAATAAAAGTGTATAAAAAATATAAGATCTGAACTCACTAATACTCGAAAGCTCACTTGTATTAACTAACCAGTCTGATTACAAGGAATTTCCCGATCGGTAGGTCGGAAACAATGCTTTAATACAAGAAATAAGAGCAATGATGCTATTCTAGAGCATGAGTATTGAAATGCTAACCCTTACAATGATTTTAAACCTTCTATTTATACTAATGGAGAGCATGGGCTGCCCTGTGCTGATTGGCTGTTGCTCCACTGACTTGGTCACCCATGTTTCCACTTGCTGATGTCATAATCTGGCATTAATTGCACCTGGCCACTTGCCGGTTGTCCGTTGCACGAACGGGATGTTGGACTATGCTGAAGACGCTGTCAAATTGGCCCAAGTATGATATATAGCCCGAACTCCGTTCGGTATGTCTTCTTACTGGGCCAACCTTTATTTGGGCCGAGTCTCGTTCGGCATGAATTCTTTACTGGATCTATTCATTATAGAGTGATGGGCCCGTTGCTTGGGCCGGATATCTTGGGCCTTCTTGATCCGGGTATTGGGCCTCTAGGTCAATATCCCAACACAAGTCCCCCACTTTCGATGTCTCGAACAACAGTGAGTGCATTAGGAAGTATGAATACCAATGTTGCAATCCGCCGAATGGCGATCGGGGTACAGAAGTAATTAGTTCCCCATGCTGTGATTTGACAAATGTCGTTTCATTTCCCCATATTCATCATGGTAACCGTCGTTTAGTCTTTTCATTTGACACGCGTTTAGCTTAAAAGCTCCTAGTGACGTGTTGTTCCCTGATTGGTTCTTGATACGGCGGTTTCAAGGCTATAAATTAGGCCTTAACCTTTCAAATCCGGGTTTCGATTTCGTAATCTCCCTCGCATCGTTGCTTCCTCTAAATTTTCTCCCAGCTTCCGTCGCTCAGGTACCTTTCCTCCCTCTATTCCTCATCCTCATTTCTGGCTCGATCGAGATGAGTCCTCAACAACATTCTTCTGATTCGGAGATGGTCTCCCATGGAGATGACCGTGACGCTGCTATTGTGGATGTCATCACAGTCCCATTCGCCGGTGGTTCTACTGAAACGGCGACAAATACCAGGGCTGAGGCGGAGGACCTTCCTAGCACTTCATCTTCCTCCGGTGAAAGTTCTGATGGCACAAAATCTGAGGACGAAATGGCCTTAATGGCGGCTGGACGGCCAAAAGATGTTCCCCGTCATTCCCTCGACTTAGGTTTAATTAGGGCAAGACGGCAGAAATTGACTGCCAATAATAGGGCCGAAATCCCGGCCCTAATCCCAGACCCGGTGGACTTTCGATTGCACGTTGGGCTTCATCCCCTACGTCACGCTCCTGGGATGACCGTGGTCCATTTCGATTCAGTGAGGGCTGGGCTTAGATTTCCGTTACACCCCTTTTTTATTTCATTTTTTAATTTTTATGAAATTGTACCCGCCCAAGTCATGCCGAACTCCTATCGGGCAATGGCGGGCTTTATCTGTCGTTGTAAAGATGTCGGTGCTTCGCCGACCTTAGATTTATTTCATCAATTTTTCAAAGTAGCCCCTCAACAAACCCATGGGTACCTAGCTGCTAGTTCCCGAACGGGCCACATCCTATTCAAAGGCAATCCGACCTCAATCAAGGGATGGAAAGATAGTTTTTTCTTCGTGTCTATCCCGGACGGGTTGATCCCTCATAAATGGAACGCCTTTCCCCGCAAGACTCCCGACCCAGTTCTCACTGAGGAAATTTATAAGGACGTACTTGCTGTGGAGAAGGACAAGTGTTGTGATATCATGACCTACCTGACTCCCGATCCGCTGGTTAAAGCCGGGATAGGTACTGCCCGTTCTCTTGGGTTTACTTGTTTTGAGAATCAAGTGCCTTAGTCCGGGCGGTCCTTCCCGTGCGAGAAACGTTCCCTTCTTGTTACTAGTTTCTCTCATGCTAAAGGCCGCTCGGTACTAACATTTCCCTTTGTCATTTTTCAGCTCCCAATTCAGACGCTACTATGGATGACAGTCGTGTGCTCCTGGCTGGTGGGATCGGGAAAAGGAAGAAGAAGATGAAGAGGAATCCAAAAGTTGATTCACCCACCACTGCTGCTCCCCAACCCGAACCTGCACCGACCGTTCAGCAACCGGAGTCTATTCAGCAGTTCTCTGGTCAAGATCATTATGATGCCATGATGATCGATGACCGCTTTGGTTCTGATCAACTGCATCAGTTCTCCCAACACTTCGATTCCGTTCAGGGGGAACCCTCGAACGCAGGCGGGACTCATACCGACCATATCACTGGTCAGGTCGAGCGGATCTCTCTATCGGATCCTGTTCACGAGGTGTTAGAAAGGGCTGGTTCTACCGCGAGCCAGATCTGGTCGACATCTTCCTGGTTCAACAATTTCTCTCTTCCCCAGTTGCCGGTCGAGCAATCCGAAGAATGCCTGGCCTTGACCGCACTGAAAGTATATTATCTTTTGCGCTTTGTTTTTATTTTATTCTCTGTAATCAGTACTAACTCTCGAACGGTGCTTTGTAGATGGGTTTGTACACCTTGCAAATGCGGGAAGCCCGTCTGGCCAAGGAGCGGGAACTAATCGTTGCTCAATCCTCTGCTGAGCAAACCGCTGCTGCTGCCATCACCTCCTTGGAAGCCGAACGGAAGGCTTTTGCGGAGGAAAAACAAAGGCTGGATGCTGAGCTTGGTACCCTTCGGGTCCAACTTGCTGCTTCCCAAGTGAAGGTCATCGCTGCCGAGGCCGCACAGGTCAAGTTTGAGGAGATGCCTTCCAGCATCCCGGACGGCCCATATGAGGTGAATGTGGATCTATCCGCTGTCCGGGAAACATTCAAATCCTTTGATGAATTCTCCATCATCAAGGGCGATCATGCCAGGACGCAAATCCCGTTCGCCTTCGGAGCGTACCTGAAGGATTTTCCCAGAGGGGCTGGTCAGCTCTCGGCAGGGGTGGCTCTTTTGGATAAGGATCCTGAGGCCAAGAAATGGAATGACTCCATTGTTGCAGATCTTTATGCCAAGATCGGCCAGGTCCTGCTACGTCCCTTTGTAGCCCAACTTCAAAACAATCTTGGGAGGCCGGTTCAGGCTTCTGATCTTCCCCATGATGAAATTATACAAGCTCAGTTTGAAAAATTCCAGCGAGATCTGCAACGGGAAGCTGATCGGGCTGCTGGGAGAGAGCCTGAACCCCCGTCTGATGATGATGAAGATGGAGAGGAGAGGCCCCCTGGCCAATAATCTAGATGTTTAATTTCCTTTTAATCGTTGTAATTCTCCTTTCTTCAAGTAGCTTGTACTTCCCGGTCAGTAGAACCGATGAATACAGATCTTTTGTTTTGCACAAAACACCTCATACTGTCTTTTTTGCGTTTATTGAATGCTTGCTCACCATTCGGGATTCGGCCCGTTTTGTAGGACAATCAATTTTCTGACTTTATTTTTTACTTGATACTCCTAATACCGTATGATTGCCGTTCGGGCACATTCTGGTTTCAGATAATCTTTTACGACGTTGATAGCCGGTCGGGCTTCAGATCAATTCTTAGGACTTAGCACATCTGGTTTCAGATAATCTTTTACAACGTTGATAGCCGGTCGGGCTTCAGATCAATTCTTAGGACTTAGCACATCTGGTTTCAGATAATCTTTTACAACGTTGATAGCCGGTCGGGCTTCAGATCAATTCTTTGGACTTAGCCGTTTTCTTGGTTTTCTTCGCACTTGGGCTTCTTCGTATGTTGGTAGCCGTTCGGGCTTCAGATCAATTTTTAGGACTTAACAGTTTTTCTAACCACCAAGTCCCTGTGATCTTTGCTAATCCTCTGTAAGCTCGTACGTCATTCGGTAATCGATGATCTAAGTAGATTTTAGCCATTTCCCCGTGATCTTTATTAATCCTCTGTAAGCCCGTTCGGGGTACGTGCCCAAAGATGAACCATAAATGCTCCTGATTAATCGTAACCACTTAATGCCACGTGTTGCTCATGGATTAGGGTTTTGTGCGGCACTTTCCCTATTTATAGAGAGGTGCTTTCCCCTAATTTCTCCTCCTGTTTCCTCATTTTCCTTCTAATTTTCAGAATTCTCTAGCGTATTTTCAAGCCTTCTCTCTCTAGAATTCCCAAAGATTCTCCAGTGTTTTTATGTATTACCCTTCTAGCTCAGAATCTGAAGAGATGCCGTTAATTCGCACAAGTAAAACATCTGCTGGTAACAAGGCCGAAGGCTCTTCTTCCCAAATACCTAAACCCGGCAATCCTCAGGCAGGCAAACACACCGAACAACCACAAGATGATGGATGCCTATCAGGTGATGACGTCCAGGTCTATAACAAGGGGATGCCCGAGCGGCCACCCCGCATTCCCCTACACTTCACTCGTATCCGCAAACAAAAACAACGCCTCCCAGAAGATATCGAACGACAACTTAGCCAGTTATTGCCCCCACCAAGGGAATACTATGCTGGATTCATTCGGCACCCGATGAGGCACCGACCGGGGCACGTGCTAGTGCACCTCGACGCTCTGACTGCTGGGCTTCGCTTCCCTCTCCATTCATTCATTGTGGATTTCTTACGCCGGGTTTCTGTACTACCCGCTCAGTTCGTGCCCAGCACTTACCGCATTCTTACAGGCTTTATTATTCGATGCCACGAGTTGATGATCGCTCCAAGCGTTGACTTATTCCTTCACCACTACTGCTATCAGCCTTATTGGACGACCGGGTACCTGAAGCTGGTAGCTCGTTCTGATCGTCAGCTGTTCACAGAAAATCTCACTCCGCCGGCTGATTGGGAGGAGCGTTTTTTGTTTGTTCGGGTAGGTGATTCTCTGCCATTTCCGGATAGGTGGAACGCCTATCCCGTTCGGGATTTCCAGCCCAGGCTAGATGCCGTTCTACGCTCCCAAGCTGAATCTTTGCGGATGGGAGGAACCCGAAGTCTTCGGAGTTTTGTCACTACTTCTAGCATGTTATCTGCCGGAATTGGTAAGCATAGCAGGGTTTTAACCCGATCGTCCTTCCTTCTTACAATTCAGCTTCTTATCTTTTATTCTTCTTTTTTGCAGGTGTGATATCCCCCATACCCGTCCGACGTTCTATCTCTTCCGCTACCCTGACGGCTTCTTCTGGTAAAGGCAAGGAGAAAATGATAGCCGATCATGCCTGTGCGGAGCAAATCCGGAAGAAACGCAAGGGGAATGATGGCAATCAATTGATCCCGATCGATCATGTGGTTGATTTGACCGGGTCGGAGGGTGAACCCAAAAAATCTGCACCTGCCAAAACGACAACTCCGGCTCTCTCTGACGCACCGATCGATGATCGGATGTTTGTCGAATTTTCGAATATGGGGCCCAGATCAGAAGGGAGGTATCTGTTCGGGCTGATTCCATCTTCTATGTGGTGTCACACTGCGATCAAGGTTCCCCCGAGCTTCACGAACTTGACCCACTGGTCGGATCTTTTTGAAGCAGGTCACCAGGAAGCACTCAAGGTACACCTCATTCTGATCCATACTCTTCTATTCTTTTATTGTTTTATCTTATCTGACTTCTTTTGCAATCTCATTTTCAGGCCGGTGTATATTATCACAAGGCCTTTCTTGCGGCCGAAAAGGAAATGAAGGCCCTGGCCAACGATCGGGATGACAGCCAGATCCTTCTTTCTGCCGCTCGGAAATTAGCGGCCGATCTTCAAGAGCAGGCCAAGGAGGGTGAGAAGGCAAAAGCTGCTCTGGCTGAGATGCAGGAAAAATCCCGACGTCGCGACCGGGAGATTAAAGAACTCCGGGCCAAGGTGCGAGCTGCTGAATCCGCTGGGATCAAATTTGATAAAGCCGTTGGCGACCATCTGCCCGAACCTTACACGGTCAACACTTCCCAGATTGGTCATCAATCGATAGTGGATTTTCAACGGGGCAAGGGGCTGAACGTCGCTCTGGAGAACACGGCCCGACAGGTCCTGGGACCTCACCTTGGCCAATTCTTACGAGAAAGCGAAGATCCCATCAAGGCAGGGATCGATCTCCTGGACAGCACGCCGGAAGGGAAATCTTTCTTGGATGACCTGACCGAGAAAACTGTGAAGCAAAGTCAGGACCTGCTTCTGGATAGGAACCTCGATTTGATCCTAGAGCATTTCCCCAAGCCGTTCGACCCTGACGAATTAGGCTTTGACGATCTGTTCGGGAATACATATGACCGTATCATGGAGAAAAGGTCCAAAGCAGCGCCTGATGATGCAGTGCAGGAAGAGAGCTCTCAACCTCCATCTTCCCCGAACGGCCATCCTCCAGTAGCATAGCCTTGTATCTTTTGCTTTTTGTCCTTTTTTTTCTTGTATATTCCGGCTAGTAATGCCGAAGAATAAACTGGATTTTTCTCTTTAACTGTTGATGTCTTTCTTCTATTTTTCCTTTGATTTTTCTTGTTCACAATCCTTTCTATGTGGCCGAACATCACTCGGCTCATGTATCTTTATGTCTGACACCTTTCCCGAGCCCGTTTTGGTCCCTTTTCCGTTCGTGATCCACGGGGTCAAAACTCTTAGCTGAGGTGAATACCTCCAAACCGTTTTGATCGTGACCACAGGGTCAAACTCTCAGCTGGGACAGGGGCTCCCTCCAAACTGTTAACCCGTTCGTCATTCGGTCATCCAGAATGATCCCATGTGTTAACAAGCTGAGGTGAGGCTATCTCTTCAAAATTGTTCTGACACCTTTCCTGAGCCCGTTTTGATCCCTTTTCCGTTCGTGACCCACGAGTTCAAAACTCTTAGCTGAGGTGAATTCCTCCAAGCCGTTTTGATCGTGACCACAGGGTCAAACTCTCAGCTGGGACAGGGGCTCCCTCCAAACTGTTAACCCGTTCGTCATTCGTTCATCCAGAATGACCCCACGTGTTAACGAGTTGAGGTGAGACTATCTCCCTTCCAAACCCATAATTCCGATGCATTCCGAACTATTCTCTCTGGCTCGTATCATCCATATTAGGGGTCTGAGGTAACCCTTTTCGAACTGTAAGCACGGTCACCGGATGGGGTCATTCCTTACTTATAGCTAAAAGGGCGACTCGCTTCCGAATCAAGTTAATGACTGAGGCCAGATTTTTCAAAACCATAGTTCCGATTCTCCGGGCGACAATTTGTACCTTATCCGAACGTCGCTCGGTCAATCCATATCTTACAGTCTTGACACCATCTCCAAGCCGTTTCGATCCCTTTGCCCGTACATAATTACAGGGTCGACTTTGGCTAAGTTGACGACTCAGCTCCCTCCAAACTGTTAACCCGTTCGTCATTCGGTCATTCGTAATGATTTTGCGTGTTAAAAAGCTGAGGTGAGAATCACTGTCCTCGAACTCCAGGCCATTTTGATCCCTTCATCAATGCGTAATTACAGGGTCAAAACTCTTGATGAAATAATGGCTCCCTCCAAACTGCTAATATGTTCATCATTCGGTTCTCCAGAACGATTCTCATATTAACCGCTGAGGTGAGACTATCTGAGTGTCAAACTCCAAGCCGTTGGCTGAGAATGACTTTCCTTCCATGCTGTTAACTCGTTCGTCATTCGGTCATCCGGAATGATCGTGTTAACCACGGGCACCGATTTTCCGAGCCTCAATTCTTCAAGCCGTTTTTGATCCCTTTATCCGTTCATAAATCTAGGGTCAAAAACTCCCTTAGCTGAGAATGATTTTCCTTCCATGTTGTTCACCCGTTCCTCATTCGGTCATCCAGAATGATCGTGTTAACCATGGGCTGTGTTTGTGGAAGTTATGTCTCCCTCTCTCTACTTTTTTTAGAGGTGGCAACAGCCGTTTTTACTGATAAAATTTCCTTAGATGTTCCACATTCCAAGTACCTGCCGGTCGACCTTCGGTATTTTGTAGGCCAAACGTTCCTGAAGCATACTTCTTACATATTTGGTAGGGGCCTTCCCAATTTTGTGCCATTTTTCCACCTTCGAGAGGCTTGCTTTTTTCTCGCTTCCTTAGCACCAGGTCCCCTACTTTGATTGAACGAACTTTAACTTGCTTATCAAAATATCTTCTTGTGGCCCTGTGATACTCTTCCATTCGTGCGGCTGCCAGATCCCTTCTTTCTTCTATGAAATGCAATTCGGCCCGTAAGTTGTCCTCATTCTGTTCTGGGCTGTAATGCACCGTTCGGTGTGTGGGAACTAGGATCTCCGTTGGTACTTTGTCCTGGAAACCATAAGCGAGGGCAAATGGAGTTTCTCCCGTGGCCGTTCGGGGTGTAGTCCTGTAAGTCCACAAAATATAATTTAACTGATCAGGCCACGATGAGGAGTATTCTTCCAGTTTCTTCTTCATACCATCCATGATAGTACGGTTCATATTCTCTACTTGGCCATTCGCCTGAGGGTACGCCACGGATGCTCTGGAATGCTTGATTCCCCATTTCACCAGGTAGTTCTCAAAATTCCGGCTCACGAACTGCCTTCCATTATCAGTTACAATCTGCTCAGGGATTCCGAAACGGCAAATGATATTCTTCCAGACAAACTTTTGACATTTAACATCTGTGATGCTGGCCAGTGACTCGGCCTCTACCCATTTGGTAAAGTAATCTATCCCCACGATGATATACTTGTTGTTTCCAGGGGCCGTAGGTAGAGGACCTAACAGGTCGATCCCCCATCTTGCGAACGGAAGGGCCACCGTCATTGGAGTGTAGAAAGTGGCAGGCCGTCCGGGGACCGGTGCGTACAATTGGCATACTTTACATTTCCTAGTATGTGCGAAGCAGTCCTGTTGGATGGTCGGCCAATAATACCCTTGCAGGATGATTTTTCTGGCCAGTGTCTTGGGCCCTTGGTGGCTGGAGCAGATACCTTCATGAATTTCTTCCATTACAGCTGCCGCTAGATCGGGTGGGAGGCATTTCAGATACGGCCCACCAAATGTCTTTTTGTACAGCTGCCCGTCCACCAATTCGAACATGGAAGCCCTCCTCTGGATGCATTTTATCTGATAAGCAGGATTTTTATCTTGTGGGAGGGTCCCGTCTTTCAGGTAGTTGGTCATATCTATGACCCAGCTCGGGACGGCATAAGATATGGCCTCGATCTGGAGCACCATGATTGCTAGGGTTGCCAATGTTTCCCGATGGGCAAAACGTTAAATATGAGCCGGGATCTCCTGTGCCCGATCGTCGAACGCTGCATTTTCTAACTTGGATAGGATATCTGCTTCAGTATTCTCTATCCTGGATATTTGGTCGAGCACCACCTGTTCAAATTTACTTATCTGCTCCTCAATTATCTCCTTGTAGGCCTTCATTCTCTTTTCTTTAGCCTCAGCAGTGCCGTTTACTTGATGTACTACCAATTGACTATCCGACCGGACTTTGAAGTCACCTTGAAGTCATTGTTGGTTACCAGGAGGCTCATATTCAGCCTCATTGTTGGTTACCTTGAAGTCAAAATGGATAGAATAATATGCTTTGAACCCCTCGGGCGATGTGATCACAGCTCCAGCTCCACAACCCTTGGCACTAGCTGCACCATCCACATACATTTCCCACCAGTTATCCAGCCCATTGTTCTCTGAATCTGTTTCTGAGGGTCGGGCGGTACATTCTGCAATGAAATCTGCCAGGGCCTGCCCTTTGATAGTAGGCCGAGGCTTGAAATCCACCCCATATTGCCCGATTAGGAGGCTCCACTTGGTAATGCGTCCACTTGCCATAGGATTTCTCAAGATGGTGGCTAATGGCTGAGTAGTATACACAGTTACCGGGTGGGTCTGGAAATATGGTGCCAGACGTTTAATGGCAGCTATCAGGGCTGGCACAGTTTTCTCTAGCAAGGTGTACCTGGTTTCCGGGCCGTTCATAGCCTTGCTTACAAAATAGATTGGCCGTTGAACGCCATCTTCTTCTTTCAACAGTACTGTGCTCACGGCCATGTCAGCTACAGCAAGGTACATATATAGATGTTCCCCCGGTTCGGGTTTTGTCAAGACCAGGGGGGAAGACAGATATGTCTTGAAATCTTCAAAGGCCGTTTGGCATTCGGCCGTCCATACAAAAGGGTTGGCTTTCTTCATGATCTGGAAAAATGGAATAGCCCGATCGGCTAGTTTGGATAGGAATCTGCTCAGGGCTGCTAACCGACCGATCAATCTCTGCACTTCTTTGAGATTCCTTGGAGCCTCCATATCCACAATTGCCTTTACCTTTTCAGGATTGGGCTCAATCCCCTTCTCGCTCATCATGTATCCCAAACATTTGCCCCCTCTTACAGCAAAAGCACATTTTTTGGGATTCAGCCTCATGTTTGCTTTCTGCATTATCCCGAACACCTTTTCTATATCCAGGACATGATTTTCCTTCTTCCTGCTTTTGATCAGGATATCATCAACTTAAGCTTCCATTGTGACCCCCAGTACTTCTTTGAATAGCATCCCGATCATCCTTTGAAAAGTTGCCATTGCGTTCTTTAATCCGAATGGCATGACGATATAGCAAAACACACCATCCGAAGTAACGAACGCTGTTTTCTCTGCATCAGCCGGGTGCATGAATATCTGATGGTAACCCCGGAAAGAATCCATGAAGCTCAGCAATTCACATCCAGCAATTTCATCTACTAGCAGATCGATCCTCGGTACTGGATAGGGATCCATGGGGCAAGCTTTATTCAGGTCCGAGTAATCCACGCACATTCTCCAAGTAGATTGTTTTGGGGCTAGAACCACATTCGATAGCCATTCTACGTGGATTACTGGACGGGTGTGCTTTATTTTCAGCAAGGTGGCCACCTCCCGCTTTGTGAATTCCCGCCGTTCGGTTGCTTGATATCGTTTCTTCTGCTGGACTGGTTTTGCATCAGGCCGAACGGAAAGTTTGTGACATATTATCTCCGGGTCAATACCGGGCATATCTTCTGGCCCCCAGGCGAACAATATCTGAAACTTTTTTAGGACGGCGATCACGCCATCCCGGATGTCAACCTCCAGATCTACCCCGATAGCTACCTTACGGTTCGAGGGGAAATCTAGGTCGATTTGTTCAAGAAGAGTGGCGGGTTCTGGGTGTGCCTCGAACTCCGTTCGGTGGGTTTCCACCTCAATTGTATTAACCCGCATGCCACGAGTGTTCATCTGTTTCAGGGCCTCTCGATAACATGTCCGAGATGTCGTCGGATCAGTTCTGGCCACCCCAACCCCAGTGTTAGTAGGGAATTTGATGCATGAGTGGCGGACAGAGGCTATTGCCTCCAGATCTTCCAATCCCGGTCGGCCCAATATGGCATTGTGGGCACACTTTATATCCACCACTACGAACGTCATTCGGAGTGACGCTTTGTGCGTTTCATCCCCAATTTCAACCATCAATTGGATGGTCCCCTCAGCCTCAATGCAATTACTGGTGAAACTTGCCAGTGGGGTTCGTAGGTGGGTCAGTTGACTTCTTTGTAGGCCCATTTTTTCGAATGATTGTAGATACAATACATTCACACTGCTCCCGGTATCGACCAGTACTTGGCGGATCAACGCATTGTCAATACACATGCTCACCACCAGTTCATCCCTGTGCGGGCTTGGAGAGTTGGGTAAATCAGCTGGCCCGAACGTGATCGGGTCCGTCCTTCCTTTCTTCTGGGGGGGAGCGGAGATGGATCCCACATAGAGACTTCGCTCGAACCTTTTCCGTTCGGCGTTCGAATCCCCTGTCTCCCCGCCCCCGAATATGACCTTGACCTCCATTCGAGGTTTCTTTCAAGGCCTCCCGAGCCCTCTGGTTCATCCCTGGGGGGAACATATACGTCATTTTGAGGCTGGGCATCACGTTGGGCATCCCGGCGCCAGCTATTAGGTTTCCTGATCGGTTTCAACGTGCCCACAGCGTTTGAATCCTTATTCACATATTTGCCCAGGTGACCTCGTCGGATCAAATCCTCAATGGCTGTTTGTAGGGCCTGCAGGCATTGGTGGCATGACCCTTCCTGTTGTGATATTTACAGAAAGCAGAGTCATCCGCTCCCATAAACTGTCCAGAATCAGTCGGGAGGGGAATATTGTCCCTCTCGTGCTGATAAATGGTCGCTACTGATAGGACCAGGGGAGTAAATCTCCCTTGCTTGGGGGGTATAGCGGCCGCTGGGCTAGGACCCAGCCGGTCGGCCATTCTGATCGGGGCATCAGGCGCAATGACCTTATCCCTGATCATTATCTCCTCTTCTAGGGCGGCATGCTTGCGAGCCCTGTCTAATACCTCGGCGTACACTGTACCCGGATTTTTCTTCAGATCCTTGTATAACTCTCCCGTTCGAAGAGCGTTCGTGAATAGGGTAATGGCGGTATCATCCGTCATGTTTCCCACTGTCAGAGTTTCATCCCTCCATCTCTTCAGAAATTGATTGAGGGTCTCTTTGACGTTCTGCTTCACGCTGGTCAGATAGCTGAAGTGCCGTTTGGGATTGGCACTGGAAGCAAACTGGGCAAAGAATAACGCCGATAATTCGGCGAAACTGTTGATTGACCCAGGTTGGAGTGTCCCGAACCACTCCTGGGCAGGCCCTCTGAGCGTGCTAAAAAACAACCGGCAAATAGCAGCCTCGGGTGCTCCTAGCAGCATGAGTCCCCCTTGGTAACTCCTCAAATGCACATGGGGATCTCCCACCCCGTCATAGATTTGGCCGTTCGGTGGCTTGGCACCCCCTTGGATGTCTGCGTGCATGAGTTCCCTGGTGAAAGGGGAAGTAATCCCCAGCTGAACTGGGGCAGGTTGTACAGGCGCCCTGTTCATCTGATCCCGCATCTCGTTCATCTGCCTCCTCATCTCGGCCATTTCTTCCTCCTGGGCCATCAAAGGGGGCGGTGGTGGAGCCCTCATGTCTGTATAGTCCCGGTCCCAATGCCGTTGAGGGGCCCTGGTATTATCCCGCTCGGCATACTGGAAATGATGACCAATGGGAGTTGGTCCCCTAGCTTGTGACCCGATCGGGGTTCGATCACTTGGACTATGATGCGTTGTTGGTGGGGCGCTATGGCGATTATCCCGATGGGCATGCGAACGGGATGACGTGTGGTCGTTTCCGTGCGTGGAGTCTCCCCTGTAAAGCTGGACCCTCCTTCCTCCTCGTTCGCCATATGTTGCATGACCTGGGCCATATCTCGCATGGCCTTAGGATTTCTTCTCAGAGATTCAGGAATCACAAAATCCCCATCAAAACGAGGATATGATCCTCGGCTGGATTGTCCCTGAGGGTTTTGACTACCCGGGGTGTGACTCCTTCCATGACGGCGTGAACCGTCGTTTGTATGATAGGAACCGATTCTGACCATTTTTGAAAATAGTGGTTTTTTGGATGATTTGAATGTGAAACTTTTTGTAAGTTTCCCACAGACGGTGCCAATGTTGAGGGTAAATCCCGTAGATCCGAAAGCCCAACACGAACTTTGGATATATCAGGAATGACACAGAATCAAAGTGTATAAAAAATATAAGATCTGAACTCACTAATACTCGAAAGCTCACTTGTATTAACTAACCAGTCTGATTACAAGGAATTTCCCGATCGGTAGGTCGGAAACAATGCTTTAATACAAGAAATAAGAGCAATGATGCTATTCTAGAGCCTGAGTATTGAAATGCTAACCCTTACAATGATTTTAAACCTTCTATTTATACTAATGGAGAGCATGGGCTGCCCTGTGCTGATTGGCTGTTGCTCCACCGACTTGGTCACCCATGTTTCCACTTGCTGATGTCATAATCTGGCATTAATTGCACCTGGCCACTTGCCGGTTGTCCGTTGCGCGAACGGGATGTTGGACTATGCTGAAGACGCTGTCAAATTGGCCCAAGTATGATATATAGCCCGAACTTCGTTCGGTATGTCTTCTTACTGGGCCAACCTTTATTTGGGCCGAGTCTCGTTCAGAATGAATTCTTTACTGGATCTATTCATCATAGAGTGATGTGCCCGTTGCTTGGGCCGGATATCTTGGGCCTTCTTGATCCGGGTATTGGGCCTCTAGGTCAATATCGCAACAGTATACAAGACACATATAGTGGCGGGTCCAGGAAAAAGTTTATTGGAGGCAAATGGAGTAAGTAAAAACACTTATGGAGAACAAAAGTTAGTAAAGTACTATGGTACACTGTATTATAACAATTTTTTTTTATAAAAGACATCACAATTGTTCTGGCCGATTTTTTATTTTTTGGAAGAGAATCATTAAGTATTATTTGAGATACTTTTTCGTAAAATATTACTCAAATATAATTGATGAACAAAAAAGTAATTAAAGTTACTATGTGCATCACTTCATGACCAATAAAATGTAAAATTGAACATAAACATAATCATTGAAAGTTACTATCTTAGTCACGCTATACAAGAAGTCACATTTTCTAATCATTTTTATTTTAGTCATATATATCATTATTTCTTGTTTTAACTATCTATCTATATATATATATATATATATCATTATTTTAGTCATATATATATATATATATATATATATATATATCATTATTTTAGTCATATATATATATCATTATTTTAGTCATATATATATATACCTCCATCCAAATTCCCAAAATATTTAGTCATCTCTTTAATTTTGGACCATGATTTTGATTAGTAAAAATGTACTATCATATAATACCAGAGAAGTAATAAGTTTTATACTTTAATGAAAGTAATTTTAAAAAAGAATATTTTCATATCACTTTTATACGAAGTATTATAAACAATTTTCAATAAAAATATAAAGTTAGTCAAAGTTTTAAAGATGACACTTTTTTTGGGAATTACTAGTCATCAATTTGAATACCTGAATAATGAACTCAAATTTACATTAATAGCAATAAAAATCTGGAGGTAGCTGAGACTTTGATTATATAATAATAACATGATATTAGTTCATCGAGTCTCATGCCACCATTAATTATAAATTAACATGAAGTAACATTATAACAAAATTATTTATATATTTTACATAAAAAGAAATATGAGACATTAAACAACATGCAAGTGAAGGTTAATGCATGCGTGAAATCATACTTTCACATTCAGCCATATTTTTAATTGGGGGAGAAGGGAATAGGGGGCAACCATACTTTTTAATTGTGGCGGAGGTAAATACTTAGTCTTTTAATAATTTATCATAAAATACATGAGATTAATGGGAGTTTGTTGGAGGTAGTTGCCGCCTCCAACATAATGTTTGTATACATCTAATATTTGTATACATCTAATGTGATCTTTTCTGCAAACAAGCACACCAATTAATGTGAGTTGCCCTATAACGGAGTATGTATGTGTGTGTGTGTGTGTGTGTGTGTGTGTGTATATATATATATATATATATATATATATATATATATATATATATATATATATATATATAAGGACTGGTTCTAATACAAAGGGGTCTTCCCATGAAAAGTAAGAAGTGATTTAAGCCCTTCATCACTTCAAAATGAATGGAGTGGATCAAAAATCACGTTAGGAAATACTAAACCCAAATGTGCAATACTTAATACTAAAAGTGTATATACAATATGTAAATGTGCATACTTGCTTCATTAAAAATAGTTACAATTGGATTTTTATACTTCTTATTTTATTTCGAAGCCTGATGCACTTTTACTATCAGGTATTGCACTTTTTCAACACATCGATTCACTTTTACTTTAGCGGATCCAATAAAAATTGTGCATAATTACCATATTGCCACCACGTTTTTGCTTTAAATTTTGATCTGATATATATATATATATATATATATATATATATATATATATATATATATATATATATATATATATATATATATATATATATATATATATATATATATATATATATATATATATATATATATA
The DNA here is from genome assembly GCA_945859875.1 of Cuscuta europaea. NCBI lineage: Eukaryota > Viridiplantae > Streptophyta > Magnoliopsida > Solanales > Convolvulaceae > Cuscuta > Cuscuta europaea. The sequence continues at coordinate 15,249,920 of CAMAPE010000038.1, forward strand.
CACACACACACACACACACTCGTTTGTAACAAAGGTCATATACAATGTTGTTAAATTTCTAGTCTTCGTGTTGAAGGTTGATTGAGCCCCTTACTTCATAGTAGTGTCTGGCTCCTTACTTCATAGTAGTGTCTTTAATTTAATTTCTTAATGCTATATGTGTGCATCTTAGCTTGTTCCATCACGTACTTTCTTTTCAAGGAAAAGCAGCATGTATGCATGCCCATTCTGATCTGCCATTATTAATATCTTTTGTATATTCCTCGTTAAATCTTTGTGTCATTTAAATTCTGTTTTTTAAATAAGAGTTCTACATGATAAAATTGATGTTGAATATGAAGAGAGAATGTAAAGAGAGAAATTCATAAAGGAACATATATTGCTTTACTACTTTATTATTAAGATTGCTCATCCTTATATATTACATTGGTTGTGTGTGTGATAACAAAGGAAAGACAAATGCATGTGAGAAAGGTACGTATGCATGGCATATAGCATGTGATACATACGGAACAATGTTTCAAGGAAGTTACCATACAATTACCTCATAAAATATAAAATATAAAAATATATTCAATACTCCCCCTCAAGGTGGAGTGTGAAGGTTACGAACACCCAGCTTGCTCCGGAGAAATTGAAAACGATCTGTACCAAGTGCCTTGGTAAAAATATCTGCCACTTGTGCTTAAGTGGAAATGCAGCATGGTTGGATTTCCCGACTAGCGACCCGCTCTTTGACAAAGTAACAATCCATCTCTACATGTTTAGTGCGTTCGTGAAAAACAGGATTAAGGGATATGTGTCGGGCTGCTTGGTTATCACAGTAAAGGGGAGTAGGGCCGGGATGATTGACCATAAAATCTCGGAGTAACCAACGCAGCCATAATATTTCACTAACCGTGATGGCCATAGCACGGTATTCTGCTTCAGCGGAAGAACAAGAAACAACAGATTGCTTCTTTGTACGCCAAGATATTGGTGAGTCACCGATGGTGATAAAGTATCCAGTACTAGAACAACGAGTAAAAGGGCATCCAGCCCAATCTGAGTCACAATATCCTTTTAGGATACTGTCATTATCTGATGATAAGAAAATACCTTGGCCAGGTGTTTGTTTTAAGTATCGTAGAACACGAATAGCGGCATCAAGATGTGTTTGTCGTGGGCTGCTGAGAAATTGACTGAGCTGACTAACAGAGTAAACAATATCGGGTCGGGTTACCGTGAGGTATAGTAAGCGACCAATGAGGCGTCGATAAGAGGAGGCATCCACGAGAGGGCTATCATCATTGGGGCGTAGTTTTAAATTTTGTTCCATGGGGAATAGACTGGGACGCCCGGCTGAGAGGCCGCTCTCTTCTAAAATGTCATGAGTATATTTTCGTTGACTCAAAACAAAACCTTCTGGAGAACGAGCAACTTCAATACCAAGGAAGTATTTTATTTTTCCCAAATCTTTTATGCTAAAGGTAGAGTCCAAGTAACTCTTGACCGTGGAGATATGAGAGATATGGTCTCCTGCTAGAATGACATCATCCACATAAATAAGGGCAAAAGTGTGTATGGGGCCCTCACGAAAAATGAATAGAGAATGATCTGCCTTTGATTGGCGAAAACCAAGTCGGGTGAGGGATTCAGTGAATTTGTGATACCAATTACGGGAGGCCTGACGTAGTCCGTACAAGGATTTGTGTAACTTGCAAACACGGTTTTCACCATTTTTTTGTAAATCCTTGTGGGATACGCATGTACACATCCTCAGATAAGTCACCATGGAGGAAGGCGTTATTAACATCAAGTTGGTGAACTACCCAGTAACGTTTGGCTGCAATAGTCAACAGGCAGCGGACAGTGACAAGTTTGGCAACAGGTGCAAAAGTCTCATTAAAATCAATTCCTTCAACTTGGGTAAAACCCTTAGCCACCAATCTAGCTTTGTAACGTTCTACATCACCGTTGAGTTTATATTTAATTTTATAAACCCATTTGGAATCAACTATCCTTTTCCCTTGTGGCGGAGGGACTAGAGTCCAAGTTCCATTTTCTTCTAAAGCGTGAATCTCCTTTTGCATGGCCTCTCGCCATAAAGGATCCCGGACTGCCTGTGAAAAGTATTTGGGCTCATCACGTGAAGTGATGGCCGCTAGGAAAGCCTTATGTGTGGGTGAGAATTTTTCATAACTTATAAAATGAGAACGAGGATATACCGGTGAGTTGACTGAGTTGGCGGTGGGTCGTGAATGGTCAAGTGAAGGCGGCAAGTCAATCTCATAATCAACCAAATGTTTTGGAGTTCTACGGATTCGGGTGCTTCCTTGTGGTTCAATTGGAGGTTCAGAGGATGAAGGCATGCTTTGTGATCCCACGGTTGTTGGCACATGTGGAGAGATATGGTCACTGGCAGAAATTATATTATGTAGTGGGCCATGTAATTCATCCACGACTTGCTGCCCAGATGGTTCCAAAGTGTCCTTATGTGGCTTATTAAATGAAGTTAACATGTCTTGCATGTGAGGTGTGGAGTTACTGCCAACTGCAGCAAGTGGAGCCTCTCCATTCGTAGCAATTCGTCGAAGGGAAGGTGGAGTTGACCAACTAGCTTCTGGCGATGTGGTGGGGCTGCTGCTGCTGTTCAAAGTAAACGAGGGCCCTTCATTTTGAGTAGTCATACGTACAATGGGTCTAGCATCTCGGTTGGGATGCGGTACCGCGGGATTTTCGCAGCTTAAAATATGGTGATAAACCTTTTCTACGTGTGCCGAAAAATCAAGTTCTTGATTCACCACTATTTTAAAAGGGAAATTTTCTTCAAAGAAAGTCACATCCCGAGAGCTATAAACTTTATGATTTTTCTAAATTGAAAACCCGATAAGCCTTTTGACCATTTGGATACCCAATGAATATACAGGGACTCCCCCTTTCACCGAACTTATCTTTGCGCTTATTGTCATGTGCGTATACCAGGCACCCAAATACCCGTAAATGATCATAGCTAGGTGTCTTCCCAAATAGCATTTCATAAGGACTTTTGTTAAAAATAAGTGGGGATGGGAGCCTGTTGATAATATAAACAGCAGTTAAAATGCACTCTCCCCAAAAATTAACAGGTAATCCAGATTGAAAACGGAGAGCCCTTGCAATTTCCAATATATGTCTATGCTTACGCTCCACGACCCCATTTTGTTGTGGTGTGACTGTGCATGATGTCTCTAACAATATCCCATTGCGTCCGTAATAATCAAACAAACTGTTTGTTTGAAATTCTACGCCATTATCAGCCCTTATACGTTTGATCCTTTTTTCAAATTGGGTATCCACCATGTTGCAAAATTGAATTAAAAATTGAGAAACCTCAGATTTATTTTTCATCAAATAAACCCATACACCTCTAGTAAAATCATCAACAATAGTTAGGAAATATCGTGCACCTGAAATTGAGTCACACTGATAGCCTCCCCAAACATCACAATGTATTAACTCAAAACAACGGGTTGTCTTAATTGCACTTGTAGGGAAGGATAATCTGGTTTGCTTAGCTCGGACGCAAGGATCACAAAAATTATTGTTTCGTTGAAAACCCTTGAGAGAACTAATGTGTCGTAACTTTCCATCAGATGCATGCCCCAGACGCTGATGCCATAGATCGGGGGTAATAGAGACTGACATTGCCACCTTTTCACTTATTGGAGATTCCAAGTAATAAAGACCATCACGAAATTTTCCCACACCAATCAGCTTCCTCGAGGGCACATCCTGCAAGATACAGAAGTCTGAAAAGAATGTAAGTGTACAATTTAGTTCGCTTGTTAAGCGACTAACTGATAGTAAGTTGCATTGAAATTTTGGAATATATAGAACACGTTCAAGAAGGAGCCCATTGGGTAAGTATAAACTTCCCACAGCGTGAACCGGAATTGATTCACCATTAGGAATTCTGACCGAGGATTCTGACACATAAGTAATGATGTTAAAAAGATTAATATCACTGCAAGTGATATGTTCAGTAGCTCCGGAATCAATTATCCAAGGACGAGCATTTGGCAATGTGTATGCCATATTTACGTAAGTACTAGAAGAGAAACAACTTTCTGTTTCATAGTTACTCTCAATAGTTACGTCACCCACCGCCATGGCTAAAGAGAATAGGAGAATGAAATGCTAGAATTTTTGTTTCCAGGATTTCGGCTCTGATACCATGATAAAATTGATGTTGAATATGAAGAGAGAATGTAAAGAGAGAAGTTCATAAAGGAACATATATTGCTTTACTACTTTATTATTAAGATTGCTCATCCTTATATATTACATTGGTTGTGTGTGTGATAAGAAAGGAAAGACAAATGCATGTGAGAAAGGTACGTATGCATGGCATATAGCATGTGATACATACGGAACAGTGTTTCAAGGAAGTTACCATACAATTACCTCATAAAATAGAAAATATAAAAATATATTCAATACTACACACACACAATTGACCTCTCTCTTGGGTGATTCAACCGGTTCATCAGTCGTAAGAAATTAAACTAGTTATTATACATATTTTGTCTATGGAAACAATTTGAAGTTTATTTAATCTTAAAATATCCGTAAAATTAAGATAACTAAATGAATATGTCACACTTCATTAAGTAAGAGTCTTTGTTTACAAAGAAAACATTAAAATAAGAAAAATTGATGCATTTGGAATAGAGAATTGGGGAAGAGTTTATATGAACTTTCAAACACTTTTTAATAGATTGACAAATTTATTTAATTGAGAGTCTTTGTGTAGGCTCAAAAACATGAAAAGCTTATGTGTGTTAGTATATTAAATTAAATATAATAGATCGAGTTTATTAAAATAATATTATAAACGGGTCGGTAATTGTTTTTTCCAAATTTTAGGGATCGTTCACTTCCTAAGTTTTTAAAGACCCGCCCTACCCCAGATCATTTGGGTTTTCTAAAATTAGGACCTGATCGTAACCCGCCCTGACCCGCGGTTCTTGTACTCATTTGCTCACTCCTACACTAAACACTACCGTTATCTTAGGTAATTTAGAGATAGGTTATGAGCCTCTATGTGACCCTGTTGTTTCACACTTATCATGCTTGTCATTCAATTATTCCATAAAACACATAACTTTTGATTTCTCGTTGAATTGTGTAATAACAAAAAAAATACCAAGTTAAAAAAATTTCACCAGTTGTACGGCTGGTACCGTACAACCGGTTGTATAGTATACGCTTCAAAGTCAGCTCTGCTCTATTGAGTTTATAGACGTGCAGTGGCACTCTTATCAAATGGAAAGTAACATTTTTTGGTGTATACTTTTTGTGTAAATTCTTACTTTAACCTTCTTTCAATTGTAAATTTACTACTAATTTACTTTTAACTTTTAACCCTATTCGTCCCACACAACCATATATGCAAAAAGCAATGAATAGAAGTAAAGTTGCCAATTACTCATAATTGGTACAATTTTTAGTCCAAAACGTCTTAAACTTTCATTTTGGGACGGGAATATTTGTCATATAACATATACGGAGTACAAAATATGCATGGAATACATACACTGATCTCAATAAAATAGCTTTCTACGCATGCAGAATTGAAGCATGCATATGTGTAGTGTTAGATTCTTAAAAATGTGCTTCTTTATGTATGATAAAGCGATATAAATTTATTTCAGGTGGACCTTTCCGGGTAAATACTACTATAAAAGAATGTCTTTCATTCAAAGAACTGATCAGATGATATTATTAAAACCTTGCTAGCTAGGTTTGTATTTCCAAATGCTTTTTCATATGCAGAATTACAAAAAAAAATTGTTTATTTATTTTAAAAACAAGTTTTATACATAAAAACATTAAACATTGTATGCGCACATTTCTTATTTTTTCAAAATCAAAGATCACCTTCATGTCACAAAGATCGATATGTCCTATTTGACATTTTAATTTGTGTATAAACTACTAGTATTAAACTTAGTTTTGTTCAATAATATTTAAAGAATATACTATAATATAATATTGAGAAATTGATTTAAATAGGAGTAAATATGTTTGTCTATTCCAAAATGGAACTAAACTATCATGTTTTAATCCCTAAGAAATAGGACTAGTTACTACCAAAACAATATCAGACATTAAATATAATAGTATTTTCCAAACATAACAATCATATTTTTGGAATTTTAAAACGTTTTTAGTCCTATTTCGAAAATTTTTCGTATAAGATTTCAAATTTTATTGATTATGAATATCAATCAAAATTAAACACGTACCACTAAAAGTCATGTGTGACATAACCGGAAGACTATATAAACAACTTTACAAATACACTTTTATTAATAAAAATTTATGTGAATATAGTTTTTGGGTACGATGTTGATGTGTTGTATACTTTTTTCCATTCAGAACTTGATGGAGTTTAATCCAACAACAAGAGCTAAATCTACGGGAGCAGATGATAATTGGCAGCGTAAGGCAGTGTTTTATTGATCAATGTTTCGATCCCCCTTTTGGAGGTTTACAAGTTGTATTTATAAGCTAAGGAACTAGTGTTACAAAAGTAAACTGATACAATAAATGTTGTTAACTACGCATTAGTTCGAATAGGACTCTTGTAACGTCTTGGCCGTTGTGCAATGATTGTTCCTTTATTCCAACGTTCCTTCCGCGTAACTCCTGCCAGCTGCCGCTTCAATGATAGCATGCCACGTAAGCCCTAGGAATGTCCCAGCCTCACTAGAACACCGCCCAAGCTCGAGGCATGCTTTCTAGCCTGCCCTGGTTGTGGGTTCCTTTCATGGGCTTGGTCCCTAGTCAGGCCCAGTGGTTATCTAGCATCAATCCCGTTAAGGGCTAATCTCATTGATGGGCTCATCCCGTTACGGGCTAGTCCTGTTAATTAGACTAATCCCCATAGAGGGTTAATCCCGTTATGGGCTGGACTGTGTAATTGGGCCATGGTCGGGGTCCATGGTACCATCACGAGCCCCCTACTCTCCAAAATCAGCGAGGCTGGATTTTGGGAGCGTATTCAGAATGACTAATTTCAAATTTGGAATCTTTTGAGGAGGATTGCCGCTCGACTTGACATAGGCTTGCCATTCGGTTCAGTTCCCGAGCCGACTTACCATCTTCAGCACTCAAGTGCCATCATTGTGGTTCGCAAGCGGTTTTCAAGCGGTTTCCAAGCGGTTTCCAAGCCCTAATTTTTGGCTATTTAAACACTCATCATCCTTTATTACGATCTTTCGCAATATTCCTTCTGCTTTGGCATTCGATTTCTTGGTTGGGAGCTCTACACCGCGCAACTTTTCTTTGTCTTCAAGTATCATCAGGTTAGTTCCCCTGATGTCTTCTTCGAGTTCCCTTCCACTGCACCGTGTATTTCCTGAGGTAGGGGCCTCCTCTGAGCGACCTCGTATTCCAGTAGACCCAGATGGGAGGGAAACTCACTTCTTCCTCTCTCGCGAGCATGCCCGGCAGGTTCCGGTCGTGGCTCTGTCCGATACCGAATTTGGCGAATCGGTGGCCCTGGCGGGCCCTAGCGTTGTCTGTTCCCATCCTACCCCCGGACAAAATATCGTTGATTCTCCTTCCCCCCTTCACTTTGGGGTTCATCTGGCCAGTCTTCAGGTAGGCCTCCGATTCCCCCTTCATAATGCCGTTCTGAGCGTCATGGGTTACTATGGCGTGATTCCAGGCCAATTTTCCCCAACCACCCACATGTTCATAGCTGGATTCCTTGCCTGATGCCCGCACTTAGGTATTCACCCTTTCATTGATATCTTCCTTCACTTCTTCCATTATGTACGTCCTGGTGGTTCTGAGTCCCCATGGTACCTCTCGATCTCTCAACGGGCTGGCCATCGTTTATTCGAGGCTAAATCTTATCCCGACTCCTTCAAGGGTTGGAGGCAAAAGTGGGTATGGGTCACCCCCGTGGATGGAAGGTTCCAGTTTGAGAACAAGTGGGGGGAGGTAATTCGGAAATGGGCTATGCCTTTTTCTGTCAGAGGGCAATAAGGAGGCTGCCAACCTGATCGCTGATGGTGCACCATTCTTGATGGGCCATTATGTAGGTGAGGACGGAGTGGTTATTCTTACCTTTCTGCCAGGTCGGCTTTGTCTGAGTTGGCGTTCATTTTTTCTATTTATCCCTTGAATGTCCCTTTTCTGACTTGATTTGTGTTTGACTTTAGAGGGTGAGAAGATGGCCTTCCTGTTGGAACGGCTCGCGGTGAAGGCTGGTGCCACCCCTGGTCCCCTAGTTCCTGCCAGGAAAATCTAGACTCGAGGAAGCGTTGGGGTAGCCTCGGAGAAGTCAGGGGCCGCCCCCGGAGATAGTGTTGGGCCTTTGAACACGTCGGCTGTTGACCCTCAGCCCCCCATTGATAAGGGGGTTGGGAAGAGGCTGGCACTCTGGCCTATCTCCGGGCCCAGGAAGAGAGGAAAAGCTGCCCTCAAATCTTCTGAATATGTTGTTGATGTAGATTCAGACTCAGACGCCGAGTCCCAAGGAGGTGGCAATCAGGGGGAAACCCCGACACCTGTTCACTCTGTTTGCCTTTCCATGAAATCTGGCTCTGCCTCCCTGTTCCGCCGCACTGTGAATCCAGTATCGCTAGGCCTGGCCATCACTACTCTCGTGGACAAGGAGGAGATCGGGACTTGTCTCCCCGAATAGCCATTCGATGCGCCGTCGACTCTCTTTCTGAGGTGTGCTTCACGGTCTTTATAGTTGTTTTATTTTCTCCTAGCTTGCCTTTGTTCATAATTCTGGTCTTGTTATCTCCAGGCTTTTGTCTTGGCTTCCTCAGGCTCCCGCCGTCTAGATGAGGGGCAGGATGATACCCAGTCCCTGATGGCCAGCCTCAAGGGGCAAATTGCCAATCTGGAGAAGAGGTTGGGATTGGCAGTGCAGAGGGGCAAGACACTCCAGAAGAGGTTGAGCGATGTTGAAGCTGCGCACCGTGTAGTAGAGGAGGAGCTGAGGAGGAATGCTGAGGAGGCTGGCTGAGGAGGCTGGCTTGGCCGCTATCCAAGCCTTCAGGGGGAGCGAGGAGTTCATGGCCAAGGTGGAGCAGAAGATCCTGGACCAAAGGGAGGAAATTGCCCTGGGCTGGCTCCAGACCCCTGAGGGCGAGGCCAAGCTGGATGATGAGGGGGCACTGTGCTTGCAGTTGGGGCAATATGGGATGCAGAAGTCCCTATATGACCTCTTTGCAAAGAAGGACCCCTCTTTCTCTGCTCAGGCCTGGGGTTTGCCGGCATTGATGGTGGATCCAGAGGCCCTTGTGGAGACCCCGACTGCTAATACCCCTGCCTCTGAAGTCCCTCCTGCGCAATCTGGTAACTGAAAAACTTCCTTTAATGACATTTTTAACAAACATCTTTTTCCAGGCCTGCGTGCCTGTAGTGGTTTTCCACCCTCGGGGTGGCATGTAACACACATCCTTTACTATACTTTTATTTTTCTTCATACTCCATATATATCATAATGAATGCTTCTTGATCATCTCTGTTGATTGCTTATTCGCTCTGTGCATCCATGTGTGATTGAGGTTTTCGGCTCTATCTGGGCCGACTTCTTCTTTTTGACTTGCTGTCTTTTGGTAGCTATAGTTCACCTCCGTTCTGGATCTGTATAATTTGTGTGCTCCAGGGTAGTCCTTGGACTCCCTTGCTTAGTTATGTTAATTTACCTAGTCCTTTATGTATTTGGCCTTGAATTTCCGGTCAAGGTTGTCTTTCCTTTGTTAAGGATGACTTTACCAATCCTGGACCTATAGGCTCTTAATAGTTGAGCCAAGCTAGGTGGGCCTTACCCTAGGTTACTCAGTCCCTAGTGATTAGCCTCTTGATTGGCGAAGCCCATTGGCTTCTCCGGTGCAAAGTTAATTCCATGAGTTTCATCTTTTAGCCCTTTAAAATCTTAACCTTGCAAGAGGTTATCTTTTCCTGTTTGAGGAAATCCGATTTTGTGTATGTATAGGGCTGTTTAACCTTGAGGAAGGTTATTTTATTCCCTCTCTCGTCTTTAGGAAGACTAAGTTGATCTTCTGGAAAAAGATGAGTTCGGAATTTGTACTTTGTCTTATTTGCGAGTTCCAATTGGCCATAGTTGAGCTTAATCTCTGCTCTTACCGTTTTTTTGGCTGGTCAGGAGACCTTCGCAATTTATAAAGGACTTAGTAAATCAGATCATAACTTTATTGAAAATTGGAGCTAGAAATAGAGGATTACATGTTTATTAGTAGAACTTCATCAAGTGTTCAGAGTTCCACGCCCTGTCTACCAATTTCCCTTTAGGATTGCACAACTTGTATGTTCCAGGCCCAATTATTTCCTTGATTTTGTAAGGGCCTTCCCATTTCTTGGCAAACTTGCCGCCTTCTAGAAGTTTGCTGGCCGATCTCCTTCTCAAAACCAGGTCTCCAACATTAAATTGTCTCAGCTTGGCTCTTGCGTCATGATATTCCTTCACCTGCCTTCTATAATTTTCGGTTTTGATGAAGGCTCTATCCCTCTTTTCTTCAATTAGATGGAGCTCGGCCCCTCAACATTTCTTCATTGTTACTAGGGTCAGAGTCTTCTACTCTCCTGCTTGGGACTAGGGCTTCCGAAGGAGCCCGAGCCTCGAATCCATAGGTCAAGGTGAATGGGGTCTCCCCAGTTGTTTTTCTTGGGGTCGTTCGGTATGCCCAAAGGATATTGTTTAATTCATTTACCCAAGTGGTTCCCATGGACTCCAACTTCCTCTTTAGGCCGCTAACGATCGTTCTATTCACGTTCTCAACCTGCCCGTTGCATTGGGGGTAAGCGACAGACGCCCAGCTAGCCTCAACTCCCCATTGTTTGCAAAATTCTTTAAAGGGCTCGAAGTCAAACTGCTTCCCATTATGAGTGATAATCTGCACGGGAACACCAAAACGGCAGAAGATATTCCTCCAGACGAACTTCTTGCATTCTTTAGTGGTGATTGTAGCCATTGGCTCGGTCTCAACCCATTTGGTAAAGTAATCAACTGCTACTATCATGAACTTCCGGCCTCCTGAGCCATGCGGTAGGGGCCCCACAAGATGTATTCCCCACTTTGAGAAGGGGATCACGGTGCTGATCGGAACATACAAGGTGGCTGGCCTTCCGGGGTTTGTTTGGAATTTTTGGCAGACCTCACATTTCTGTGCGAAGTCCATACACGGTGCTGATTGAAAGTGTTGCAATTATATAGATTGGGGGTAACATTTTTTATTTCGCAATGGAAGTTTAGGGTGTTAATTGTGCCTTCATGAATTCTAAAATATTTTAAATTATGCAATAAACACCATAAACTTACATTTTTTATTGAAATAATACTTGCCTATGGTGCTAAAAAACTTTTTATATAAAGTTTTAGCTATTTAAATTACATATGAAAGTTTGGGGTGTTCATCTCACACCCCCTTCAAATTTTTGGGTATTTTAATTATTTTTCCCTAATATCTTTCATTTTATATTACTCCCTCCGGTCCTTATTAAACTTTACACTTTGACTTCACATATATTAAGGAAATAAATTTGATTTTACTGTAGAGTACACTGTTTGGCACTGTTTGACATTGTTTAGCACTGTTTGACACTGTTTTGCACTGTTTGGTGTAGATTTGTTTGCCAAATAAGGCAAATAAGGAAGTGTAAAGTTTGGGACGAACCAAAAAGGAAAGTGTAAAGTTAATTAAGGACCGGAGGGAGTAGTAATAAATAAAATATAGTCAAAGTAGAATATGTGAATAGTATAAAAAGTCCAATATTGCAATTAAAAGAGAACGGAGGTAGTATATAGTTATACACACACATCAATACAAAGAATAATGGTAGACACAAACTTAGCAGAGGTTGTTTGAGTTTTCTTGGCACGAATCAAAATATATATACTTTTGGTAGAGCTCCATACTAAATAACTCAGGACAAAATAGATTTGATATGAATTTTGTCACGAATTCGGAAGACAACACTGAATCCATGCCAAATCCCAAAGTTCCTATCAAATACATACGCTTTGGCATGGATACATATATAATCCTTGCCAAATCCTTAACAAAGATTTGTGTTAAATCTGTATGGATAATCATTTTTGTGTGTACTTTACACCGAGCCACATATACTATACTCCGTATTATACGATGCATATTTGTATATATACATATTACGGACTAAGTTAAAAATTATGGATCTTTATTTTCAGTGTTTCTTCCCTCAAAATGTGCAACAACATATCAAAACACCAATCTTCTTCTTGATGTCGGCTTTTGATTCTGTCCAGGTTGACTTTCAATTTGATAGTGCTTTATATTGGATTATTCTTATTAGCAATGGGAATGTATTATCTTTCAGATGTCATGGACCTTTCCGAGAAATGATAGTAGTATAAAAGCATGTCTCATTTCTCTGAACTGCTCAAATGACATTATTCAAACCTTGCAAGGTTGGTGTTGCAAACTAGATTTATATATATACTTGTACTGTACAAGTTTGTATGCGTAAAGACACCATCTTTCTAATCTGTCTAGTCTCTAGAATTTTTTTGCATGTTTCTGAATTTTACAAAGTAATATTATAAGTCAAAGGTTGGAATTTTATTCATATACTGTATTAGTAAAACAACCAAGCATTCCAACCCAGCTGTTTGTGAGGTTACCGTGCCTAATGGGAGGTCTCGAGTTCGAAACCCGCTAGGCACACAAGGGTTTGAAACTCATTGGAGTGAGTTTCAGCCCTGATTACTCCAGACCTCCCAGACCCCCTGGAGTAAAGAAGAAGAAGAAATTGTACAAAATGGGACTAAAACATTGGCAAAACTCCAAAACAGGAGTATAAGTTTATTTATCTCTAAATAGGACTCCAGATTACATATTTGCCCTTCCCCTAATTAAATCCAACATCACCGCCTCCGACAAATTAGAAATTAGCGATCTGCATCTTTCCGGTTTAGGAGCTGTTGTCTAGCTCCTTCCTCATTAGAGACGTCATGACAAGTTCACCAACGATTTTCCAGTCTTCCATCGTTGCCGCCGTTGCTCGTTGGTACCGCAGCCATAGCAACCGCCAGACTTCTCCATCTCCGCCAGCTTTCTGCAATTTTTCCCATGGAATCAAGTAATTTCTTCTTCTCCTTCTATCTTCTCTTCTCTTCTCATCTTTTCTCCTCTATCTCTCTTCCACTTCCTTCTTGGTCGTGCTCTGTTTTTGTCCCTTGGGATTCAATTAGATCTGATAAATTGGATGTCAATTGAATAAGGTTGGAGGGGATGGGAATTGAACAAGTTTTGAGCAATGAGCGTTCAAAAAATATATTGGATTTTTAATTTGTTTTATTATTTTTGAATTTGAAAATTTCATAACTATTTAAAATTGAATTGAAAAAATGTCACACATATATTAGACTGACAAGATCACCTTCAAATTAAAATATATGAAATGTCATTTTTTTGGCCCATTTGACAAAATAGTGTCATTTTTATGCAAGTCACTTTATAAAGATGTAATTTTATTACTCAAATGAAGAGCTAGATTTCCAAACAGGCCAAGTAATAAGATATATCTCAACTTCAATTTCTTCTTATCACTTTTGATTAATTTGAACCTCAAAATGTCTTGACTAATGATTCTCAAAAAAATGACACTTTTTGAATCAGAAAATGTCATAATTAATGATTATTTGAAAAATGTCTCTTTTATGCCATTACAGTATTTAAAATTGCCATATTGAGAATGCCATGATTCTATACGAAATTGTCATTATTGTGACATTATGCATACCAAGTGACATTCTCGCATATCAAGTGGCATTCTCGATGGAAGTTGCAGGGACTTGTCGGAGAACGGTGGCTTCATCGGAGGATGGTGGTGGCGAACTCAGCGGAGGCGGCGAACTTGCCGGAGGATATCCAGTTGTGACACTGGAAGATGTTGCTGCACATGTTTGGGTGATGGCTGCGACACGTGTCTGGAGGATGGGATGAGCATAAAATGTTATGGCAGTTTCATTAAGGCTATTTCTGTCCAAACACAAATTTTTAGTCTTATTTAGGAAAATAAAACAATAGGTCCTGTTTTTGCAATTGTCTCATCTTCTAGTCCTATTTTAGAAATTCTGTCAAAAAAAACTGTATCGAGTAAAACTTAAATTCTTCATTACGAAGTAATTTATAAGTGTTCGTATTGATGTAAAGATTGTCTTTGTTATATTCAGATTTAAGGCTGGAATTTCTAAGCGTTTTGCCTAAACAAAGCGATACTAATTCATCAAGAGGGATCTTGATTACCTCTCCCACAACCCATGAACAACTTTCAACTTATAAATGGAATACTGACACGGTCATAGAGGGCAGTAATGAGGTACGTAATTTTTATATGTATTGGCACTTGGTAGCATGCATGCAAGAATACATCCACCAACCATGCTTCGTGTATACGCTAATTGTACAGACAATGTTCTTTGATAATTTTATTTGTTTGTGACAGAGATTTTTTTGGTTCATGGCAAGAACTATTCTCTTCACACAACAAAAAAATTGTTTGTATACAGATAATCTGACCAGGATATAAAATGACGTGTACAACACGACTTGACGTGTAAGCATTCCTTACATATACAGACTACATAAGATTGAATTGTGTGATCTTTTTTGAATATCTGCGGACGATTTCGAAATTATTTGGAGACTGGTATTATGATCATAAAAGTGTCCAAGTGATCGACAAATACCCATGCCCCTATAACTGTTCTTCCTACATGGTTCAAATTGACAATAGAGCTAATGAGAGAGCATCATCTGCTATTTTCACCTTCGGATCGTTCCTAGTTTCCTACTTATTCTTGTGTTCAATTCGTTGTAAGCTTCTTAGTATTGTACTTCATAATATTATTGATATTAAATCATAATTAGCATGTCACGTTATATTAGTGATAATATGTGTACAATTATTCATTTATTCATTTATGTAATTATCATCTTAACTTGTGTAGTTAGTTGAGGATAGAGTTTATCTCTTCCATTAGATAGAAATCAACCTGTATATATAAATACAACGATGTACACTCATTTAATCCTTGAATACAAATCACACATTTCTACAATTGATTCCCGTTTTTATGGCATGAGAATATCCTAACTTATGTAATTATATCATGGACTTTATAATGAGTTTCTTGAGAGTACGAGTTATCGATTGAGATGATGTTTTTAGTTAGTATTATACTCATTATCCTAACTTATGTATTACGGAGTATTAAAGTTGGAAGCATCTCCTAAAGAGTAAAGACATTTAATTTAATTTATTTGTAGAACTTTATCTATTAAAGATTTGTATTTATGCATATCTTAAAACATAAAAATCTCTCACGGGAGTATATGTATACGAAGTATATATTAAACATAACTAATCTTCTTCAAGAAGATCCAAACACCTTTTTCAAAAATAAAGCAATAAACTAAACAATTACTCTCTTCGTCAATTTAATGTATACGGTCATACAGAGTACGGAGTATTAAATATTATATGAAGTACGCAGTCGTCATCATTATTACTACGTTAGTCCCAAGTAAAGGTTTTCATAATTGTTAGAAATAATTTAGATAATTACACACTTATTTAGATAATTGTTAAGTAAGTAATTCGAGTATATTTTAAGAAATAGTTTTGATAAGTATATAATATAATGACGTCATTGATAATAATTGTGATATTATAGATTTATTATTTTTAATATTTGATTATGTAGTATGATATTGTCATTTGAAAGTATAAATAGCTTCTTAAAATAGAAATGAAAACTTGATTTTAGCTAAGACGTCTAAAAAGGAAAGTGAAAACCTTAGATGAGACGGAAAGAATATACTCCCTCCGTCCCGAAAAGGTTCGCCAAATTGACTTTTCTTGGTCAATGACAATCAACTTTAAACAATTATATTTTTTGATACGTAATTATTTTGAATATGAAAATTATATCAAAATATTCCTTATTCAAAATATTTTCATAAGAGTATAAAAGTTATCAATTATATATAAATATAATAGTTAAACTCTGATAAAACAGTTAGTAACATAAGGGGGGGGGGGGGGGGGGGGGGGTGAATTGTGTGTGTGTGGAACCGTGGCGCTTTTTCGCCAATTTCTAGTGTGGGGTCTAGGGTGAAACGAAATAAATAAGTGCACAAGTATTTAACGAGGAAAAATCTCTTGGCTCAAAAGAGATAGAAAACCTCGTCCTCCCTCGGAAGAATTTTAACAATTTCACTTTAAAGCATTTTGTGGTTACAAGATGAACTCTCCTAGTCTACCCTTGAGCAACCCCAACTCTATTCTCTCTAGGAAGAGTTACGTTTCTCTACCTTTTGGATAGAGAACCTCACAGCTTTACAACAAAGCTCTCACAACACATTGTTAGTCATTAATAAATCATTGACATGATCTATTTGGACCTAAGGATAGTTCTCTCCTCTGCTCCTACAGGGTTAGTCATCAACAAAACTATATACTCAACAAAATCATTGTTCAAAATTTGTCTTCATTGACCAAGAAATGTCAATATTACAACCCTTTTCGGGATGGAGGTAGTATACGAAAGAAAGAAAATGATATGATATGAATGAGACTGCTGCTTGACTATATCATTTATGAAAGTTATTGAACAACATATCATATCCTCTGTACGTCAAGGAACGTGCATTCCCTATTCCCCTTGACTCATTTTCATTCCTTACCTCGTCCCCCCCCCCCCCCCCCCCCCCCCCCCCTCTTTTTGATAATTGTATTGATGGGTTCTTCAATTCATAAAATGTTGAAAATGCTTGAGAAGACAGGGCATATTATGAAGATTTAATTCCCGAAGTACGTAATAGTATAATATAACAATGTAAAGGTAAAAAATAGGAGTTTGATCGAAGGTTTATATATAGAAGTAAAAAGACATGAGTAGATGAAAATGTTATATCTTTAAGTCGATACCAAAATAAAGTTAATGTTATGCTATGAAAATAGAAAATAAAGTTTTTGGGTTAAATAAGAGAATTATTTGGGAGGTTAAAGTATAAAAAATCAAACATAAATTCATTTAGATAAGTTTGGTGTTATTCGACTTAGGGATGTTATTAGATTACATTATATGGACTTGTAATTTAAATCTTTAGATTGGTTAGATTACTACGTACATAGTTGGGCCAAGGGCTCTTATTTAGACTTAACCTCATGTATATATATATAGGAGCTCTCTTGTACATGGAAGGCAATAATACAATTAATAATATTCCCTAAATATTGATATGGTATCAGAGCACTCGGCGATCCGATAGGCTAGCGCAGAAGACCTCGGCCGAACGAAGGTGTAGCAGCGCCAGCGCGTCTGCAGCCCTTTTTCTCCGGCGATGGCTGATTCCTCCTCACCTTATTACCTTGCCTCCGGCGATCAACCGGGTAATATTATTACCCATGTGGTTTTCAAAGGAGACAATTACGTTGGTTGGTCCCGGGCAATAACCCTCTCCTTGAAGGCACGCCGGAAGTTCGGCTTCGTGGATGGTTCCGTGAAGAAACCGACTGCGGCGAAGGAACTGCTTGATTGGGACACCGGTCAACCCTATGATCGTGTCGTGGCTGTTGCGGAGTATGGACCCGGTGGTGGCGGCATCCATTCCCTTCCACGATGAAGCAAGGTCGCTCTGGATTTACTTGGAGAACCGTTACAGCGTGGCAAACGGACCGAGGATACAACAACTTCGGGCTTCAATTACAGGCGCCCGGCAAACCAAATCCATGACGGTGGACATGTATTACACCACGTTGATGGGACTGTTCGATGAACTGGAGAGACTCAAACCACTGCACACCTGTTCGTGCGGGATGTGCACGGGTAAAGTGGCTGACAAATTTGCTAGAGATCGCGACGAAGAACGCCTTCACCGGTTCCTGATTGGAATTGACGACGATTTGTACGGAATAGTGAGGTCCAATTTGTTGTCTCGTGATCCTCTGCCTGATCTCAACGCCGCACACCAAGCCTTTGTCCAGGAAGAGAACTCCCGTGCGGTGGCACGTGGGAAGCAGCCTGCGATTGAAGATGTCCAGGCTTTTGCCGTCAATACTGGGCGCGACCGTATGTCCCAGGGTCGGCAGGAACGAGATGACCGCAACACCAAGTCCGTCTGCACTCACTGCAAGAAGAAGGGCCATGAAATCGGAAATTGCTTTAAACTACACGGATACCCAGACTGGTGGGAAGAGAAGAATCGGACTAAGGGCGCAGCTGCTGGTCGTGGAGGGGGGGTGCGTACTAATGCCGTGTCCTCATCTCTGGCAGGTTCGGCAGTGGGCAGCTCCTCCGGAAACGGTGATGTGTCCAGTTTGAATGATTTAACCAAAGAACAGGTTCAAGCTCTTTTGAATTTAATTCACATTGAGCCTAGCTCATGTGATCGCATGTCGGGTACGTGTACTTCTTTACCATGGATTATTGACACCGGGGCGTCTCACCACGTCACGGGTGATTTATCCTGCCTTACTCAGCGTACTCGGATTAATGCATGTCCGGTTGGGCTACCGGACGGGCGGACTGTTGCAGCCATTTTAGAAGGACGAGTTTTCCTCTCTAAAATGCTCACTTTGGACCATGTTCTTTTTGTTCCTGAACTAAATTGTCATTTGATATCCGTATCTCAATTAATTGATCAGTCTAAATGTATTGTCACTTTCACTGATTCCTTTTGTGCTATACAGGACCTACACTCGAGGAGCCTGATTGGAGCAGGTGAAAGACGAGATGGGCTCTTTTATTTCCGAGGAATTCCGGCTCTTCATGTTGTTCGGCAGTCTGATATATCTGATTTTGCGTTGTGGCATCGTCGGCTTGGTCATCCGTCTGAACGTGTTCTTAAATTATTTCCATTTACTAGTTTTTCTAAGAAACATTTGAATAAAGCCTGCGAGGTATGTCCGCAGGCCAAGCATGCTCGTGATTCTTTTCCTGTTAGTCATAATAAAGCTACTCGCATTTTGGAATTAATTCATTGTGATCTGTGGGGGCCATATAAGACTCCTTCCACGTGTGATGCTATTTATTTCTTAACCTTGGTTGATGATCATTCTCGTGCTGTGTGGGTGTATTTGTTGCGGGATAAGAAAGAAGTATATCATTTTTTTCTGGCATTTATCAGTATGGTTGAAAAAAAGTTTGATGTGCCTGTCAAAATTATTCGTAGTGATAATGGCACAGAGTTTCGGTGTATGCTATCTTATTTTGAGGAACGTGGCATTTTATTTCAAACCTCTTGTGTTCATACACCTCAGCAAAATGGCCGCGTGGAGCGTAAGCATCGTCATATTTTAAATGTGGCTCGGGCTCTTATGTTTCAAGCTAATGTTCCGTTGTTTTTGTGGGGTGAATGTGTTCTGACCACGGCTTACATTATAAATCGCACTCCGTCGGGTATTTTGGGGGGAAAAACTCCCTATGAAATTCTTTTTGGGCGTGCTCCTGATTTTGGTCATTTGCGAGTATTTGGTTGTTTGAGCTTTGCTCATAACTTGCAGGCCCGAGGGGATAAATTTGCTCCTCGGAGTCGGAAGTGCGTGTTTGTTGGATATCCGTCCCAGAAAAAGGGGTGGAAATTATATGACTTTGATACTGGTGATATCTTTGTTTCTCGGGACGTTCAATTTCATGAACAGGAATTTCCTTTTGCTCAGCCGCCCCCCTCGGCACCATGTGACCCCACGGATACGACTGTTGTTCTTCACGATGAGCCCATGGATACTCCAGCTTCGGCGGATAATACCGTGGAATTCTCTGAGTCGTCATCTTCTACTACTGCCGAATCCTCACTTGCAGAACACACTCTTGGCCGAGGTATGCGTTCCAAACGCACTTCGGTTTTATTGCGGGACTTTTTCACACATCATGTACGGAAATTGAGCCCATCTCCGTCGACATCTTCTCCTCTCGGTTCCTCAGGTACACCCTACTCTATAGCTCATTATGTGAATTATGACAAATTTTCTACCTGTCATCGTATGTTTCTCGGAGCAATTCTTGCAGGCAATAAACCTCGTTCTTTCCGCGAGGCTATGACTGATCCCGGTTGGAAGGCAGCCATGGAGAGCGAAATTCGTGCTCTTGAGAGTAACCACACTTGGGATATGGCCCAGCTCCCATCCGGTAAAACGGCTCTTGGTTGCAAATGGGTTTACAAAGTCAAATATCATTCAAATGGCACGGTGGAACGATTTAAGGCGAGACTCGTAGTTCTTGGCAACCACCAGAGAGAGGGCATTGATTACACAGACACTTTTGCACCAATAGCAAAGATGGTTACGGTTCGGGTTTTACTTGCACTCGCTGCCGCTAAAAATTGGGAATTACATCAGATGGACGTCCACAACGCCTTTCTCCATGGTGATTTGGCTGAAGAGGTCTACATGAAACCTCTGCCAGGATTTTACCCGTCTCGGCCTGACCTAGTGTGCTGCCTCCGCAAATCTCTTTATGGTTTACGTCAAGCACCCCGATGTTGGTTTGCAAAACTGACTAGTTCTTTGCGGACCTATGGTTTCAGGCAGTCGTACTCTGATTACTCTCTGTTCACATATCATAAGGGTGATATCTCCTTACACGTACTCATTTATGTCGATGACTTAATTATTGCCGGCAATAATTCTGCGGCATTATCACGCTTTAAGCGCTATCTTCATACGTGCTTCCATATGAAAGATTTGGGACCTCTCAAATATTTTCTTGGTATTGAGATGGCCCGCAGTCCGGAGGGGTTATTTCTATGTCAACGCAAATACACTCTGGACATTATCTCTGAAGCCGGTCTCTTGGGTGCCAAACCAGTGGCTTTTCCTATAGAACATAACCATTCGCTAGCCTTGGCAACAGGGGACCTACTTCCTAACCCCGAGTCATACCGACGGCTGGTTGGCCGCCTCATTTATCTCTCTTTCACCCGGCCGGATCTGGCTTATGCTGTTCACATTCTCTCTCAGTTTATGCAGGCACCCCGACAGGAACATTGGCAAGTTGCCCTTCGTGTAATTCGCTACCTGAAGGGTTCCCCAGGCCAGGGTATTATACTATCTGCTTCTTTCGATTTGCAGCTCACTGGCTGGTGTGACTCCGACTGGGCAAGTTGTCCTCTCACTCGACGCTCTCTCACAGGGTGGATCATTTTTTTTGGGAACTCTCCAGTGTCCTGGAAAACTAAAAAACAACATACAGTATCTCGTTCTTCTACAGAAGCTGAGTATCGTTCTATGGCGGCAATCACTTCGGAATTAAAATGGCTCAAAAGTCTTTTAATGTCTCTCGGGGTGACACACTCCCAACCTATATCTCTACGCTGTGATAGTCGTTCTGCACTCCACATCGCACATAATCCCGTGTTCCACGAACGCACCAAACATATTGAGGTTGACTGTCACTATGTTCGTGACGCCATTCAGGATGGCACTCTTACTGCTCATCACGTTTCTACCAATGATCAACTAGCTGACATTTTCACCAAGGCTCTCGGTCAGCGACAATTTCATTTTCTTCTCGGCAAGTTGGGCATTTTTAATCCCCATGCTCCAACTTGAGGGGGGGGGGGGGGGGGGGGGGTATTAGATTACATTATATGGGCTTGTAATTTAAATCTTTAGATTGGTTAGATTACTACGTACATAGTTGGGCCAAGGGCTCTTATTTAGACTTAACCTCATGTATATATATATAGGAGCTCTCTTGTACATGGAAGGCAATAATACAATTAATAATATTCCCTAAATATTGATAGATGTCAAAAACAAACCTGGCCCACAATGACCCGTCCTGGCCCGAGACATTTGGGGCGGGTCTGGCCCACCCCGTCTTGCAAATGGGGCAGGTCCGTCCCGTCCCGCCTATACAATGGGGCGGGTCCGGGTATTAGTATTGACCCGTGCCACCCCGCCCCGCCCCGACCCGCTCAATATATTAGTATATACACATTTTTTCTTAAATTATACTACAAATATACTTCAACATACATATGTGTGTATACAATAAATCATAAATTCTTGGGAGAACTATCAAATAAGCCCTCGAACTTTTATAAAAAGTGCAAATAAGCCCTTTTATAGGAGACTCTGTCCGGCAGTCGCCATTTGGGGTGGTTTCCGGTGGAATTTTTTGATGAACTTTTTTGAGTATCATCTTCATTAAGCCTAGTTTATTCAAACCAAATTTCAGCTTAAAATTCAATCGTGAAGGTAGTCAAATGAATTTTTGAAGATAACTGTGCAGTTAGACTGCACAATATATTTCAGAAAATCATTTGACTGCCTTCTCGATTGAATTTAGCTGCAATTTGGTATGAGTAAACTAGACTTAATGAAGAAGATGCTCAAAAAATTTCATCAAAAAATTTCATCGGAAACCGTCCCAAATGGCGATAGCCGAACAAAGCCTCATGTAAAAGGGTTTATTTGCACTTTTTATGAAAGTTCGAGGGCTTATTCGATAGTTTTCCCTAAATTCTTTGATCTTATAATATATCAATATATATATTAGATTGAGATGAACGGATTATCAATGTCTTCTTTATACTATCGTATATAGCATTTTAATACATATATTCATTATTATTATTATCATTAAATAGATTAACTATTCAAGTCTAAGTGATTTTTTCTTAACTTTTGAAATTTCTAGCGTATCGTGAATTTGATTTAATATATTAATTTTTAATAATTATTTAAAGATAAACTTTATGTAGATTCAATTGGTAACAACTTCTCACAAATAAAAATACATACTAGCTAATTAGGTTACGACGGGGCGGGGCGGGTCATGGGTCAACAAGTTTGGACTCGTGCAGGTCACGGGGTGGGGTTGATCCGCCCCGTCAAATCACGAGGCGGGTCTGCGTCTTGCAGTACCCGCCCCGCCCCGACCCATTGTCATGCCTAATATTTCGACTCTCAATATTCGGAGCCCATCCCATATCCAATTCAAATGGTATGGTATCATCAATTCAAGATCGATAAAAATAAATTCATTAATAACCTTTTAAAATTAGTTATTCAGTTTAATACCATTACGAGCCGCGGGGTGGAACCCTTTTTTGTTGCTATGTCCAATCCTAATTTTATAATTATTGGTTCTATAAATCTTGCATATTACATCTATCAACTAATAACTTTATTCACGTAAAGGACTTTTCAACCATAATGTATTATTTTTTGTAACAATTTCATGTTGATGGGCACATTTGTGGTGCCCTTTCTGCCAAAACTTGTACACTAGGATAGCAGGGGCAGATCTATCAAGAGAGTAGGGGGGGGGGGGGGGGGGGGGGGGGGCAGCTTCCCCCAATAAAGCACTACTAGACCCTTAAATTTTATTAACAAATATTAAAAGCTCAAGAGTTTGCCCCCCATAGAAAAAATTGGTTGCCCCCTATAACTTAAGATCCTGCCCACCAGAGCCTAAAATTGTGTGAATTTGAAATTCAGATTCACAATCAGTGACTTATGCAAAAGGCTAAACCCATTTGACGATGGAGAATTATTTTTGAATAGAAATTAGAGAAGAAACCTTCAGCTCTGAGCTGTGAGCTGTGAGTGCAGAAGCAGACTAACGTACTCCCAACTCCCAATAGATTAGTCGCACATATGTTCTGATGTTCACTTTATTTTCAATTCGTTGATCAATTAACCAATTTGAATGTTCATCTAATGGCCTTTGTAATTAGTTTGGTTGTTTACTCAATTACTCCCAGGTAATCTGCTGTGTGTGTGATTGTGCAATTTGTGTTGTTTACTTGCTAAAGGCCATACACTAACTTTTTTTTATATAAACATAAATATTTGATAATGTTATTAATGATAACGTTATTAGTTTATTATAGGATTATTAACTTACCTAAATGTAAGAAAATAGAAAACGTCATTTAGTAAGTTTTTTATGGTTGTCATTTAGTAAGATAAATAATCTAAAAGTAAATAATATGTCATTTTCAATGATCAAATAAAGTATATTAATGTATTCAAAAAAGATTGGGAAGATTTGAAGACGCTTTAACTCCAAATGATTTGAAATTCAATCAACGGGCTTGACTAGCGGATTAAGTTAGCAAGTTGTGAGAAGATGTTTGGTAATTTAACTGTTTGATCATAAAATTAGTAGAAAACACCATATTTCAAAACGTAAAACCAAAACTCTCCAATTTGTAGCGTTTCCATTTCAGCGTTTTCGTCCAAAAACGTTAGTACAAAACAGCTATTTACCAAACAACTTTTTCACTTATTGAAAACGCTAAAAGTGGTCAAAGTGCCATTTTCGGCTAAAATGCTATTTACCAAACACCCACTAAATCAATATTTTATTACTCCGTATATTTTTTTTCTGACGCATTTTTCAATTATTCTGTCCCCAATTACTTTTTATCTTGGATCTGCCACGGGAACTCCATCATAAAGTCAAAGAAAAAGTTATCAACTTATCATGGTACAAGACATCATGTATTTGCAAGTAAGTCACAGAGACTAAAAGCGGACATGGAAAAAGTTATTGGACTAAATTAGCAAAACATTAGTAACAAGTTAACAACAACAACATTATTAGTAGTAATAATAGTAATAATAGAAATATTAATAATAATGAATACTAATAGATGACTATATACTTGACTAAATTCCGGGATATATAGACTAAATTACCATCAATCTGAAGTTTGAACTA
Source organism: Cuscuta europaea (assembly GCA_945859875.1). Lineage (NCBI taxonomy): Eukaryota > Viridiplantae > Streptophyta > Magnoliopsida > Solanales > Convolvulaceae > Cuscuta > Cuscuta europaea. The sequence continues at coordinate 15,274,653 of CAMAPE010000038.1, forward strand.
GTACGTACGTGTTGGTGTGAGTATTAGGTAAAATAGAATTTTTAAATATTGATTTAATTTTTAAAAAGGCGATTTCTGGTTCTAAATATTGAGCTTTTAGTATTATTTTAGATTTTGAATTAAATTACAGTACACCAATTTTCACTCTTGAAAATCCACTATTTAAATTTTATGTACAAATTTAAGAATAGTTGCGTGTAAATAAGTAATAAAGTTTTTTCTTCTAGTTCTATATATATAGTATAAACTCGGAAAATTGCTCTAAATAGGACTAAAAACGTTTGTGTTTTCCGAATTAAGATTATCATATTTTTGTTCCCGAGAATATTACCCGAAATAGGACTAAAACAGCTTGAAAATTCCAAAATGGAATTGTCATGTTTTTATTCCCAAAATAGGACTAATTACTGCCATGTTTTGACACTACCAAACTTCAAACATGGCAGTATTTTCTAAACTTGGCAGTAATTACTTCTATTTTGGGAATAAAAAACATGACAGTCAAATTTTGGAATTTTCAAACTGTTTTAGTCCTATTTCGAGAATTTTCCCTTTATTCCCTAAATGGGAGTAATGACTGTAATGTTTTGGACGTGCTAGACTTTAGACATAACATTATTTTCCAAGCTTGATAGTAATTAATCATATTTGGGGAATAAAAACATGACAATCATATTTTGGAATTCTCAAACATTTTTACTCCTATTCAAGTGATTTTCCCTATATACTCTGTACATGGATATATCATATATAGTATATGTAACGTAAGGGGCGTAACCAGGAGTGAGATTTGGGGTAGTAGTAACGTACGAGGCATATTAAATATGGGGGAATGAATGCAAAAAATCTATTAATAGCATAGTTTAATTAGCAATTCTACTTGAAAGCATCAATCGAATTCGATTTGTTATACCCCGGCCAGGAGAGGGACTAACGAAAATGCAAAATTTGAGCATTTCTTTGTATTTATTATTAGGACTGTTCTTATCGGTTGGAAAAATGAGACTGTCATTAGCCGGGGGTCAAGATGGATATTCATGTTCAATACCAGAACCGACTGATGATGAGTGCTGGAAAGCGGTACTTGCAACTGTTGTAGCAGATGGAGCTGAGGGGCGTTTTCTACCCCCAAACCCTCCTTCACCTAAATGTTGTGCAAAGGTTAGAAATTGGGGACAAGGTTGCTTTTGGTCATGGGTGAATGGGGAGGCTTATAAAATCGAATGTGATCCCGAATTAATCTTGTTCAATGGTGAAGATATGTGGGATCATTGTCAAAATGAAACGCAAAGCCTTCCAAGAAGAGGCAGACCTTTTATGAGACGATTTCATTAAGAGTTAGTTACCATTCGATGCATGTAATTAACATTACTTAACTTCACTTTATATACATTTACATGCATGCATATCCGTAAATGACATACATATATACATAAAGAGGGATGCACGCACACTGTGCTTTAACAAATTCGCTATAAAAAACAAATCACTTAATATATAAAGACATATATGCATCCGTTCCTAAACATTCTACTAAGTCTAGAATTTGGTATGCTGTTTGACGTGCACTTTGTCGTGGTGTGCACTCAAAATAAATAAATACAATACAACAATTATACGTAGTATAACGAAGTAAGGTTCGTATCCACAGAGAAAGGAATATCTTTCTTTTAATTAAATAATACAAAGGGGGTTTTTTGAGTTTGATTTGATTTAATGTAATTAACACTAAGATGAATGACTTATATGAGTTTAATTAATAGAGATGATGACTTGGTTTTGCTTTTATCCACTTAATGAAATGTTCGTCGATCCCGGTTATATCTTTAACTATCTTCCTCTTGAATACTCAATCGAGGAGTATCTCCATTTCATCGAGGCTAGTTATTAATAACGAGTCGCGTTCATTAATAAAACTTACTACCGAGTCAATATAAAACACGCGCCGTATATTAACCCGATAGTAGCAATAAACTTTATATGAAAACAATTGAGATTGATAACCTCAACACAAGCGGTTTATTGGTTTAATAATATAATTAATTCCCCTTCGGTTATTAACCATGAGACGCATGCATTAATAACCCAAGTTCACAACCGTGAAGGGACCGAACGATTAACAAGCGTATTCGTCGATCGATTCTAGTAATAATTAATACATGAAACAAAACTAGTTGATCCTTTAAGTAATGTTCAAAATATTAATATTAAATATGAATAGGAATTAATTAATATTCAAAGAAGAATATTATTAAAGATGATGAATCCTACTATAATTAATGTCAAGATGTTAACTAATTGTCATCTTAGCAACACTCCCCAACATTAATATAGAGGAAGAAAATACTACTATAATTAATGTCAAGATGTTAACTAATTGTCATCTTAGCAACACTCCCCAACATTAATATAGAGATAGTATTAAGGAAAGAACTAATAATTAATATTCAAGGAAGAAGATTAAAGAAAATAACTCACAACTTACAATTCATTAAGCTTCAAAGTAGCAAAACCAAGATGAAAGAGTTTAGCTCCTCATTTGGAGACTAAACATGATGAAAATATAAAGAAAGAACTTATCTAGACTGAGCTTAGAAGTATATGTGAATTGGTTTTTTTTTCTTGTGATGGAAAGGGGTGTATTTATAGGCTTTTGGGCTGCAGGGTCGTGTACCCGATCGGGTATATATAAGGTACCCAATCGGGTATCCTCATAAATGTGTACCATATGCACACCCGATTGATTATGGAATAGATTTTATAGGCATACCCGATCCGGTGTGTCGGTGTACCCGATCGGGTATAGTCGTATAGACACTTGATCGTGGTCAAAATCTTTCCTGCACGTTCCTTTGTTCCTTTGTTCCCTTTTTGTCTTGGATTTTTGCACCTTTCTTCCACTTTTGTGGTTCACCAATGATCTCTTGATTGAACATGGACCTGTTTTAGCTCAAAATAGACCTAATCTAAACAAATCACAAATATTTTACAAACACAACTATTACACCAAAAGTGTGTAATTTCCAAAGTATCAAACAACAAAACTAACTAAAAATACAAACATACACATGAAAATTACATGTGTATCACTGTTTATTCTAACAATAGATTTGAACTCCAAAATTAATATATCAATTCATTGGCAGTGACTTTATGATAAATTTAGTCATGACAAGTATAATGTTATCTCAAACTAAATCTATATATTATGAGAGAGGCCGGAAAACACACACTGTCTTGGTTCAATAGTTACTTTCATGTGTTCCAAGATGTGCCCAAAATGTGTCGTGTCTCTCATGATTGGGGTTCAGTTGTGCAAGTGTTGAACATTGTGAAATGAAAACACATCATTTCACACATGAAGTATGTATTGATCTCAACTCAAATGAAAATTATACCATTATATATACACTAATAATTCTATAGATCGATATGAATAGAATGTACCAAATGGTTTCTTGGTTGGGCATACCAATTCTCACAAAATATTCATTTGTTCATAATATATTTCTTGATGAAATTCATGGTTATCAGAACAACTACACTTTCTGATGACATGACAAAGACCAAATGTTAATCTTATCACATATCGTCATTCATATCCCAATCTCAACGATATGATCAATGATTGTGGATATTTTAAGAACTTATGTTATGTCACTCAAGATTATAATCACATAAGTGTTTAAATATAAATCATAAATACTGATTGTGATTTGATGCTAAATTTACCGCCAAACTAGCGCCAATGTCCGAAAACTATGTGATATAATGAGAGCCTTATTTTCCCCAATAAAAAAATCCTAATAATAAAAAAAATGATCAATGCTCAATATTGACATTTTCATTTCTCTTGGAATGAACAATAATGTGAAAGAACAAATTCCTTGGATGGTTTCCCTTTAACATGCATAGAAATTTTTAATTTCTTCTATAAATAGAATTTTAATTTGTAAGCATGCATATGTCATTATTATAACCTGTAGATTATGTTACAGCTAAATAAATATTGTTGTTACAACTGTTTTAATTAGCTAGATTAGAGAAAACAAGGTAACTAGGTAAGTTCTTCATTCAAAGTGAGTTTTTGTTATGTTCTTTAATTTGAGCGTGTGATTTAATATATATATATATATATATATATATATATATATATATATATATATATATATATATATATATATAGGAATTGGTTCTAATACAAAGGGGTCTTCCCATGAAAAGTAAAATGTGATCTAAGCCCTTGATCACTTCAAAATGAACGGAGTGGATCAAAAATCACGTTAGGAAATACTAAACCCAAATGTGCAATACTTAATACTAAAAGTATATATACGATATGTAAATGTGCATACTTACTTCATTAAAAACAGTTACAATTTGATTTTTATACTTCTTATTTTATTTCGAAGTGTGATGCACTTTTACTATCTCGTATTATACCTTTTCAACACAACGATTCACTTTTTCTTTAGCGGATCCAATAAATGTTGTGCATAATTACAATATTGTAACCGCGTTTTTTATTTAAAATTTGATCTGATCCTCCCATTTTATCAATTTAAAGGCCTAGATTAGTTCTTATTTTTCACCTAGGGATCCCTTTTTATTTGAACCAATCCCTATATATATAGGGGAGGGTTCAAATACAAAGAGGTGTTCCCATGCAAAGTGAGAATTAATCTCGTGCGTTCATTTGGAGATCTAATGGCTCAAAATGGTTCAGAATCCTTTCTGATAGAGTATTAACTCCTAGATTCTAGAGAGAAGTGAGAGCTAGAGAGAGAAGTGCAATAATATGCTTCAATAGAATGAATTTGTAACCCCTATAACTACTCCCAAGGGGAGTATTTATAGAGAAAATTAGGGTTGGGCTCCCAAGCCTTGGGCTTGGGAGGCCCATTTACAACTGGACCGCTACTGGGCCGAATACAAAGCCTCTAATGGGCTGTACAAATGAGTAAGTATAGGGTCCGATTCTGGGAGGTCTTCGTGGCCGACGAGGGCTTGGCCGACGACGGCACGGCCGACGAGGGCACCCGGGTTCTTTGGACTCAGGACCATGATCCGGGTTGGCTTCTTCTCGGCCGACGGGGGCGTCTTGGCCGACGAGGGCGCCGCTCTGTTGTCTTGTGCTTTCTGTTCTTCCGAGTATGTGGGTCCTGGGGCTCAGACCCATATACTCCATCAGGAGTCCCCCACTCTCTAAGCTGAGATGTAGACGAAGTGAAGGAGAGTAGATTTTTGTGCTTTGTTGCTTTTGGCCGACGCGGGCATCTCCAGGCCGTTAGCCGTTGCGGCGTCGGCGTTGTTTCCTCTTTGGTGATCCTGTTCTGTGCCTTGGCCGTTACCTGTTCCTCGCTGTGGGCGGGGATGCCGTTGTTTCCTTAATTTGTTTTAGGACGATGAGTGTCCTTCTTTCAATGGTGGCCGTTGAAGGCGCGCCTTCCCTTTCCTGGCCGTTGGTGGTTGAAGTTTATGTTTGGGCCGGTGAAGCCGTTGAGGTTGTTCCTTGCTTTGAGGACGATGGCCTCATTTCCTTTGTGTGGCCGTTGCGGGTTGGCCTTCGTGTTTTTTTTGGCCGGAGAGCCCCCCGTGATTAAGTGATGGCGAAGGACGATGAGCGTCCTTGCCTTTGGTGGCCGTTGGCCGTTGCAGATGATGTTGTGTACCTTCGGTCAACGAGGTGCAGTGTGATGCGTGGCCGGTGTGGCCATGCTCCGTGGTTACCTTGTTTGCATTCTTTTGTTTTGTTGAGGCCGGTGTAGTCCCCCAGTCCCCCACTGCTTCAGGCCGAAGAGTGTGAGGGGTGAAGGAGTTGCTTGAGTCCCTGGCCGAAGCGGTCTCGCCGTAGTCCCCCTGAGTCCAACTCTCATGGCGATTTTCTGGCCAAGGTAACCCTGTGGGAGAACCCTTGTGCACAGATCGCTTGTAGAGAGTTATCATCAAGGGTTATTACGAGGAGCCGAAGGCTGTGGGCTATTTGTCCCCTTTGTTCTGTGGCCGTTACGTTCCTGGCCGTTGCCATCCTCTTATTGTTTGGCATTTGTGATATGGGTGAGCAAGTGGGACGTTGTGGGCGCTTGCTGGCAGTTGTAAATCCGTTGAGCGTGTGTAGGCCGTAGAGTCTGATTTGCCAGTGGTCCGTTGATGCGGCTTGGGCCTGGCTCGTTGGTGTCGTGGTGGCCTCCCATTGGTGGCCGTTGATGTGGCCATTGGGAGAGTGCCACGTGTGGTGACCGTTGGTGGGGGGGTCTATAAATACCCCTTCCCCTCCGACGAAGAATCACATTTGCATTCTGAATTTGTCGAAGTGCTGGCCGATTTTCTAGAGAGAGAAACTCCAAGCCTGTTCTTCGTGTTCTTCGTTGTTTGAGGTTAGTGTTCATCACGATCTTCCTCACTTTTTATATTTTGCTCCGTAAGTAGTTGATCTAGTGTTAGGCGTTTAAACACCTTTAGATCGTAAGTTGTTCTCCTTAAGTCCGTAGTAGTAGTAATGAAGAGCTTGAACGAGGACTACTACCCCTACGACGACCAGCCCTCCACGAGGTCCCTTGACTACGAGGTGCTCGAGGAGTTTGAAGAGGAGATAGAACGTTTGAGCCCCTACAAATCCGGAGAGCTGATGGACGAGGGAGGCGAGGACGAGGAGTCCGCCTCCTCTTCAGAGGGTGAGGACGTAGGCGCGTCCCGAGCGGTGGACGGGGCGTCCACTTCTGCTGCCGTTCCGTGCCCGAGGCCGGTTTCTGCCGTGAAGGGCGACGCTAAGCCGAAGAGGGTGAGGAGGCCGAAGAATGGGCCGGGCCTCTCCTACTTGGACCTCACCAACATATTCTTGATCAAGCCGGAGAGCAGTGCGGCCGACTATCTTGTCGCCCAGATGTACGTGGGGCCGTTCGGGCGGGTTAGGGCACCCAGGCCGACGGACCATGTTCTACTTCCGCCACCGGGATACTTCGGGGTATACCCGATGAGTTTTGCAAAGGGGTTGAGGTTCCCCCTTCACCCTTTCGTCACTGAGTATCTGGACATGGTGGGGCTTCCTCCGGCCTTGCTGACGCCGAACAGTTATTCCTTGATAGTGGGCTTCTTGCTTCGGTGTGAGGAGTTGGGCTACAGGCCGACCACGGCCTTATTCATGAACTTGTACCAGATAGGCCGAGGAAGCCACAAGAACTGTGCGGCCTATGCTACTCTTCAACAGCTGCCGAGGAAGAGGAGCTTCACGGATTTGCCTACATCCATTCATGGGTGGAAGAGCAAGTTCGTGTTTGTGTCCATTGGTGAAAGTGGCACCGAGTTCCCCTCCCTCGGCCATACCGGGAGGTTCAATCTTCATGACCCGCCGAAGAGCTCTATTTTGGACGCTCAGGTGGAGGCTTTCCTGGAAGGGGGGCCGAGGAGCGTGAAAGATTACGTCACTGAATACAAGATGACGGCCATCGGCTTCTTCAGATATCACTTGTACGGAGATAAGGAGGATGACCTCCAACTTTGGCCGAGGATGACCACCACCTTTGAGGAGGCCGATGGCCCGGATTTGGGCATTCCTGCTGAGGCCGATGGTAATTTTCTTCGGCTTTCTGTCTTTAAGTTTTGTCCTTTGCCTTACTAATCTGTTTGTGCTTTTCCCTTGTAGATTTTGTCATGGACCGCCGTTCCATGATGGCTATTGCAAAGGCCAAAGCGGCCGAGGAGATTGCTGCTAAGGCGGCCGAAGCGGCCAGGCGTGCCGCGGCCGGTGTGAGCGGGGCTACTGCAGATGCGTCCCCAAAGCCTGCCCCATCCAAGAAAAAGAGACCGGCCACTGACGGCCAGAAAAAGTTGACCGAGGCCGGCGTGAGCGTCTCTAAGAAGACGAAGAGGGCTCCTTCCCCTTCTCCGGCTAGTGAGGCCGGTACGCTTACTGTCCCCAGCGTGGGCGATGGTGGTCCCGTTGTGGACCTTACTGTTGCTGATGATGCCGCCCCAGCGCTTCCTCTCGTCCAGGAACCACGGACGCAGAGGGCCGGCAAGGAGATTGCCGGTGCCACCTATCAGAAAGTGATAGAGTACCCCATCAGCGGGGGCGTGTTTAATGAGCTCGTCCCCGGCCACGTCGTCCTGGCCAAGGCCATGCCGGCCAAAGATCGGGCGCATCTGAAGAAGCTCGAGGACCCGAAGATTTATGAGGGCGGCATGGATCTCCTCGTCCAAGTAAGTGATTGTCCTTATATTCTTGCCTCTCTTCGTCTATGTAGAGTTTTTGCCTGACCTTTGTTTTTCTTCTGCAGAGTGCCTTCATGCTTATGGAAAGCCATAAGAGGCAGTACTGGGAGATAGCCCGCCTGCAAGCGCTGGAGCAGAAGGCTGCCTCGGCCGACGAGGCGGTAGCCTGCCTTGACCGGCTCCGGGAGGATGCCAAGGCGCTGCAGGCCAAAGCTGATGAAGCCGTCGCGGCCAGGGACGATGCCCTGGTTAAGCTCGAAGAGAGAAAAAGGGAGCTTGCGGAGTCCCACCGGGCGCTTGAGGCCGAGAAGCGCAGAAGTGAGGAGGCCGCCAAGGCGAAGGCTGAGGCCGAGGCCGCCGTCGTGAAGGCTGCCGATGAGGCCGTTGAGAAGTTCTTGGCCGAGGGGTGGAAGGCCGATGAGAGGCTCCCCTGGTGCTACGAAGTGGTGGCCGCCAGGCTGGAGAGTTGGGGGATGAACTCCCCTGCCGGCCGGGAGTATTTCAGCCGGGAGATGTCCGTTTACTATAACCTGGGCCAGGAGCGGATGCAAAGGCTCCTGTGTCGGCGGCTATCCCGGGCGTTGAAGGCCATGAACTACACTTCTGGATGGGCTAGACGGAACCTGAAGCTGCCCAAGCTGATGAAGGATCCCGAAGAGCAGGCCATGCTTCCGCTGTCGGAGCGGGAGCCCCCCATAGAAAGCTCCGGCCTCGGCGAACCGGACTACACTGAGTTCGACTTCCTGGATGATGCTACCAGTGCTGCGCCTGCGGCCGGCCAAGAAGCTGAGGACGAAGAGGGAGCTGATGAGGCCGATGAGGCGACCGCAGATGGAGGTGCCCCCGAGGCTTGAGTGGCTACTCTTTGTAATTAGCTTTTCAATTTTTGCCAAGTGATGTAACGGCCGTAGTGCCCCCCAATTGTAATGAAATTTATCAATTGAAGAAATTTTTGCTGTCCTTTTCGGCCTTGGATCCTTTGTGTGTTTGTTTGCTTTGTCATTTCGATTCTGTAAATTGTCTAAGTATCAAGTCATAGCTTGGGTCACCCGCGAGTGTCCGCTACGTCCGTGAGGTTGGCCTTCCCGTCCAGTAGTCTGGTCGGCCTATGCCTCTTTGCTTTACTGTCGTAGCACTTAGGATTTTGTTTCAAAAGTTTCCCAAGTGTTTTTGGGTCCATGTAGCTCCTGTCTTTAAGGCCTAGTGGCTTGGTCGGCTTGGACGTAGTTTCATAACACTTAGGAATTTGTCAAAAATTTTCTAAGTGTTTTGGGATCCACTTAGGTGCTTTCCTTTCGGCTTGGTGGCCTGGTCGGCTTGACCGGTGTTCCTTTGCTATCATAACACTTAGGATTTTTTCACAAAATTTCCTAAGTGTTTTTTATTCCTTTTAGGTGCTTCCATTTTTAGCCCTGACCGCAGTGTCCGTTTCGTCCAGGCGTTGGCGTCCTTTTCGTCCTGGTCTTGGATTCATCCCAGCTGTTTTAGCCAGGGCCGTTGTCGGCTTGTATCCCTGTGTTCTGGCCGATAAGGGCACCTTCACCATAGTCTTGTGGACTTTGAATTTTTCACAAGTACACATGTAGAGAGGTGTAGGTGGCCAACGACTTTGTAGCATACGGATACCCGCTTCGGCTAGAATTCCTTCATTTGAGTACTTCGATAATTTCTTGAGTATAAATGTTAGGTATTTACGTCTTTGCGGTGCCACTGCCGGCCAAGGTCTGGCTTGTGGCCGATGAGGGTGCTGGATAAGGAATAGCTTGTCTGAGGAGATGGTCCTGCCTTCGTCGGCTGGCCATGGTTCCGGTGCCTGCGTCGGCCATCCGCGGTGCTGTGGCAAGTAGAGGTTGTTTCTTAATTGCTTGTTCCTTTCGCGGGTGTGATGAGTGCCCGCTTCGTCCCGGTCATCCTTAGGATTGCGATGCTTGGTTTCATCCCAAGCGTTGGTGCTTCAAAGGACTGTGGCCGATGAAGGTCACCTCTCGCGTGTCACCCAACCGATGTGGTTAGGGTTTTATAGGCGTGTGTATCGGCCTTGTTTGTTCCCTTGTAGTGTGTGGACGCGTCGTCCATGTTACCTGTTTGTGGTACTACACTTGTGTTCGACTGATATGTACCTGGCCAAAATGGGCCTGAATTGTGGGGATTTTATTTTTTCATTGCTCGAGGCCGGCAAGTGTGCACGGCTGTCGGCTTCCCTCTTTTTCCCTCATATGTATTTTTTTTTTCCGTTTCGAGGGTATCCTTCTTTCAGGCTTCGGCCGAAGGGTGTGCTCGTCCTTCGGCCGATTCGGACTTCGTTTATAACGTCCGTGGTCTAAGGGCGGGTCCCGTCGCCTATTTATGACGCGGGCTAGACTTTTGGTCGGTTTCCAACGGCTGCCGTTGCCCATCCCTGAGTTTTGGGATTTTGTCACCTCGGCCATGATTTCAGGCCTGTCGTCCTGCGATCTGGCGCGTGTACGACGCGGTGAGCTTCCCGTTTCAAGACGTGGGCCGTTTGCGGGCCTCTCGTCCTGGAGACATCGTCGGTCATACCTGAGCGTTTCACTTCTAGGCTTACGGGGCCAGGACGATGTGCTCTCTCAGCTAGGCCTGAGCCCTTCGCTGATACAAAATACAATGGAGTGCCTGAGCTTGTCGCTCGTAGGCTGCCAAGGCGAGGGGCCATGTCGGCCAGACCTGAGCCTTTCGCTCTAAGGTGGCCGACGAGGGCACCTGCTAATGTTTTACTTTGAATTCCAGAGAAAATCAGACCGTGATTTTATTCATAAGTGGCTCGAGGCCGAGGGTGGCGTTCAATCAGTAACCCGTTAAGGGGTGAGGGCTTCGCCGTCTGCACCTCCTTCGGATTACTGATAAAACTTCACCAGATGGTGTACATTCCATGTTCGTGGTACATTGGACCCATTCGGGCGTCTAAGCTTGTAGGTGCCGGGTTTGACCACGACACTGACGATGTAGGGCCCTTCGTACTTCAATGCTAGCTTGCCGCCCTCTGTCGGCTGGCTTGCTTCCCTTCGGCGGAGGACGTAGTCCCCTACCTGAAATTCCCGGGAACGTACCTTGGCGTCATAGTATGATTTTACTTGACGCCGGTAGTTCTCTGCTCGGACGTAAGCTTGCTCACGCCTATCGTCAACCAGGTGTAGGTCAATCTTCATGTTCTCTTCGTTGGTGTCAGGCTCATATTGTTCCACCCGCCGGCTGGGGATGGCAACTTCCGTGGGCGCCTTTGCTTCAAAGCCGTAGCATAGGGCGAAAGGCGTTTCACCCGTCGCCCTCCTCGGCGTGGTTCTGTAGCACCACAGGATGTTGGGGAGCTCGTCGACCCAACTACCTCCTGCGGCCTGGAGGTTCTTCTTCAGCCCCTCCATAATTGTTCTGTTGGCGTTCTCGACCTGCCCGTTGCCCTGAGGATAGGCAACGGAGGAGAAACGGTGCCTCACCCCAAACTCCCTGAGGAGCTCCTGGAAAGGGGCTGCCTCGAATTGGGTGCCGTTGTCTGATATAATCTCCTGGGGGACGCCAAAGCGTGTGATGATGTTCTTGTAAACGAATTTTTGGCACCTGGCTCCCGTGATGCTGGCCAAGGGTTCCGCCTCGACCCACTTGGTGAAGTAGTCGACGGCGACGATGATGTAGCGGTTATTCCCGGCGGCTCTGGGTAGGGGGCCGACCAGGTCAATTCCCCACCTGGAGAATGGAATTGCGGTGCTGACAGGGGCATAGTTGACAGCTGGCCGACCAGGGGCCCTCTGGAGCACCTGGCATGTGGTGCACCTCCTGGCCAGGTCAGCGCAGTCCCGTGCCATCGTCGGCCAGAAGAAACCCTGGACGACGAGACGCCGGGACATGCTGAAAGGACCCTGGTGCGAGGAGCAGACGCCACAGTGAACTTCTTCCATGGCGGTGTCGGCCTCGTCCTGGTGCAGGCATCGGAGGAGAGTGCCATTGTAGGACCGTTTGTAGAGTTTGCCATCTTCTATGGTGTAACTTGGGGCCTTGAGTTTGGCGAGTTTGGCCCTCTCCTCGTCCGGGGGCAACTCCCCCGTTGTGATGAAGGCGGCGATGTCGGAGATCCAGTCCTCTGGTCGCTGTTGGACGCACAAGACGGGGCTGGCATGGATGCTGGACGTGCTCAATTCCTCGATCTTGGCCAACTGGGAGATGTGCTCCGAGGTGTCCGAGCTGAGCTTGGAGAGGATGTCGGCCTCGGCGTTCTCGGCTCTTGGGATCTGAGTGATCTCGTGGGTTTCAAACGCTTTCAGCAATTCCTCCGCCGCTTGTTTGTACTGCTTCATCCGGCCTTCCTTTGCTTCGTACGATCCCTCCACCTGGCCCACTACCAGTTTGGAGTCGCACTTGATTCTGAGGTGCTTGGCCTTGAGGCCGGCGGCGAGTCTGAGACCGCTGAGGAGGGCCTCATACTCAGCTTCGTTGTTGGATACCCTGAAGTTGAAGCGGATGGCATAGTAGGCTCTGAATCCTTCAGGGGATATGAGGACGACGCCGCCGCCGCATGATTTCGCGGCCGACGAACCGTCAGTGAACAGGGTCCACGTGTCGTCCGGCTCCGGCCCGGGGTTGGCGACGGTCGTCTCCCTTGCTGTGCATTCGATGACGAAGTCGGCCAAGGCTTGCCCTTTGATAGATGGCCTTGGCTTGACGAAGTCACCGACTTCTACGGGGAGGACTATCGTGCCCTCGGCGTCGATAGAGTCCCCGGTGAAGCCGGATAACGGGGTCTTGATCGGCTTCAGCAGAGCTCTGTCCAGCTTCAGCTGCTTGAAGGTGTCCAAGTACATCACATTGACGGAGCTCCCCGTATCGATGTAAGTACGGTGGATGATGGAGTCACTGATCTCACATCGGATGACGAGGGCGTCTCTGTGTGATTCCGTACCCGGAGGCAGATCCTTGTCGGTGAAGGTGATCGCCTCCGTCCGCTGCTTCTTCGGCTGGGGGGGAACGTGGGACACCTCCCCAATGTAAAGGGATTGGGCCCATTTCTTTCTCTGAGTGGCGGAGTCCCCCCCAGTGTTTCCGCCTACGATGAGGTGGATGTGATTCTTCTTCGGCGGAGGCTCCTCGAAGTCCTCGTCGTCGCTGAGCCTACCAATCTCGCGCTTCTTCGCAGAGGGTTCGCCCCCACGTTTGCCGGTGTTTACCCAAGTGTTTTTACGTGGGCCACCTTTGACAAACTGGGAGAGTTCCCCCTGGCGAATAAGGCGCTCGATGGCCTTCTTCAATGTGATGCAATCGTCGGTGTTGTGCGACGAGTTCTTGTGGAACCGGCAGTACGTGCCGCCCTGCTGGATGGCCAGGATCTCCTCGGCCGGCCGAGGAGCCTGCTCGATGAGGCCATGCTTCTCGGCATAATCGAGGATGGTGTCGACCGGGTGGGTGAGGGCTAAACCCGGCCGTTCCAGCCTCGGCCGCCAGTGGCGGTCTTTCTTACTTTGTCCACCAGAGCCGTGGCGGCCCTGGGCACCCTGGCCGGCCGGGGACGGACCCGAGGCCGGCGAAGGATTTGTCTTCTTGGGGAGATGGCCCCCCTCTCTCTTGTGATTGTGGAGCTCGTCGGCGTCGGCATACAAGCCTCCGCGTTGGAGCGCCTTGGCGTACGACCTCGGGGGGTCAGTGATGAGGCTCCTGGCGTACGGGGAGCTGTGGAGGGCTCCCTGGTACAAGGCGAGGAGGGTGCGCTCATCGGCCCCCTCGACCTCCTCGGTCTCCCTCGTCCACCGGTCGATGAATGACCGGAGGGACTCCTCATGCTGCTGTTTGACGGAGAGGAGGTGGGTGAAATACTTCTTGGCGCGCTTCCTTCCGGCAAAGTGAGTGAGGAAGCGCTGGGCGAGATCTTGCCATGAGTCAATGCTTCCCTCTGGCAGTCCGTTGAACCACTCGTACGCTGGCCCCTCGAGAGTAGAGAGGAACCAACGGCAGAGGTATAGGTCTGACGCATTCACCATCAGCATGTTGTTTTGATAGCGGCTGAAGTGCTCCTGGGGATCTGATCGGCCATCGTAGGACCTGATGGCGTTCCCCCTGTATTTCTCAGGGATGGGGTCCGAGAGGACCCTGTTGGTGAAAGGGGTCCTAGTCCTGACCTGAATGATGGGGTCACCCCGTCCTTCGGCCAGCTCCCTCTCCAGGGCGCTGACCTTGTTCATGAGCGCGTTGAGGCCGGGGTCGTTGGAGGCGCCGGCCGTAGGGACGTTGGCCGACTGCTTGGCCTCCATCTGAGCCAACCTTCTTTCCAGCTGGGCGATGACCTCGTCCTGGGGGTCCCTATCGGCCACAGCGGCGCCCGGCTGGTTCCTCAGGCGCTCGTTGTGAGCCGCGTTGATCTGGTGACGCGCGTCATCCTCGTGCAACTTCCCCTTGCCCTTGTCCGGGCGGGGCTGGTCCGCTGTCCGGGACACAGACCCCAAACTTTCCCTTGGCGAGCCAGGACGAAGATCACCAATCCGTCCCGCCATCCTCTCCGAAACCGGACGACGGCGCGTGTCACCTAGCCTATTAAAGGCAGAGGCTTTTTCACGCGCTGGGGTCTGCCCAGGCCGAAGGGGGGAAGCAGGGTGGGAGTGGGACGACGCCGTGTCCTGGGCCACAACCCCCTCATTGTTGCCTATCTGGTCGGCCAGTGGTTGGGGATGAGGAGGTGGAGTGACGTTCCCCCGGTCCTTGGTAAGAGTGCGCTGAGGACGGTGGGATTCTGAGCCAAGCTGGCGATGATAGCCGACAATGCGGCCTGGACCTGAGGATCCACGGACGGAGAGGCCGCGGCCATAGGTTGGGCCGGGGCGTGGTCCGCTTTCTCAGCTCGTTTCTTTTCCAGGCCGAGGCGGGCATCGGGGACTCCGCCGTTGAGTTGGTTGCGGAGGTCCGTCGTGAGGTTGAAGGCCTCCTGGAAGAGGTCCCGTCCGCCGACCTGGTCGGCCGTGGCGTCCTCATCGTGCTCCCTGGGCTCTTGGTCCTCAGGGATGACTTTGCTGACGAGGTTGCGGTTTGACTTAGTTCTCCCCATGATCAGTGGTTAGCTGTGCTTGGTGGCGACGAAGGGTGCTAACTTGATTGTTCTAGCTCTCAACGAGAGCACCAAATGATAGAGTATTAACTCCTAGATTCTAGAGAGAAGTGAGAGCTAGAGAGAGAAGTGCAATAATATGCTTCAATAGAATGAATTTGTAACCCCTATAACTACTCCCAAGGGGAGTATTTATAGAGAAAATTAGGGTTGGGCTCCCAAGCCTTGGGCTTGGGAGGCCCATTTACAACTGGACCGCTACTGGGCCGAATACAAAGCCTCTAATGGGCTGTACAAATGAGTAAGTATAGGGTCCGATTCTGGGAGGTCTTCGTGGCTGACGAGGGCACGGCCGACGAGGGCACCCGGGTTCTTTGGACTCAGGACCATGATCCGGGTTGGCTTCTTCTCGGCCGACGGGGGCGTCTTGGCCGACGAGGGCGCCGCTCTGTTGTCTTGTGCTTTCTGTTCTTCCGAGTATGTGGGTCCTGGGGCTCAGACCCATATACTCCATCACTTTCCTATGATTCAGAATCACACTCTTTTACAAGATACCGGGAATTATTTTTCGGATCCTGATCGATATCGCAGGATGGTTGGGAAACTTATTTATCTTACACTTACTCGTCCTGACATCAGTTACTCTGTTCATATTCTTTCTCAATTTATGCAACGTCCGCGTGCATAAATATATATATATATATATATATATATATATATATATATATATATATATTTATATATATATTTATATATATATATTTATACATATATATATATATATATATTAGAATTTTACTTTCCGAATACAAACACTCATTATCATTACATCCTTTCCCGGGCCGAGCCGGAATTTTGAAAGAGCTATTTATACGACGAAAGGGTGGTCTTGGTCGGTTTAGACTGAACTTGATGGACTTTTTCTCAAAAAGCAATGAGTCGATCTAGCTCTGGGAGTCCCGTTGACCAGGTTTTGATCACATTAATTTTTAACCCCTTTTTTGAATTGATGATCCATAACATTTAGTTGAGTTACCCTGTAGATTTATATAATATTGATGGTAGACTAGATTATTACTTCGAGCCCACAAGTCATACGTTCTCTCAAACAAAACATTATGACTATCTACCCACGTTATATAAATGTCTATCGAATATGACATAACATATCCTTTGATTTATTGTCTTAATTAATTCTCTTTTGTCATTGATAGCAGAAATTGACACATCACATAACATTTTACGTTAGCCTATTAGCTTTGTATTATGTTTAATCAATGTCTGCATTTTTTCAATTTTTTCATTAGTTGACGTGCATATTAATATGCATAATTCGAAATTGTTCGTTGCAAGATGTGCATATGTAATACGGATCAGAGTGTGTTGCTGAACTTTTGAATTTTAGGTTTCACTAACGAGCTCAAGTCATAGATATTGGAATGTCCATAAATGTTGTTCTGAAGCATACACCGAATCAAGTAAGCATTTGTATGCATTGTCATTTGTACAATAAGTAACCCGTCAATTTTAATTATTTTTAGAAATTTCTGCTCTTTATGGGGTTTTTAAAATAACCATTTAAGAACTTTTTTCTTTTGAATTTGTGGCGGGCATATTGACTTCCTAAACATCGAGCGCATATAACGTGCAACTCGTGCACGGTGAGCACCATGCACCCATTGGATATTATTTTCTCTTTTTTAAAAAAACGGTAATAACTTTTTTATTTTTGATCCGATTTTTATAAAATTTATATCAACATTTTTTATTTTTCATGATCTTTCAAATGAGATCAATATTTCCTATGTAATTTTAAAATATTATCGGACTATTATATTAACCTATGTAAAATATGTAATTTTGCGTGTAGAAATATGTAACTCACGTCCAGTCAGGCCTGCAATTCGTGTGTATAAATATGTAACTCTTCGTGTAAAAATATATAACTTTACGTGTAAAAAAATGTAACTCGCGTTCAGACAGGTCAAATACAACTCGTGTGTATAAATATGTAACTCGTGTTTAAGCAAATGTAACTCACGCTGATAAATATGTAACTGCAGGCAAGTCTAAATGTAACTTGTCTAAAACAATGGTTTCAATGCAAACAATAAAAAAGGAGTCTAATTTCTTATTTACTTTACCTAAATAGTGAATTTGTTGTGTTTTTAATATTAAGACTAATTTCTTATTTTCTCATTTTTCCCAAAAAATCATTTTTTGCAAAACCCTTTGTAAGTATAAAATGTAGATCACATTAGTTAAAATGTAATTTGGTGAAAGTTGTAATGTAAGTCGCGTTAAAGGAAATGTAACCTGAGGCAAATGGAAATGTAAATCGTGTTAATGAAAATGTAAGTTGTCTAATACTCCATATAACATACTATCGTATATACATATCAAATAAAATATATAATACTGTATATATTTCGGTGGTGAACACGAAGCTAGCAGAGCTTGGCTTCACCGTTAACACAATGCTGGACACGAAGCTAATAAGGAACAAGAGATTAACGACATGATGACCAGCCTCTCCCACATCTTCCGGTGGTGAGTGCTACGACATCAAATTCAACATCAGGGCTGAGCGTCGCCGCCTTGAGGACTAGGAGTTGCGCCGCCGCCACTTCCTCGATGCTCCCTCTCCAGAAACGCAATAGTCTTTTTTTAATCTTACGTTGTTGCGTAATAATAAAGTCGGTCGCACCCTGTTTCTGATCACAGTTCACAATCATAAGAGATAATAATGCCATACCTGGAGGGAGCTAGATAATAGACAGACGGGAGGAGAAAAGGTAGTGGGAGTGGCGGTGGATTTTTGAGTATGCAGCAAGAAGGCTCTGAAATTTGCGGTTCAGAATTAATAAAACTACCTGGATCGGTACACCATGCACATGATGTACCGATCCAACGGTATGATTTGACCTAAACATCATATAGCTCTTATATTATTTAGCCAAGTACTTAAGGTACTTTAAGTTTGTTATTTTTTTTAAAGAAGTTTGTTATTTCATTTTTGTTTTATTTGAAGGTTTCAGGAGAAGTTTTAAAAGTTTAGAACAAAATGGATATAAGATGCACCATTTGGAGGAATTATACGCAAAGGGCGTTTAAAGTTATTGAATTCGGTAGGTTATTGTAAGAGAAGTAGTTGGTCTCTCTAAAATTATTTGGAAGACATGTCACGTGTGATGTTAAAATACTCCCTCCGTCCCATAAAATAAGTCTTATTTTTCTTTTTGGGCCGTCCCAAAAAATTGTTCTCATTTCCGTTTTGGAAAGTTTTGTGTGACTAACATTCATTTACCTTTTTCTTACTCAACCAAAATCATACATTTTCACTTTATTCTCACTTTCTTAAACTCCGATCCAAATTGAAATGAGACTTATTTTATGGAATGGAGGAGAGTAATTAATACTACGTAAATTGATACTCCGAGTACTTCGATTCGCGCTTTACGCGTGGTCAATGCCCAACAAGGGGCAAAATGGTAAATGAAAGAAGTAGCACTGAAAAGGAAACAACCAAAGGCAAACTGGATTTTGCATAATGTACCAAGTGTTGAAAAACAAAAACGGGTAATTGTACATTTACAAGTTTAAGAGGCTGTTTGGCAACCCTCATTTTCGGCTTATCAGGCTTATCAACCAACTTTTTTACCAAACATGTAAAATTTGTTTTCGCGCGCTGAATTGTGGAATAAGCTGAAAAAGTAAGGTTGAAGTTACTTTTTTGGCTGTATTGGCTGAAGTTACTGTTGATGATCATTTTAGCTATTTTTACATATAATTTTTTCTTTATTTTATTAATAAAATATATTTTAAAAATATTTTTTTCTTGTATCAGCAGAATCAGCCAATGCAGCCACTTCAGCCAGAACTTCATAAATTTCAGCAGAATCAACCAAAACAGTCGATTTTCGTGCTACCAAACGGGCTCTAAAAATAATGGTTAAACAAAAAGTTAAACTTTAGTGTGCGTCGAGATGCATGACATATTTTACAGGTGCATCTAAATGCCATAGCAAATAGAAAACACAAAGGGCAAAACAACAAGTGTTTAGCAAATAGAAAACACAAAGGGCAAAACAACAAGTGTTTAGCAAATAGAAAACACAAAAGGCAAAACAACAAGTGTTTGCAGTGACGGACCCAGAAAGTCGGAGTCACGAGGTCCCTACCATTTTATATCCGTAATCTCTAATAAATATAAAACTAATTGTTGGGTTAATGGCCCGATATGGGCCGGCCCATCAACCCCTAAGGATCTCCTAGGAACGTCCTATCGCAAGCCCAAGAAGAAGATCAAGCTGCAGGCCAAAGGGCCAGGAGACGTACGTACTCTTCCATTAGCAGGTGTCTAGTCCAAAGGTCCAGGAGACGTACGTACTCTGCCATTAGCAGGTGTCTGGGCCCAAGGGCCGGGGACGTACGTACCCTACTACCAGCAGATATCAAGGCCTAAGGGGCCAAGAGGCGTACATATCCTGCTGCTAGCCGGCATCAGTGTATCCAAGCCCAACACTCCCATAAGGTATATAGGGACAGACGTCTCCACCACGTGACAGGATACTTAAGGACAGTGATGGAGTATATGGCCCGGGAACCCCCGGCCCACAGACTCCTACTACTCCAGCGAAGGCCCAAAAGGCCCAACAGGCCCAAATCACAGCGCCCAAAGTACCAGGCAGGTGCTTTAAGAAACTGGGAGAAAACGGCGAAAACAGTAGCCCTCGGTACTGTGAGCCCTCGGCACCAGGGTGCCATCGGTTGGAAGAGCCCTCGGCTACTGCTCTATAGCCGAAGGCATCTCACTCGACAAGATATCCGCCTCACATGCGTACAGGTCACCGTACCCCGCATAGACGTCCCATCCAACAGCCGCATTAAATGCGGCCACATGCGACTGCCAGCGCCAACCAGTTGAGGTGACCCCTCGGCCAATGAGCGCTTGACACGTGTCCCTGCCCGGCATTTATTGCTACTATAAATAGCACCCCATTTCCTCATTTGTAACCACGCTGAAAACGGCATTCATACTGAATACACTCTCTCTCTACTTTTACTTACTTGCTCTGACTTCTCTCTAAGTTATTCCCCGTAATAACCCTTCGGATATATACCCCCGGGTAGACTATCCATCATTTGGTGCTCTCGTTGAGAGGTCGAACAATCAAGTAAGAAACCCTCCCCCTCGACCAAACACAAAACACTAGCCCTCTATCAAAATGGTGAGGACAACACGTGCCAACTCAAGAAACGTAGAAGACAAGAACCTGGCCCTCGGCGACGTCAACGCCCCCGAAGCCTCTCACAGGGCTCCCGAGGGCGGTGTCATCGCCGGGCTGGAACAGGCGGCTGTCGACCTACGCCTCCAGATCCAACAAAATGCCCCCGATGCCCGCCTCGGCATCGAGGCCAAAAAGAAAAACCGGAGCGATGACCAAGTCAGCCCTCCGGTTCTCACCATCGACGTGCAACCGGCGCTATCCGCCTTCATCCAAACACTCACCCAGAACCCGGGTGCCTTCGGCACCCTGGCTCCAGCTCACCCTCAGATCGGGGAAAATATCATACTTCCCCCTCTGCCACACCCCTTCGGAAATCCCACCCCTCGGGTGAGAAACGATGAAGGGGTGGTGGCCCAAGATACATCCTCCCAGGAAGTTCAGTCCCGGGACCGCCATAATGACAACAGGGAAAGGCCCCGTACTTCCGCCCTCAACCGGCTCGAAGGAGGGCCAGACCGCCGAGGGGTCCAAGACCGCCTCGGGGGGAAAGCACTCCAAAGGCCCCAGGAAAGCGGGGGATCTGTTTCGAGAGCAGACGAGGAGCGTCCTCCTCGGGACAAAGGCAAGGCACCCCTTCATGCCGATGATGCTCGGCACCAAATCAACCAGGCCCACTCGGCCCGGGTTCGTTCGCAGGGGGCGGAGACCCTCCCGAAGGATCCTCGGGACGAGATTATTGCGGCCCTCCAACGCCGGCTTGACGAGATGGAGTCCAACAAAGCTCACGCCACCACCTCCACTCCTCATTCAGATCTCAAATACGAGGCCATGATGGCCAAAATGGAGGAGTTACAAAAGAAGGTGGTCGAGGGCTCCGGGGAACCCGTCATCCAGCTCCGGACTCGGACGCCATTTACCCCAAGGGTATTGGCGGCCCGAATCCCGGAAAAATACCGAGGGCAACACATACAGCCCTACAACGGGAAAATGGACCCCCAGGAACACTACAACAAATACCGGAACAGCATGATGATGGTGGGGGCGTCAGACGAATATTTGTGTCGATGGTTCCTCTCCACCTTAGAGGGACCGGCATACGGATGGTTCAACAGGCTGCCCGAGGGCTGCATTGATTCATGGCAAGAACTCGCCCAACGATTCTTGACACAATTCGCTGGGAGGCGTCGCACAAGGAAGCACTTCTCCCACCTCCTAACAATACGCCAGAAGAAGGATGAGACCCTTCGGGATTTCCTGGAGCGCTGGAGGACAGAGGCCGACAAGGTCGACGGTGCTGATGACGGGACCCTCCTGGCCCTCCTACAAACCGTCCTCCGCACCGGTAACTTTTCGAGGAGCCTCATCATTGAACCCCCCCGCGACTACATAAGGGCTTTGCAGCGGGGGAACCGATATGCTGAGGCCGAGGAGGTGGAAAAGTATCACCAGCATCCGGACCAGCAGCCCCTGAGGGCTGACAACAAGCATAACCGAGGGCCGGGGGCTCCTCCAAATCACCCAAGGCTTCGGGACCCTCTGATGACCGCCCTCGGCAAGGCCAAGCCAAGCCCGGGGGAGGTTATAAGAGCAACCCTAAGACTTGGGCCCAGCCCATTCTCCTGGACCGCCCTCGGACACCATTGACGCACCCCGTCAGCATCATCCTCGATTTTGCCGAGGAGAGGGGCCTCGTTGAGCGCGACTCTCGCGCACCCCCGGAGGTACACGCTATCAACCCTCAGTTCCCCTACTGTCGCTTCCATCGGCACCAGGGGCACAGGACCGATGACTGCCATCAGCTGAAGACGGCCATCGAGAGATTAATACAGGCGGGGCACCTGTCCCAGTTTGTCCAGAGCCCTCGGTAGGAGGGACCTTCTCATCAGGGACCTCCCCGAGGGCACCACACGAAGGTAAATGCCTGGATAAATCCGAACACCATCCCCCTCGGCAAGAAGAGGGAGATCGGAAACTTGGAAGAAGAGGAGGAGGAGTACCCCCACTACCAGGAGAAGAAACGCCACATCCTCATGATCACCGGTGGCAATACAGGGGGCGATTCCACCAGCCAACGAAAGAAGTGGGCTCAATCGCTTTACGTGGGGGAGGTCACTCATATGCCCCCGGTAAAGCGACTGAGGGAGGAACCCATCACCTTTACCAAAGCAGATCTCCCTTCTACTTCTTCTCCACACAGGGATGCCTTGGTGATTCGGACGGAGATAAACGACACCATCATTCACCGAACTTACGTTGACACAGGCAGCTCCGTCAATGTAATGTACCTCAGCACCTTCAGAGAGCTGCATCTGGAAAGGGGGTCCCTTCGACCCATTAAGACCCCTCTTGCCGGGGTCACCGGCGATACTATTGATTCCGAGGGGGTGATAACCCTCCCGGTGATCTTCGGCGACGGGCTCCATAGAGCCCAGCTCGAAGTTGAGTTCGTCGTCGTCAACATTGACTGCGCCCACAACATCATCCTCGGCCGGCCAGCCCTCGAGGACCTCGAAGCCATCATCTCCATGAGGCACCTCTGCCTCAAGTTTCCCGCCGAGGGGGGCATTGGCTACTCCCGGGGGAACCAAAAAATTGCCCGCGCCTGCTATCTTCAGGTCACTAAGAAGGTAAGCAAGACGGAATTCCGTGTTGACACCATCACCGGAGCCGTCGACCAAGAGGAACGAAGGCCGAGGGCTGAACCGGCCGAGGACGTAGAAGACTTTGCGCTCGATCCGGCCCAGCCGGAGAGAGTCGTGAAGATTGGAGCCCAGCTCCCTGAAGATTTGAAGACCGGTATCACCGACGCCCTCCGCGCCTACTCCACTGTCTTTGCATGGGGGCCGGAGGACATGCCGGGAATCAGCCGAAGGGTCATCACCCACCGCCTCTCGGTGGACCCTTCGGCAAAAGCAGTGCAACAACGAAGAAGACCCCTCTCCGCCGAAAGGAGGGAATTTGTGAAGAAGGAGGTCGCCATGCTCCTCTCTATTAAGCACATCAAGGAGGTGAAATACCCCTCATGGCTGGCGAATGTAGTCCTCGCACAGAAGCCCCCTACCTTCCGCATGTGCGTGGACTACACCGATCTCAACAAAGCATGCCCTATGGATCCACTCCCTCTACCAAACATTGATCAATTGGTGGATGAGACCGCAGGGTGTGAGATCATGTCCTTCCTCGATGCCTTCCGAGGGTACCATCAAATTTTCATGCACGAGGAGGACGCCGAAAAAACTGCCTTCATGACTCCCGAGGGCATCTTCTGCTACCTAGTGATGGCCTTCGGCCTAAAGAACTCGGGGGCCACTTACACCCGGATGGTGGCCCGGGTCTTTCAAGCCGTCCTGGGGCGCACCATGGAGGCCTATGTTGACGACATGATCGTCAAGAGCAAACAATCTTCCAGCCATGCTGACGACCTCCGGGAAATCTTCGCCATCATGCAAAAATTCAACCTTCGGCTAAACCCGAAGAAGTGCACCTTCGGCGTCCAAGGGGGCAAATTCTTGGGCTACATGGTGAGCCGAAGGGGTATTGAGGCCAATCCCGAAAAGATCCAGGCCATCATCAACATGGAGCCCCCACGCAACGTGAAGGAAGTTCAACGGTTGACGGGCCGCCTGGCAGCCCTCAACCGCTTTCTATCTAAATCGGCGGAGAAGTCTCTACCCTTCTTCCAGATCATGAGGAAGACGGCTGGCTTTCTATGGACTCCAGAATGCCAGGGGGCTTTCGACGAGCTCAAACGATATCTATCTTCACCTCCTGTGCTCTCCAGACCCAAGGTAGGGGAGACCCTCTACCTCTACCTTGGGGTTAGCCCGGCGGCCATCAGCTCTGTGCTCATCCGGGAGGAAGACGGCATCCAACATGCCATCTTCTACGTTAGCAAGACCCTAAGGGAGGCCGAGCTCAGGTATTCCCCTGTGGAAAAAACGGTGTTGGCCATCGTTTGGACTGTCAAGAAGTTGGGCCACTACTTTCCGGCTCACCCGGTTCAGGTCCTCACCCATCAACCCCTCGGCGCCCTCATGAGGAGCCCCACCAGCTCCTCCCGCATGGTGAAATGGGCTATCTTCTTGAGCCAGTACAACATTGACATCCGCCCAAGGCCTGCCATCAAGGGCCAAGCCCTGGCGGACTTTGTGACGGAGTGTACCGCAAGGGCAGCCACGGACGAGGAGCCCTCGGCTACCTCGGACGACTGGTGGACCCTCTACACTGACGGCTCCTCCGTGACCAAAGCATGCGGGGGAGGGGTAGTCCTCATTACTCCCGAGGGCTTCAGGGCCTACTATGCGATCCGCTTTTCCTTCAAGGTCTCCAACAATGAGGCCGAATATGAGGCCCTCCTATGTGGCCTTCGGCTGGCTGCCAATATGAGGGCTCGGCAGATCCACATCAAATGCGACTCCAAGTTGGTCGTTGGCCAAATTTCCGAAGAATATGAGGCCAAGGAGGGGAGAATGAAACAGTACAAGGAAGCGGTCAAGGAGTTGTTTAAGGTATTTGAGGCACACTCTCTCACTCAAATACCGAGGGCTCAGAACTCCGAGGCCGACATATTATATAAGCTCTCGGCCGACTCCCCCGAGCACATCTCCAAAATTGCCAAGATCGAGGAACTCAGCCTCTCAAGCATCCATGCAAGCCCTGTTATGGACATACAACAACGTCAGGAGGATTGGATCTCAGATATCACCGCCTTCATCTCCACAGGGCAGCTACCCGAGAATGAGGCCCGCGCTAAACTGGCAAAGCTGAGGGCTCCTAGCTACACCATCGAAGATGGGAGGCTCTACAAACGATCTTACAATGGCACGCTACTTCGGTGCCTTCATCCAGATGAAGCCGAGGTCGCAATGGAGGAAGTGCACAGTGGCACTTGCTCAGCTCACCAGGGACCCTTCTCCATGTCTCGAAGGCTCATTCTCCAGGGCTACTTCTGGCCAACCATGGCCAGGGATTGTGCTGACCTTGCCCGGAGGTGCACCGCATGTCAACATTTCCAGAAAGCTCCCGGCAGGCCAGCGGTCAACTATGCCCCCATCAGCACCTCTGTCCCATTTTCTCGAAGGGGGATAGACCTTGTGGGCCCTCTGCCGAGGGGTACCTCAAACAACAGATACATCATCGTGGTCGTCGACTATTTTACCAAGTGGGTGGAGGCTGAACCCCTCGCCACCATCACAGAGGCGAAGTGCCGTCACTTCGTCCTCAAGAACATCCTCACAAGGTTTGGCGTCCCCCAGCAGATCATCTCCGACAATGGGACACAATTTGAGGCAGCCCCCTTCTGTGCCCTTCTGGAGGCATGGGGCATCAAACACACCTTCTCCTCCGTTGCCTACCCTCAAGGCAACGGGCAAGTAGAGAATGCCAACCGGACCTTGCTCGAGGGCCTCAAAAAGAAGCTAGAGGCCGAGGGCGGTGGCTGGGTGGAAGAACTCCACAACATCCTTTGGGCCTATCGCACCACCCCTCGGTGAGCAACAGGTGAAACACCCTTCTCCCTCTGATACGGTTTCGAAGCCAAAGCTCCTACGGAAGTCACCCTTCCCACCCGAAGGGTGATCCAATATGACCCCGAGGTCAACGACAGCAACATGGCCCTCGACCTCCACCTCATTTCAGAACGCCGGGAGCAGGCCTTCATCCGGGCAGAAAACTACCGAAGGCAAGTTAAGAGCTACATCGACGCCAAAGTTCGCACCCGAGAATTTCAAGTGGGGGACTATGTCCTCCGGAGAAGGGAAGCCAGCCAACCAACCGAGGGAGGAAAAATGGCACCAAAATTCGAAGGCCCCTACATCATAGCAGCCATCATCAAACCCGGGACCTACAAGCTCAAACGCCCCAATGGGAAAGAAGTCCCTAGGCACTGGAATGTACACCATTTAGTTAAATTTTATCAATAATGTAAGAGCGGCCAAGCCCTCATAACTAGTGAATGTACTATCCTATGGCCCAAGGCCTCCAATTTCGAAGAATGAAGATGCATTCAAGACATCAAGCCCTCATACTGACTACAGGCCCCAGGCCTCACCACGAGAAGAACCCCCTCTGGCACCAAGTGCCGAGGGCGGACACCATCAACACCTACAGCAAACAGCGAAAACACCACGTGTTTTCAGTCAAGACCCCTCGGCACCCAGTACCGAGGGAGGGAACTCCTATCACCAACAACAAGGAACGCCATGTGTTTCATTTCCCTTCGGCACCCAGTGCCGAGGGTACATTCCCACCTTCATCATAAAAAAAAAAGAAAAAAAAAAGAAAAAAATGAGAACACCAAGTGTTCCTACAGAAGACCCTTCGGCACCCAGTGCCGAGGGTACATCTCCATCATCAAACATCGAAACGAAGAAAAAAAACACCAAAATGTTTCAAAGAAGATTCCTCGGCACCTAGTGCCAGGGATATGCTCTCTTATCAACTTCCAAACACCTGTTGGAAAACACCGAGTGTTTCATTTGAAGACCCTTCGGTACCAAGTACCGAGGGTAGACGCCTACATCACCTACGAAAAAAGAGAACACCAAGTGTTCCTACAGAAGACCCCTCGGTACCAAGTACCGGGGGCTACACATCGAAACTAACACCAAGTGTTGTTTCTAAAAGCCGTACCCCACGAGGACGCATATACCGAAGGCGCCACCATCGGTGCCGGCGACACGTAGTGCCCCCGGCCATTTGCAACTAGTGTGCAAATGAAAACCATTCCTTGAAACGCTTTCCGCGTCACTACCCCCAGGGTATGACAGGCATGAGAAATGCCCAGGATTCGACTTTCAAAAACGGAACGCTATCCGCGTCACTACCCCCAGGGTATGACAGGCATGAGAAATGCCCAGGATTCGACTTCCAAACCGAAACGCTCCCCGCGCCACCACCCCAAGGGTGTGGCAGGCCACGGACTATGTCTAGCGCCGAGGGGATGACTTTCAAAAATGAGGCGCTTTCCGCGCCATCCCCCAAGGGGAGGCAGGTTACGGACCACCATATCTTGTGCCCAGGAAACGTCCCTCGATCCCCTCGGAACTCGGAAGGTTAACCCGAGGGAGGAGAGCCATTGGTGTATTCTGATGGTCTCCTAATAGGCCCAGCCCTACCAAGAAACCAAGTTTCTTGATGCCTTCCCTTCACCACCAACCAAAAAAAAAAAAGAGGGGGTAAAGGGGAGTAGACTCAGCGAGAAATCAAAGAGTACACTCCAACAGATCACAACAAGCCGAGGGCTCCCCACGGGAACACCTCCGGTAACTGAAGGCTCCTATTTCTTGAAGGATACTACTCAAACAAATATCATCAGGAAACGGCTAAGTCCACTGCCTGGTCACCTCTGGTCACACAGGCACCGAAGGCTCCAGCAAGGGTCGAAATCTACACCTTTTAAAAATTATGCCGAGGGCACACACTCATCGTTGGAATTCTTCACAACAACAGGATTCCACACATATTTGGCCCTCGGCCAGAGACCCATACAACACAAGGGATCTACATCCGGAAGCTCAACACCAATTTACACTTAGAAAATATTCTAAGTCCTAAATTAGCAGCCCCCAGGCATCTCGCAAAGTAATGCAGAGTCAGATGGCACCTATCACCCGAAGGCCACACAAAGAAACAACACTTGAAAAAATTCCAAGTCCTAAAATTGGGCCCCCGGCTCAATCAACATTACAGCCAGGGGAATACAATAGCCGAAGGCTATGCGATACAACAACACTTGCAAACAAAAAAAATTCTATGTCCTAAAAATGGGCCCCCGGCTCAGTCAGTATTGCAGCTAGAGGAATATGACAGTCGAAGGCCATACATCAAGAAGGGATGCCATCTCCCGAAGGCTCCCAAGGGAAAATCCACACTTAGAATATTTTTCTAAGTCCTACATGCTTTTCCCCCGTCAACTACTCATACATCAAGGAGGGATGCCATCTCCCGAAGGCTCCCAAGGGAGATTTTACACTTAGAATATTTTCTAAGTCCTGCATATTCCCCCCCCCCCCCCCGGTCAGCTACTCATACATCATGGAGGGATGCCACCTCCCGAAGGCTCCCAAGGGAAACTCTACACTTAGAAGATTTTCTAAGTCCCACATATTTCACCCTCATCTCAAGGGACCTAATTTCCGAAGGCTACCTATCAATCGAGGGCTACAGTACACAAGGAATCAACACTCAAGAAAATTTTCTAAGTCCTAAAGAATTGGCCCCCGGCCAATTCAATATTTCAGTTGGGGCTCCACAGTAGCCGAAGGCTACATGGCATACTACACTTGCAAAAAATCTCTAAGTCCTGTGCATTGGGCCCTCGGTCCAACATTCACACATCAGGCAGGGATGCCATATCCCGAAGGCTCACAAGGGAAAATCTACACTTAGAAAATTTTTCTAAGTCCTAGGAATTGGGCTACCACAAACACCCGAAGGCCCCATGCTGTGCTACACTTAGAAAAATTTTCTAAGTCCTAATTCTTGCTAAACCCTCGGTTGCATATCCAGCAGAGGGTGCCCAACTACCGAAGGCTTCCAGTGGCAAGCTACAGTCAGAAAACATTCTATGTCCTAAAACATACATTCAAAGGATCAAGACATACATCCAAATCAAGACGAAGGCATACATTCGACAATAAACAAATCCAAAAGAAACAGGTTGTATATCAAAGGCCCGAGGGCGTATGTACTCATTCATTCAAAAAAGGAGAAGTTTGATTGTGTTTTACAAAAGGGGCCGAGGCCAACAATTACAACACCAAAAGGGGGGGAATACAATTTAAGAGGGGGGAACTGTAGATATCGCCTCGCTCTCGGCTTCATCCTCTTCACCGCCAAGGCCGCACTCCCGGAGGGTCTCCGAGTCTTCAAGAACCGGTCGCTCTTCCCCCTCGGGGAGCGGGATCCTGACATCTGGCTGGCGGGGGGGGGGGGGGGGGGGGGGGAGGCCATAAGCCTCGGGACGGAACTCCTCCGGTGTCACCTGGAAGTACTTCGCAAGCTTCCGGTAGATGAGGCGTTGGGTGAAGAACTCCCCGCCTTGGTAGTACGAGTCGCCCCTCTCAGCAAGCCACATCTTCCCGGGGCCCCCGACCCACTCGTCTACTGAAGCCCCCACCACCGAAGCGAGCCACTCCCTCCGGTCTTCGGCCTTCCACCCTTCGGCCATGAAGCTGGTCACCGCATCCTCTCGGGCCTTGGAGACGGCCTCTTCTTGAGCCGCCTGGGCTTCATCGGCAGCAATACGGGCGGCCTCGGCGGCGGCCTCCCCGGCCCTGGCTAGCCCCTCCTTGACCCCTTCGGCCCTTGCAGCCTGCACCCTCTGTTCCATGCCGTCGGTGGCTAGCCGGAGAGAGTCCTCGGCTTCAGCGAGCTTCTTCCTGAGAAGGGCGGCCTCCCCCTCGGTGGCACCCTTGGCCTCCCTCATTTGATCCACCCTTCGAAGGTGCTCGCAGAGGCCCATAAAAGCCTGCAATTCACGAAGGCATGAATAAGGCATAATGGACATAGTACGAAAGGAAAACATAACAATGAGCAGAGAAGGGAGGGTGACTTACGGAGGCGGCATTCAGGAGGACCTTCGCTTCGAGGGGTCCCTCGTCCAGCCGGGCAAGGGCCAGTCGGTCGGCCGACGGCAGCATCTGGCTCATCAGAGCCGAAGGGTTCAAACTGCCCTCCAACACGGAGGCCCCCTTCGGCACTATCGCCTCCAACCTCTCCCGCCCAAAGAACTCCTGATTGATTTGTTCCTGGGGGGTGGAGGCAGAAGCGTGCCCTTCGTCCACAATCACCACCACATCGGTGATCGGTTGTTTGGTAGGGGCGGCGGTCTTCGGCTTCTTGGCCGGGGGCTCGGTCCCCTTTCCAGGAACCTTCTTTTTGCTGGGCCCAGCATCTTTGGACCCTCCGGCACTAGCAGCAGCGCCAGCAGTTTGAGAGGGCCCCTCCCTGGCAGAAGCGCCCGCCGGGGCCTTCTTCTTTCCTTTCGCGTTTTTCAAAGCGAAGAGGGAACCGACATCCATATTGTTACCTACAAGAAAAAAAAACAGAAGGGTTAGATCGAGGGCTACCAGTTACTACGTCATAAAAAAAAGGGCATAATAAGAGAGAACTATCAACGCATCAGTGAACAATTCGGTGATCACCTCCAGCGCCTTCGAAGACCCTATCGAGGGGAGGGTATCTCCCATCCGAAGAGCCCCTCGGCCTGAACTGCCGGAAGCCCAGGCTAAGCAAATCCTCCGGAAGGGTGACTTCTCTGATCTTGACATGCTTGTCAGACCCCTCCGGCTTCTTGGCAAGCACTTTGCCATTCTTCTCCAAAGCTGCGCTCCCCACCTTCGGGTGGCGCCGGAAGCTATTACGGAGCTGGGCCGGGAAGGGATTCTCGTCGAGGCGGATATAGCAAAACCTCTCTTTCCACCCCTTGTGAGACGAGGGCACATCATCAAAAAGCCGGAACTCCGGTACCTGCTGAAGGTTGGCAAAGCCCTCAGCATTTGAATGTCCCCCCCGGCAAAGGTTGAAGGACATGAAGAATTGGTCGAGTGTGGGCTCGACCCCCCGGCTCTGACACAAGGAGAGGAAGCCGGCCACATAGGAGTGGCTGTTGGGGGTTAACTGGCAAGGGGCCAACCCCACAAATCTCAGATACTCCAAGAGAAAAGGATGGAGCGGGAACCGGAGCCCCATCTCCACCGAAAGGGTGTGAGCAGCAAAGCACCCCTCGGGCGCGTATCGCAGCAAATCATCCACCCTGGGCTCCACCACGCGCGCTGAAGGTCCAACCAGCATCTGGGTGGACTGGTATTCTGCCGGGGATGCCTTCGTCTTCAGCTCTAGGGCGGCAGTATTCAAGAACGAATGGCCCTCGGGTATGCCCACCGGCCGCCCGGCATCCACTGCTGCTTGCTTCTTCCTCGGGGCCGCCTTCGTCTTGTGTTTCTTCCCGGGAGCCACACTTATGGGCGTCGGGTCCAATGGCCGGGAGGAGCTGGCTTCCCTGGCATCCCGTTGGGGGGGAATGGCAACAGTCACCTTCAGCCTTTCCCTCTCCTCTTCCTGCTCGGCGGTCTGCACGGCGAGGGCAAGCTCTTCATCCTCGTTTTCTTGCTCGAAGCCCTCGGCTTCGACTTCGGCCTGGAGGTCCTTCTCCACTTCCATGGCCACTGCAGCATCACCACCTGCCGAGGACTCCACGCTCGAAGACTCCACATCTGAGCATGTCTCCATCTCTACCGAAGGCTCCCCCGAGATATTCTGGGAATCACTCTGGGACGACATGCTGACTCTGGTTCGAAGGCTCGAAGACGCTAGTGTTCTCTAAATTTTCTATCTCCTAACCTAAGGGCACAGTACAGGTAGCTAAGAGGTGAAGGGAAAGCGGGCACTGACCTTGAAAGCAGAAGTTGTGACCGAAGGCCTGAGTTTCTCTCACTAGAATTTTGGGCAGAGCTTCGCTAAGACAAATGATCGCACAAGGGGAAATGGCTCTGGCCTTGGGGTATTTATAGGCGCTGGGATCCGGGCTTGGGCCCGGAAACCGGGCCTCCGGACGGACCGCCATCATTACACACCGCCGTTTCACCCAACCGGTGACGCCGCCCGCCAACAGCCAACCATCACACGCCACGTATGCCACCCCCCCCAACGGCTACAACCTGTCGTTACATATTCCAACGGCTATATTTCCAACGGCTATATTCTGGAAGCCCCCGGGTTTTACCACTTCACTCCTCTTCGTCAAGGAGAGCCTCCGGGTACACTTACCCAGAGACGCCCCCGGGTTGTGCCCCACACAGCACATAACGGACGCCTTCGGGATCACTCCTTCAGAAACCCAAGGCTCCATATCAGGGCACCCCTCAGGAATTCCCCCCAGCACTGCAAAACCGGGTAGCCCCCGGGGAGTGACTCATTGACGGATGGCCCCTGGCACACAGGTAATGGGAGCCCTCAGGTATCTTCATCACCAACAAATCAACAAACAGTGGACCCCCCGGTAACAACTTCACTGCTGCCCTCATCTGGCAGGCCCTCGATCCCTGGATTGAGGGACTCCCCTTCGGCGCCACCAGGACATCAACAGCAAGCCTTCGGCTAATCAACACAGGAGCCCTCAGAAGAGAGAGCCTTCGGCATTCCCGTCATTCTCCACCTTATACCAAGGTCTGGCATTTTCGATTCATCATTGGGGGAATTCGGTGCACTCCCTCATTAGGATTTTTTCCCAAAGGGTTTTTCCTAATGAGGTTTTTAACGAGGCATCCCCCCAAAATGAAACGAAAAGCGTCAGCCTTCGGCCAACAACAGCAACGCAACTACTCTACTCCTTTTCACCACTTTACAAGTGCCTCAAGGAGTGGGGGAATGGAGGACCCCCTCGGGAAAATCATTAAATCACAAAATCTGTGAAATTCCAACAAACAACAAAGCAAGCCCTCAAGTCCCGACATGTGGGTAACTGAGGGACTGCCTTCGGCAGGGACATAAAAGCAACAACTCCTCACCAACTTCAGAGATCACGACGGGACAACATCAAAGGGCAAGCACAAATTACTCCTTTTCCCTCAAGTACCTTTCGGCAAAAGGAGTGAGGGACTCCTGATGGAGTATATGGCCCGGGAACCCCCGGCCCACAGACTCCTACTACTCCAGCGAAGGCCCAAAAGGCCCAACAGGCCCAAATCACATCGCCCAAAGTACCAGGCAGTCCGCACTACGCACCAGGGGTGCCTTCGGCCCCCTGGCCGAAGGCTCCAAATTCTCACATGACGGGTTTCTCAAGCAAATTAAGAAACTGGGAGAAAACGGCGAAAACAGTAGCCCTCGGCACTGTGAGCCCTCGGCACCAGGGTGCCATCGGTTGGAAGAGCCCTCGGCTACTGCTCTATAGCCGAAGGCATCTCACTCGACAAGATATCCGCCTCACATGCGTACAGGTCACCGTACCCCGCATAGACGTCCCATCCAACAGCCGCATTAAATGCGGCCACATGCGGCTGCCAGCGCCAACCAGTTGAGGTGACCCCTCGGCCAATGAGCGCTTGACACGTGTCCCTGCCCGGCATTTATTGCTACTATAAATAGCACCCCATTTCCTCATTTGTAACCACGCTGAAAACGGCATTCATACTGAATACACACTCTCTCTACTTTTACTTACTTGCTCTGACTTCTCTCTAAGTTATTCCCCGTAATAACCCTTCGGATATATACCCCCGGGTAGACTATCCATCAGACAGCTTAGGAGTATATCAACGAAGCTAAGGGCAAGGAGACGAACGTCCCTTACCCCCCACAACAGAGGGTCAGAACACCAACAGGAGACATAGGCCCGACCTTCGAACGTCCCCACCCCCCGGCGGGAAACCAAGATCTTGGCGGAAAGCGCATTTAATGCGGAAGATTTGGTGGTTGGGATCATGTCATCCATAGCCAGCCACATCAACACATCCAACTACCCCTTGGCAGTATAAATAGTAGCATTTATTTCACTGTAAAGGGTTCACAATTTAGCACTCTAGCATTCTAGCAGTAAAAGCAGTTCGTAGCATAGCACAATATGTTCGGCCCTTCGGTTTGTAACAGTTTGAGTGAGTAAATAAAGTTGTTTGGCCCGTTTCCTACTTCTTTCTTCATCTTACTTGTCCATTATCCATTCGAAACCCTCAAGTTACGTGTTGGGCCTGCGGGTTGAAGGAATAAACCTCAACACTGATAAAAAATATTAAAGAAGCATAAAACTTTAAAGTTAACGTACACCATCAAAACCTTAAGATATTATAAAGTAAAAAATTAAATATAAAAATCATTCAACAATTCTACAGATGTACCCTCATTGGCTTCATTTGTTGGAAAAATTCTATAGTAGAATCGTCACTAATAGTACCAAAAACATCTCTCTCAACATATTTAACTAAGCGTATAAAATTGAAAATAACATTTATAAATACATGAATTTATTAATTTAATCTAACATTAAAAAAAGATATGCAAAGAAAAGCAGCAGAGTAAAAAAAAACCTAGGCGACAGCGCGATTTTTAAAAACCCGATTTAAAAAAAACGAGACTTGACCAAATTTTTTTTTTTTAAAATTACATATATAATATTGGTATCATATGAAAGACCATAAAAAATATTTCATTTTGGTATAATTTTTATAAAAATTGAAGTAAAAATGAAAAAGTTATGACATTTTATAAAAAAAAGAATTACTTGCCACATCGCATCATGATGTGAGTTTTCTCGCACTTAAAATAGATTGTAGAATAGTTGTGTAAGTACGAGTATCGTCTCCACAGGGACGGACAAAAGGGAATTAAGAATTAAAAAAATTCAGCGATTAAAAATAAATAAAATAAATGCGTCGTGCGAGATTTGATTGATTGGGAAAATTAACTAATGCGAATGAACGATTAAAATAAAAGAAATTAAACTAATGGGTTCTTTCTAATTAATGACAGTAGGGAACATGGATTGATTCCGGGGTAATTAGATTTTTGGCAGATCAGGCTTAATTACATGAAATTAATTTAATTGAGCCTAACTAATCAATACTAAGTTCTTACCGCTCTCGCGGCGTAGAGTACAATAATTTAGGGGACCAGGCTGATCTCTCATGCGACAGGATCCTAAATTATTGCCAAAACGAGCAAGCTTACGGCCCCTTAATCGCTACTAATCTCTTAGCGAGCGATTAAATGTGTGTGTGAATGTGTCTCAGAATAAATTAGATCTCTCTTAATTTATTTTACAAGCAATTGTAAATCTAGTCGCGGTTCCAGATTACAAAAGATAGCAATTAAATTATTCAAACACAAATTAAACGACATTCATGCAATTAATCCATCAAGAAACTAGCCATACATCATGATTTACCCCTTCATCAATTCCAAATCCCTAATTAAAACTACTCACAATTCATAATTGAAGAATCAATAGAATTGGGAAGAATAGAATTAATTGTCATTAATTAAAAAGATGTAACTTACAAATAATCCAAGGGAATTGAAGAACAAGATGGAAAAGTAGAAGAAATTTCGTCCCTAGGGCTCTCTCTAAGCTCCCCCCTCAAAACAGGGGTTTACAGGCTGTTTAAATAGTAAAAACGGAGCAATTCGGGCGAAATTAGGACTCCAGGAGGCACGCACGGCGCCCACGCACGCGTGCGTGGCGTCTGTGCGTCCAACAGACTTGCGCGTAAAAAACGTTAGACGCATGCGTGCGTCCCCCCACACACGCGTGCGTGGCTTCCAGTGAGTTTTCCGGCTTCTCTAGTTCGAATTTGACACAACTTCCTTCATGAAAGTTGTAGATACTTCAGTCCTCTATCCACCACAACTTTCCGAATTGGATTTGAATCATCCAATCAAGAGATATTAATAAAATGGTGGAAGGTCTCATTCTGAAATCGCAACATGGATCATCTGACTTCATTGTCTGTTTTCACCTTCTTCCTCTCAGATTCTTGCAATGGTGTCTTCATATGATTTATAGCCCTTGAAGTTGGATTTCATATGCAACTTCATTCGTGTCCTTTGGATGCTTCTACAAAGAGATATGTTTGAACGATTGGCATAAGGACATTCCGAACATCGTTTTCAAGCTTTATTTGTCTTCTTTTGATCCTGTAGCCAATCCCAAAGCTCTTTTGTCATCAAATCTTCATTGGTGAACCTCCCGGTGAGCTCCGAAGCTATCAATTCACTCACGAATGCTTCTCAAGTTGTCCCGATTTCTCTTCAAGCGTCGGTGCCGGACTCTAAATTCCTGATTTTGACTCCAAATAACACAAAACTCGAACCGACGTCTGGTATACATAACTTGAGCTAAAATTGAGATTTGTGACACCTAAAAGTTAGGGAAAACATCAACAACCGATCTCAACATGCATCAAATGCGTGTTGTAATACGGACTTATCACATCATTTTATTGGATATAGATTATAAAATTGATATGGGGCAAGCCGTCTGAATTCTGAATGGAGCTGAGCGTGGAGGTGCGTAAAACAATTTTAATTTTAATTAATAATGAAGAAGGCCAAATTTGTCATGCCATGGTTACGTAAAGCAATTTTGGGGTGCGCAAAGCAACATTTAATGGAATAAAAAAATACGTATGTTTTCTAATAGTAGTCAAGAGTCATATATGAAAAAATTACTGTGTTTTCTAATAGTAGTCAAGAGTCTTATATGAAAAAATATGTATGTTTTCTAATACGTATGTTCACGAGACTTAAACATTTTTTTTTAATTACATATAAAATATGGTGTCATATGAAAGATCATAAAAAGATATTTAATTTGGTATAATTTTTATAAAAATTGGAGAAAAAATGAAAAAGTTATGACATTTTATAAAAAAGGAATTATTTGCCACATGACAACATTTTATTGGATGTATATTTAATGTAAAATTGATATGAACAAGATGGAGTGGAGTGTGGAGCTGTGGAGCAACCCCCAAAAAATAGGCCAAAATGACGTAGTTTTGGTCTATTAAATAGTTTTGGAAAACAAAAAAGGGACCCGAGGGGGATTCCAACTTGGTACCTCCAACAACATATAAATTTTATTCTTTTGGTTCTAAGGTAGTTTTTTGTGTAAATATACATTGAATAATTAATTTTATATAATATATATAAAGGCCAAATTTGTCATGTCATTGTTACGTAAAGCGATTCTGGGGTGCGCAAATCAACATTTAATGGAATAAAAAATACGTATATTTTCTAATAGCAGTCAAGAGTCATATATGAAAAAATTACTATGTTTTCTAATAGTAGTCAAGAATCATATATGAAAAAATACCTATGTTTTCTAATACGTATGTTCATGAGATTTGAACAGATTTTTTTTAATTACATATAAAATATTGGTGTCATATGAAAGATCATAAGAAAATATTTAATTTGGTATAATTTTTATAAAAATTGGAGTAAAAATGAAAAAGTTATGACATTTTATAAAATAAAGAATTACTTGCCACATCGCATCATGATGTGAGTTTTCTCGCACTTAAAATAGATTGTAGAATAGTTGTGTAAGTACGAGTATCGTCTCCACATGGACGGACAAAAGGGAATTAAGAATTAAAAAAATTCAGCGATTAAAAATAAATAAAATAAATGCGTCGTGCGAGATTTGATTGATTGGGAAAAATTAACTAATGCGAATGAACGATTAAAATAAAAGAAATTAAACTAATGGGTTCTTTCTAATTAATGACAGTAGGGAACAGGGATTGATTCCGGGGTAATTAGATTTTTGGCAGATCATGCTTAATTACATGAAATTAATTTAATTGAGCCTAGCTAATCAATACTAAGTTATTACCGCTCTCGCGGCGTAGAGTACAATAATTTAGGGGACCAGGCTGATCTCTCATGCGACAGGATCCTAAATTATTGCCAAAACGAGCAAGCTTACGGCCCCTTAATCGCTACTAATCTCTTAGCGAGCGATTAAATGTGTGTGTGAATGTGTCTCAGAATAAATTAGATCTCTCTTAATTTATTTTACAAGCAATTGTAAATCTAGCCGCGGTTCCAGATTACAAAAGATAGCAATTAAATTATTCAAACACAAATTAAACGGCATTCATGCAATTAATCCATCAAGAAACTAGCCATACATCATGATTTACCCCTTCATCAATCCCAAATCCCTAATTAAAACTACTCACAATTCATAATTGAAGAATCAATAGAATTGGGAAGAATAGAATTAATTGTCATTAATTAAAAAGATGTAACTTACAAATAATCCAAGAGAATTGAAGAACAAGATGGAAAAGTAGAAGAAATTTCGTCCCTAGGGCTCTCTTTAAGCTCCCCCCCTCAAAACAGGGGTTTACAGGCTGTTTAAATAGTAAAAACGGAGCAATTCGGGCGAAATTAGGACTCCAGGAGGCACGCACGGCGCCCACGCACGCGTGCGTGGCGTCCGTGCATCCAACAGACTTGCGCGTA
This sequence comes from Cuscuta europaea, assembly GCA_945859875.1. Classification (NCBI taxonomy): domain Eukaryota; kingdom Viridiplantae; phylum Streptophyta; class Magnoliopsida; order Solanales; family Convolvulaceae; genus Cuscuta; species Cuscuta europaea. The sequence goes on from CAMAPE010000038.1 coordinate 15,313,107, forward strand.
AAAAACGTTAGACGCACGCGTGCGTCCCCCCACACACGCGTGCGTGGCTTCCAGTGAGTTTTCCGGCTTTTCTAGTTCGAATTTGACACAACTTCCTTCATGAAAGTTGTAGATACTTCAGTCCTCTATCCACCACAACTTGCCGAATTGGATCTGAATCATCCAATCAAGAGATATTAATAAAATGGTGGAAGGTCTCATTCTGAAATCGCAACATGGATCATCTGACTTCATTGTCTGTTTTCACCTTCTTCCTCTCAGATTCTTGCAATGGTGTCTTCATATGATTTATAGCCCTTGAAGTTGGATTTCATATGCAACTTCATTCGTGTCCTTTGGATGCTTCTACAAAGAGATATGTTTGAACGATTGACATAAGGACATTCCGAACATCGTTTTCAAGCTCTATTTTTCTTCTTTTGATCCTGTAGCCAATCCTAAAGCTCTTTTGTCATCAAATCTTCATTGGTGAACCTCCCGGTGAGCTCCGAAGCTATCAATTCACTCACGAATGCTTCTCAAGTTGTCCCGATTTCTCTTCAAGCGTCGGTGCCGAACTCTAACTTCCTGATTTTGACTCCAAATAACACAAAACTCGAACCGACGTCTGGTATACATAACTTGAGCTATAATTGAGATTTGTGACACCTAAAAGTTAGGGAAAACATCAACAACCGATCTCAACATGCATCAAATGCGTGTTGTAATACGGACTTATCACATCATTTTATTGGATATAGATTGTAAAATTGATATGGGGCAAGCCGTCTGAATTCTGAATGGAGCTGAGCGTGGAGGTGCGTAAAACAATTTTAATTTTAATTAATAATGAAGAAGGCCAAATTTGTCATGCCATGGTTACGTAAAGCAATTTTGGGGTGCGCAAAGCAACATTTAATGGAATAAAAAAATACGTATGTTTTCTAATAGTAGTCAAGAGTCATATATGAAAAAATTACTGTGTTTTCTAATAGTAGTCAAGAGTCTTATATGAAAAAATATGTATGTTTTCTAATACGTATGTTCACGAGACTTGAACATTTTTTTTAAAATTACATATAAAATATGGGTGTCATATGAAAGATCATAAAAAGATATTTAATTTGGTATAATTTTTATAAAAATTGGAGCAAAAATGAAAAAGTTATGACATTTTATAAAAAAAGGAATTATTTGCCACATGGCAACATTTTATTGGATGTATATTTAATGTAAAATTGATATGAACAAGATGGAGTGGAGTGTGGAGCTGTGGAGCAACCCCCAAAAAATAGGCCAAAATGACGTAGTTTTGGTCTATTAAATAGTTTTGGAAAACAAAAAAGGGACCCCAGGGGGGATTCGAACTTGGTACCTCCAACAACATATAAATTTTATTCTTTTGGTTCTAAGGTCGTTTTTTGTGTAAATATACATTGAATAATTAATTTTATATAATATATATAAAGGCCAAATTTGTCATGTCATTGTTACGTAAAGTGATTCTGGGGTGCGCAAATCAACATTTAATGGAATAAAAAATACGTATGTTTTCTAATAGCAGTCAAGAGTCATATATGAAAAAATTACTATGTTTTCTAATAGTAGTCAAGAATCATATATGAAAAAATACCTATGTTTTCTAATACGTATGTTCATGAGACTTGAACAGATTTTTTTTAATTACATATAAAATATTGGTGTCATATGAAAGATCATAAGAAAATATTTAATTTGGTATAATTTTTATAAAAATTGGAGTAAAAATGAAAAAGTTATGACATTTTATAAAATAAAGAATTACTTGCCACATCGCATCATGATGTGAGTTTTCTCGCACTTAAAATAGATTGTAGAATAGTTGTGTAAGTACGAGTATCGTCTCCACAGGGACGGACAAAAGGGAATTAAGAATTAAAAAAATTCAGCGATTAAAAATAAATAAAATAAATGCGTCGTGCGAAATTTGATTGATTGGGAAAATTAACTAATGCGAATGAACGATTAAAATAAAAGAAATTAAACTAATGGGTTCTTTCTAATTAATGACAGTAGGGAACATGGATTGATTCCGGGGTAATTAGATTTTTGGCAGATCAGGCTTAATTACATGAAATTAATTTAATTGAGCCTAGCTAATCAATACTAAGTTCTTACCGCTCTCGCGGCGTAGAGTACAATAATTTAGGGGACCAGGCTGATCTCTCATGCGACAGGATCCTAAATTATTGCCAAAACGAGCAAGCTTACGGCCCCTTAATCGCTACTAATCTCTTAGCGAGCGATTAAATGTGTGTGTGAATGTGTCTCAGAATAAATTAGATCTCTCTTAATTTATTTTACAAGCAATTGTAAATCTAGCCGCGGTTCCAGATTACAAAAGATAGCAATTCAATTATTCAAACACAAATTAAACGGCATTCATGCAATTAATCCATCAAGAAACTAGCCATACATCATGATTTACCCCTTCATCAATCCCAAATCCCTAATTAAAACTACTCACAATTCATAATTGAAGAATCAATAGAATTGGGAAGAATAGAATTAATTGTCATTAATTAAAAAGATGTAACTTACAAATAATCCAAGGGAATTGAAAAACAAGATGGAAAAGTAGAAGAAATTTCGTCCCTAGGGCTCTCTTTAAGCTCCCCCCCTCAAAACAGGGGTTTACAGGCTGTTTAAATAGTAAAAACGGAGCAATTCGGGCGAAATTAGGACTCCAGGAGGCACGCACGGCGCCCACGCACAGGGGTTTACAGCTTAATTAGGGATTTGGGATCATCCAATCAAGAGATATTAATAAAATGGTGGAAGGTCTCATTCTGAAATCGCAACATGGATCATCTGACTTCATTGTCTGTTTTCACCTTCTTCCTCTCAGATTCTTGCAATGGTGTCTTCATATGATTTATAGCCCTTGAAGTTGGATTTCATATGCAACTTTATTCGTGTCCTTTGGATGCTTCTACAAAGAGATATGTTTGAACGATTGACATAAGGACATTCCGAACATCGTTTTCAAGCTCTATTTGTCTTCTTTTGATCCTGTAGCCAATCCTAAAGCTCTTTTGTCATCAAATCTTCATTGGTGAACCTCCCGGTGAGCTCCGAAGCTATCAATTCACTCACGAATGCTTCTCAAGTTGTCCCGATTTCTCTTCAAGCGTCGGTGCCGGACTCTAAATTCCTGATTTTGTCTCCAAATAACACAAAACTCGAACCGACGTCTGGTATACATAACTTGAGCTAAAATTGAGATTTGTGACACCTAAAAGTTAGGGAAAACATCAACAACTGATCTCAACATGCATCAAATGCGTGTTGTAATACGGACTTATCACATCATTTTATTGGATATAGATTGTAAAATTGATATGGGGCAAGCCGTCTGAATTCTGAATGGAGCTGAGCGTGGAGGTGCGTAAAACAATTTTAATTTTAATTAATAATGAAGAAGGCCAAATTTGTCATGCCATGGTTACGTAAAGCAATTTTGGGGTGCGCAAAGCAACATTTAATGGAATAAAAAAATACGTATGTTTTCTAATAGTAGTCAAGAGTCATATATGAAAAAATGACTGTGTTTTCTAATAGTAGTCAAGAGTCTTATATGAAAAAATATGTATGTTTTCTAATACGTATGTTCACGAGAATTGAACATTTTTTTTTAAAATTTCATATAAAACATGGGTGTCATATGAAAGATCATAAAAAGATATTTAATTTGGTATAATTTTTATAAAAATTGGAGCAAAAATGAAAAAGTTATGACATTTTATAAAAAAAGGAATTATTTGCCACATGGCAACATTTTATTGGATGTATATTTAATGTAAAATTGATATGAACAAGATGGAGTGGAGTGTGGAGCTGTGGAGCAACCCCCAAAAAATAGGCTAAAATGACGTAGTTTTGGTCTATTAAATAGTTTTGGAAAACAAAAAAGGGACCCCAGAGGGGATTCGAACTTGGTACCTCCAACAACATATAAATTTTATTCTTTTGGTTCTAAGGTCGTTTTTTGTGTAAATATACATTGAATAATTAATTTTATATAATATATATAAAGGCCAAATTTGTCATGTCATTGTTACGTAAAGCGATTCTGGGGTGCGCAAATCAACATTTAATGGAATAAAAAATACGTATGTTTTCTAATAGCAGTCAAGAGTCATATATAAAAAAATTACTATGTTTTCTAATAGTAGTCAAGAATCATATATGAAAAAATACCCATGTTTTCTAATACGTATGTTCATGAGACTTGAACAGATTTTTTTTAATTACATATAAAATATTGGTGTCATATGAAAGATCATAAAAAAATATTTAATTTGGTATAATTTTTATAAAAATTGGAGCAAAACTAAAAAAGTTATAACATTTTATAAAAAAAGGAATTATTTGCCACATGGCAACATTTTATTGGATGTATATTTAATGTAACATTGATATGAACAAGAAGGAGTGGAGTGTGGAGCATCCCCCAACAAATAGGCCAAAACGACGTAGTTTTGGTTTATTTAATTAAAATAGGTTTGGAAAACAAAAAAGGGACACCAGGGCCAGGGGGATTTGAACTTGGTTCCTCCAACAACATACAAACTTTCAATCCCACACATGCTTCTATCCCTCTGCTTTGTTCTTTTGGTTCTAAGGTCGTTTTTTGTGTAAATATACATTGAATAATTAATTTTATATAATATATATATAAAGGCCAAATTTGTCATGCCATGATTACATAAAGCAATTCTGGGGTGCGCAAAGCAACATTTAATGGAATAAAAAAATACGTATGTTTTCTAATAGTAGTCAAGAGTCATATATGAAAAAATTACTATGTTTTCTAATAGTAGTCAAGAGTCATATATGAAAAAATACGTATGTTTTCTAATACGTATGTTCACGAGACTTGAACAATTTGATCAAAAAAATTACATATAAAATATTGGTGTCATATGAAAGATCATAAAAAGATATTTAATTTGGTACAATTTTAACGATGCTGGGTTGCAGGAAAAAACTGAATTGATTGATTGAATACGTATAAACTGGTGTTAGATTAGATTTATTGACGGTCTGGGTTGCTGTTGGCTTTATATTTAATATCATAATCTAGAAAATTGTCAAATAAAATAGATTATATGATAGTATCTTACGAAGGAAAAAAATATCCTGCATCTGACAAGCATTTTACTGTAGTAGCATGAGGCAAGAAATCACGAAATCCATCGCAATGGAGTGTGACTGCAACTCCTCCCGCCGATCCACCAACGAGTACCATAATTATACACAAATATTTCGAATTGAGATTTCATTTAAATTTCTGACCAATAAATGACGTGTGACGCTCATAATTCTATGTGTAAAGTCTACTTCACCTTAGTTTTATCCATATGATCACTATAGGGCTATTAGCTCGACACATGGTACATTTTGGATTCATTTAAGAGTTGAAGTACCAAAATGCAACATTACCATCCAATAGTTAAGGTACCATTGGGGGCACTTATGAAATCTTTACTAAATTACTGTATTTTCTTTAAAAATAAATATTACTTCGTACTCTTAATTTGTAATTAATTGTAAAATGCTTACATTTTCCGCCAATATCATTCCGAGCTCGTGACAAACCTCAAAAGTAGAGCTTGGTGCCCTGCAGATAAAGAATAACGTACATTCTCATTTAAATATAAATATCTTAATTAATTGAACCTGAGTAATTAATTAAGACTAGTGACGTCATGACATGTCCCAGTTTAACAGTAAGAGCATCTTTAATGTTATAGTGTGCACGTTACACATGTGGCATGAAAGATAATCACATAAATATTAGCAAATAAATTATCTCTCTCCTTATTTGAATGATTTTATACAATTTTGGTATTTTTTCACCTGCAATGTCAACTACAATGTCAACATCTACACGATCTCCTTGACATTGTGGAGAAAAAGTTACCAAAATTGCATGAAAGCATTCAAATAAGGAGATAAATAATTTATTTACTAATATTTATGTGTCTATCTCTCATGCCACATGTGCACCGTGCACATTGTAGAATTGGAGATGGTCTAAGGATGATGTTGATAACAACTACGGAATATAATTCTTAAGAGATAATATATACAGAGTATCATACATTATACTCATCAGTTTTGGGCGAGTCCGACGTGAATGACGAGCCATCACAATATCGAATCATGACCTTATTCCGGTTGAAGAAATCTAATAATTGGAAATGACCCGAAAATAAATTGTTAGGAAATAAAAGTAAGAACATCTAATGAAATCAGATTGAGATTAATTAACTAACTAATTAACCTACAAATAATTGTTCATCCGGCCTAGATACATTGTAGTTTGTACTTAATTAATTACCTGGATTTTCACCTTCCTTGTTGCTCAGTATGTAACGGAAGTTGTACGGTTTAAGGTCTATGGTTATGTTTCTGTCGTGAGCATATTTGACACAGTATTGGAGATTGTTGCACCATCCTCCTCCCTTAGTAATCAATGTAAGTAAATTAAATGATTCATAAGGCAATGGTTATTTGTTAATTAATATCCCCCGTTCCGTTTTAATCGCAACATGTTGAATTTTACACTATTCACATGCTCTACTTTGACTACATTTTACGCTATTATTTTATGAAAATTATTATTTTTTAAAATATTGTTCAATTCATCTCATTACAAATATTCAAAATCTGATTTTTAATATTTTTTTACTAATAGAATTAAGATATAATTACGATCAAAGACGTGCGTTGGCAAATGTGAAATGTTGATTGTTGCAACTAAAAAAAGAACGGAGGGAGTATTTATTACAGCATAGACTTATAACTAGAACAAGAACATGTACATAATTTTTCGTTTATGGCGGCCAATTGGCCATCTATGAGAGTATGTGACTATGATTCAATTAATATATACTAACCTGAAGATATACTAGCCAATTACGTGTTCCACTGCTGAATCCATTGTCAAAGTAGTACGATGCAGGTTTTCCCGTCAAGCAAACTTGAAAAAAAAATCATTATTTTCAATGGTTGTGTTAATAATAATAATAATAATAATAATAATAATAATAATAATCATACTAATAATAGTAATAATAAAATAATAATAATCATAGTATTAATAGTAATAAAAAAATTATAATAATTATAGTATATGCTACTTAGTAGTGGTAAATAAACAAATAAAAACTTACCTGCTCCGGGATCACTGTGTACTAGAGTGGCATTAACATAGTAGTCATCACTGCCTGAAAAAATCAAATTAATTAGGTGTTAGTGCCTTAGTGGCATTCAAGAAGCTCATAATTTCTTGAAAGGAATAATAACAGCACGTAGAATCTGAATAAAAATGGAGCCAAGATTTCCAATATATTCAGAAAATGACGTGGTAATTATTAAGAAACATATTTAGGTAGTTAAATATACTGGGGGCTTTTAAATTACGTTACACACCATCACATTTGTTGAGGAAAAATCCGACAAATAGTTTTAGAGAGACGGACACAAACAGCAATCTCATTTTGTTAAATCTACGATCGTATGAGATAATCAATAAGAAAAATAGATTGAAGGATAAGGTAGCTAGGATATCGATGTGAGCTGAGATGAGTAGAAACTAGCGGTATATATAGAGGCAATATAGCAAAGGTTTATATATCCAATTCAATGCTAGCTTTCTTTAGTGGATCGAGGACAACTTAATTAAGACTATTGATTTTTTTTGATAATCCAGGTGTCGGGGCTTACGCTCCCATAATCCTGGAGTCTATGAACTACCCTTCAAAGCCCCTAGACAGTTAAGTCCGAATCTGATCACAGTCAGCCTCGTTAGTACTGGCTCCAAAGGACGAATCCAGCAGGACTTACATCACCTTTCAGGCTGCTCCTCCCACCACACGAACTCGCTACCTTCATTACCATCCTCTCCCTTCTCAGTCGCTGAGCAACTCCGTGAAGGTAGAGAGAATCATTGGGAGCAAGACCTCCCTCATCTTCCTTGGTGGGAATTGAACCCAAGATCTCTCACAGAGAAGAGACTTGGGGGTGGATGGTCATCCATTGGACTACACCCACCTCCCCAGACTCCATTGATGTGTTCTTAGGGTGGGGTTAAAGTAGGTACGTAGGAAAATAAGAATACACAGAAATGCACAATATGGTCATATGGATGGGCATCTTGGCTTACCTTTAAAATGAAAGTGATGGTATATACTATATATGACGTTTGATTTCATTAAATGCACCTACATGATATGCTCTGTCCAATTTCACATATATAGTACGTATGCGACATTCAATTCTTATGAAGAGAAAGCAGGGAAAATTATTGACTTTCTTACGGTATGAATCATTGATCACAGTCCTCAAACGAAACAATAACTGAAAAGTGAAAACTTATTTTCCTAAATGTCGAATTTAGCAATAGCGCGTGAATCTCTCTGTGTGTTTATTTTAATGTAACTAGAACTCAAAGATAATTAAGAAAAAGCATTCAATAGAACTAAAATTAAATGTAATTGTGCAAGTAGGACGTAAAATAATAAAATTATTAAATCTAGAAAAAGAAAAATATAAACTATAAATAATTTTCTAAAGTGAAAGAGAACAGAATTAATTTTGACAGAAGTTAAGTGATTATTACCAAATATGCAATAATGTCGTGCAGTAATAGCAATATAAAGTGAATTAATTTTAATTGGACGAAATTAGTACAAAATGCACATATTTTAAATAAGGATATTTTCGTCATTCAACATTTAAATATAAATGATTTTTTATTTGATTTTCAATGATACAAATGTCTAAAACTAAGTTAGTTATATTTAGAGAAACTCAATGAGTTTTAGTCACATCCTGGAAAATTTCCAAAGAAATTTAAACGAACACCGTAATACATACTTCGTAATATCCGTATTGCATTTAAATCATTAGTACACATATGTAAATATATTTTAACTTATCATGTATACGATATTAGAGATAGTCATAATTAATTATTATTTGTACATTAATTAATTACGTACACAAATTATGTTACACACGTACATACACTAGAGTCCCTCTTGTATACACTACTTCCAATACTTATCCCTAAGTTAGTGGAAGCAGTTAGCTAGACTTATCTCTTGCTTAGTGTAGTCAATATATATATACACGACACATCTCATGTAGATTACATACGATCAATAATACAATATACTTTTTACATGGTATGAAGAGCCTCTGTCTAACGAGCTTTCAATTTTTTTTTGATCATGGTGATTACCGCCACTACCCCGGTTGTGCCTCTCACGGCATCTACACACTTCTCTATCAAATTAACCAATTCCAATTTCCCTGTCTGGAAGTGCCGGGTACATTCGGCACTCATTGGCCTAGGCCTGGACGGCTACATGCCTACATAGCTTATTACGATTTAGGTTAAGTAAACGATAAATTAAAGAGCAAGAACACAAGAATTTACGTGGTTCACACAATCGGGGTGATTGTGCTAGTCCACGGCGAACGAGAGAGAGATGTATATTATTATGTCGACGTCAAGAGGTCTTACACGTACAAAGATGTGTTTAAATAGGTTTAAGAAAACCTAAATAAGGATTAGAGCCGCAGGCCCAAAATTAAGTCCGTAATTAAAAAATTACTCCGCAGACCCGATCGGGTCTCCTATTGTACCCGGTCGGGTGTCTCCTCAAAACGCATACCCGGGTCGAAACCAGGGCGGGTATCCTAAACAGAGGCCAAAACCTTCCACGAACCCGGTCGGGTAAACCTCCTTACCCGATCGGGGCTCCAAACCAGTGAGTTGCCCGGCCAAGTTCACATCATACCGGGTCGGGTAATTCTCCTTACCCGATCGGGTTTCCAATCCAGAGAGTTGCCCGGCCAAAAACTGCCTCATACCCGATCGGGTGACTGACCCTACCCGGTCGGGTATCTCCTGCTGCTGTAGATACAAGGCTCCACCTTCAACAATCTCCCACTTGGAGGATTGTTCAACAATCATCTGACATCCAAGAACTTGTATCCTCTGTAAAACCCCTGATCTCTCTCTCTCTCTCTCGTTCACGCCTTCTCATCAAGTATCTGGAAGGCCAGTTGAAGCCATGCAAAGCTTCAACTTCTCCGTTGTCACCGCCTTGGTTAGCATGTCTGCTGGATTCTTCGTACCAAGGATCTTCTACAAATTTATAGTACCATCTTCAATCAACTCTCGGATGAAATGATACCGCATCTTGATGTGTTTCGTTCTGCTGTGAAACACCGGATTCTTTGCGAGATGAATAGCACTCTGGTTGTCACAATATAGAGCGCAATCTCCCTGCTTCATGCCCAACTCAGAAAGAAAGTTCTTCAACCAGATTAACTCTTTGGCTGCTTCAGCAATGGCCATATACTCTGCTTCTGTGGTTGAAAGAGCCACACTCTTCTGTAGTCTAGACATCCAACTGATTGTCGTACCTCCAATAGTGAATACATACCCCGTTGTGCTATTCCCGGAATCATAACAACCCCCCAAATCAGCATCGGCAAATCCTTCAAGGATCACATCATTCCTTCTGAAACATAGGGCAGTTTCAGAAGAGCCTTTCAAGTAGCGTAACAGCCACTTAACTCCTTCCCAATGTTCCTTTCCTGGATTTGACATGAACCTGCTAACAACTCCCACTGCATGAGCAATGTCTGGCCTTGTTGACACCATCGCATACATCAAACTGCCAATGGCTGATGCATAAGGAACTTTAGCCATTTCTTCTTTGTCTTCATTGGTCTTTGGAGACTGCTGCTTGGAGAGTTTCAGTTGACTCCCTAACGGTGTACTCCTTGGTTTAGCATCCGTCATTCTGAACTTCTCAAGGACCTTCTGAATGTACTTTTGCTGTGAAAGCTGTAAAGTACCTTCTATCCTGCATCTGACTATGCTCATCCCAAGAATCTGTCTCGCTTCCCCTAAATCCTTCATTTCAAATTCTTCTGACAACTTCTTCTTAAGCTTGTTGATCTCCTGCATATTTACTCCAGCCACCAACATGTCATCAACATACAAAAGAAAGATGATGTATGAAGACTTAAATTTCTTCAAGTAGTAGCAATGGTCCATCTTGCATCTAGTGTACCCATTCCGCTGCATAAAACTATCAAACTTCAAGTACCACTGTCTAGGAGCTTGCTTTAGCCCGTATAGACTCTTCTTGAGTTTGCACACCAACTTCTCCTTACCACTCACTGGGAACCCTACTGGTTGAGCCATGTAAATGTCTTCTTCAAGGTTGCCATGAAGAAAAGCAGTCTTTACATCCAGCTGCTCCAATTGCAAATTTTCAGCAGCAACAATACCAAGGATCAACCTGATAGTAGTCATCTTCACAACCGGAGAGAAGATTTCATTGTAATCAACCCCCTTCTTCTGTTGGAACCCCTTGACAACTAACCTCGACTTGTATCTTTTGCTCCCATCTGCTTCATCTTTGATTCTGAACACCCACTAGTTCTCCAAAGCTTTCTTTCCCGGTGGTAACTTGACTAAGGACCAGGTTTGGTTCTTGTCAAGTGAATCTAACTCATCCTCCATGACCTTCTTCCACTGTATGGAATCCTTCACGATCAGCGCCTCTGTGTAAGATTCTGGCTCTCCATTCTCGGTCAGCAATAGATAATTTGCTAAAGGAGAATATCTGTTAGGAGGTCTTCTGTTTCTAGTGGACTGTCTGATTTGTGGAGTAGCTTCCTCCAAGCTCCCACTATCTTCATCACTCCCACTATCTTCAGAAATTCCTGTATCTCCTGAGCTCCCACTGCTCCCTGAGCCTCCAGCCATGCCATCACAACCAATAGGTTGTGCTATGTCGTCTTCAGACATCCCTTCAAACACCACTTGCTGTTTGTTTTCTGGTTGCTTGCCTTTGCCATTGTCTGCTGCAAGATCATCTTTATACAGGGAATTCTCGTTGAAGGTGACATCTCTACTTCTGATAACCTTCTTGCTGTGGTTGTCCCAGAACCTGTAGCCCATGTCATCCAGCCCGTACCCAATAAAGATACATTTCTTTGCCTTTGCCTCGAGCTTGTCACTATATGCATCTCTAACTTTGACATAAGAAATACAACCAAAAACTTTCAAGTGATTAAGAAATACCTCATGACCTTTCCATTCCTCCTCTGGAATTTTGAACCCTATGTGTAACACTTGAGATTTAATTTAAATAGATTAATAGTACTACTCATACCAACAAGATGCATCTCCTTTTAAGGGAGCTCATTAGCCAAGAACTCCAAAGTTAAGCGTGCTTGCACGGGAGTAGTCTTGGGATGGGTGACCCCCTGGGAAGTTTCTCAGGGCGCGCATGAGTGAGGACAAAGTGCACGGGAAAGGCTAGTGGCGGTTTGTGAGGACAGTACTATTGGTCTAGAGTAGCTACCTCGGGTCCTGCGAGGCCGGGGTGTTACAGATGGTATCAGAGCAACCCTGCGACAGTGTGTTGACCCGTTGGATATCGGGCACGCACTTAGCGGGGGAAGATTCTGGGATTTGATTGAGATTTGAGATTGGTTTATGGGTGCAACGAGGACGTTGCGTTCCTAAGTGGGGGTGATTGTAACACTTGAGATTTAATTTAAATAGATTAATAGTACTACTCATACCAACAAGATGCATCTCCTTTTAAGGGAGCTCATTAGCCAAGAACTCCAAAGTTAAGCGTGCTTGCACGGGAGTAGTCTTGGGATGGGTGACCCCCTGGGAAGTTTCTCAGGGCGCGCATGAGTGAGGACAAAGTGCGCGGGAAAGGCTAGTGGCGGTTTGTGAGGACAATACTATTGGTCTAGAGTAGCTACCTCGGGTCCTGCGAGGCCGGGGTGTTACACTATGAGGGTCCCCTATTGATCAAGTACGCTGCTGTGTTCACCGCATTGGCCCAGAACATCTTTGGAAGTCCTGCATGTAATCTCATGCTCCTGGCCCTCTCATTCAGTGTTCTGTTCATCCTTTCTGCAACACCATTTTGCTGTGGTGTTTCTGGAACCGTCTTCAGCATTCTTATCCCCTGTTCAGCACAATACTCTACAAACTCTATGCTACTGTACTCACCCCCATTATCACTCTTTAAACACTTAATTTTAAGATTATTTTCATTCTCAAATGCAGCTTTGAACTTCTTAAAAGTGTTAAAGACTTCAGATTTATTTTTAAGAAAATAAACCCATACCTTCCGTGTAGAGTCATCAATGAATGTAACATAGTAGCGGGAACCTCCAATTGAAGAGACCTTTGTAGGTCCGTAGACATCTGAATGAATCAACTTTAGCCGCTCAGTCTTGGTTTGTTGCCCTGTCTTCACAAAGGTTACCCTCTTTTGTTTACCAAGGACACATGGCTCACAAAAGCTTAACTTTGAATTCTTCAAATCTGGAATTTTACCCTTTGAAGACAGCATCTTCATTCCATTCTCACTTATGTGCCCAAGTCTTTGGTGCCACAAAGTAGAGACCCCTGCATCTTCAACTGATGCGTTTGCTCCATCTGTAGACACTTCTACCATGTACAGCGTACCATGCTTCTGTCCACGAGCAATGACCAGCTTTCCCTTTGTCACCTTCCATTGCTTGTTGCCAAAACTAACGTTATGGCCTTCCTCATCAAGTTGTCCCATTGAGATCAACATCTTCTTCAGATCTAGAATAAACCTGACATTTTTCAGCCTCCAGGTTGTACCCAAAGTGGTATTGAGATTAACATCCCCAATACCCGTGATCTCCAGGGATTTGTCATTCGCCAAACTAACTCTTCCGCTGTAGGGCCTGAAATTTTGCATCAAATCCCTGCAATGACAAGCATGAAACGACGCACCTGAATCCATGATCCAGGACTCAATTGAATTCTCAACGCTGCAAATTAGGACATCTTCATAATCCTCTGCCACGTTCACCTCCTTCTTGCCTTTGTCTGCAGAGACTTTGGGGCACTGATTTCTGAAGTGTCCATTCTCCTTGCAATTCCAACAATTGATGTCCTTCCTGTTCTTGGATTGACCTCTCTTCCTCGACTTTGATCTTCCTTTCTTGTTACCTCCTTTAGTGGATTTTCTGACCCTATCTTCAGTACTCAACAAACTGTTTGAGCTATCCACCGAACTCCTCCTCTGGATATCCTCACCAAGGATCAAGTCACGAATACCCTCAAAGGTAAGTTTAGTGGTTCCAGCCGAACTACTAACTGCTGTGACTGTACCGGACCAACAATCGGGCGAAGATGATAACAAAAGTAATGCTTGAACTTCATCATCAAATTTAATCTCAACCGAACCTAACCTGAATATGATTGAATTAAACTCGTTGACGTGATCTGTTACGGCTGCACCTTCCTTCATTCTCGTGTTCACCAACTGTCTGATTAAGAAAACCTGGTTGGCTACTGAGTGTTTCTCGTACATGTTGGATAACGCCTTGAGTAGTCCAAACGTTGTTTTCTCGTTGACGATGTTGTAAGCAACGTTTTTCGCCAATGACAACCTCACCACACCAAGAGCCTGTCAATCCAGCAAGTTCCACTCCGCCTCCGCCATTGATTCTGGTTTGTTCTCAGACAAGGGTAGATGAAGCTTCTTCTGGTAGAGATAATCCTCGATTTGCATCTTCCAGAAAGCAAAATCTTGACCATCAAATTTATCGATCTTAACCTTCCCTTCGTCAGCCATAGCTCTGATACCAGTTATTACGATTTAGGTTAAGTAAACGATAAATTAAAGAGCAAGAACACAAGAATTTACGTGGTTCACACAATCGGGGTGATTGTGCTAGTCCACGGCGAACGAGAGAGAGATGTATATTATTATGTCGGCGTCAAGAGGTCTTACACGTACAAAGATGTGTTTAAATAGGTTTACGAAAACCTAAACAAGGATTAGAGCTGCAGGCCCAAAATTAAGCCCGTAATTAAAAAATTACTCCGCAGACCCGGCCGGGTTTCCTATTGTACCCGGTCGGGTGTCTCCTCAAAAGGCATACCCGGGTTGAAACTAGGGCGGGTATCCTAAACAGAGGCCAAAACCTTCCACGGACCCGGTCGGGTAAACCTCCTTACCCGGTCGGGTCTCCAAACCAGTGAGTTGCCCGGCCAAGTTCACATAATACCCGGTCGGGTAATTCTCCTTACCCGATCGGGTTTCCAATCCAGAGAGTTGCTCGGCCAAAAATTGCCTCATACCCGATCGGGTGACTGACCCTACCCGGTCGGGTATCTCCTGCTGCTGCAGAAACAAGGCTCCACCTTCAACATCACTGGCACTCTGCGCATCCCATATTTGTTTTTAGATGAAGGCAAAATTCAACCAAATCCCTGCTATGCCATTTGGTATCGTCAAGATCGCACCATTATCAGTGCACTTCTGGGTAGCTGCTCCGATGCTATTCAGTCCCTTATATCTTCTGCTATTACTGCAAAACATGCCTGGGACAAGTTGGAATTAACCTATGCTAGCACTTCACGTGGGCGCATCATCTCAATCAAGTCCACCATGTCTCGCACGACCAAAGGCAATAATTATCCGCCGCTACTTTATGTTAAAATAATTACAGGTGTATCTTAGTGCATGTGCTGTATAGCCTTACATATGTGGGGGGGATTATTAATTAGTTCCTGTTCATGATTTAATAATATCATCAAAGTGCAAGATTTAATTATATCATCTAATTTTTTTGCCGCTGGTGTTCCATATTTTAACTGTACTGCTAAATTCATTAGTAGTTGCATGTTTAATTAAAATCTGCATGTTAATTGTTTGGATATGAATGCATATGTTTATCCGCATGAACGTGTGCAACTCTTAATGATAATATGAATGTCATGATGTTGTTAGGGTATCGTATAGACCTTTATGGACCTGACCTGTAAATGGACCCTTATGGGCGTCTAAAATATCTTTTAGTCCATGACCAATGCCCCAGTTTATTTTAATTGTCCGCGTGAATATTTCCGTTTAATGTGTCTTGCATGATTTCCAATTCAATCTTTTTTATACATTCGTGGAAAATTTATTTTGTAAGGTCCAATTGTATTTTATTATCAATCAGTTTTATTTCCCCTGTTGCTTCATTACATCCTTTTGGTCTATTCTGCTTTGGATACTTTAATCTTCATATTGGAGATGATCTTTAGAGATTCGGAAGACGGAGGCTAGAGTTTGCGTCTTCTCTTTATAACACATAACCCCGATCGCAGGTCCACATACCACCGACGTGGCAGGGGTGGAAATCAGTATGCTGCACCCCGCTCGGCTCCTTCCTTCATCACCTGCAAATTATGTGCTATTCTAGGTCATGAAGTGAAATTTTGTCGTATGCTGCAAAGATTCCTTCGAGAAAATCAGATTATCCCCCCTCAACAGTATGCTCCTCCAGCGGTTCACACCACGTCCGTAGGTCCCACTCAGCAAATATAGCTCTGGCTATTTGACAGTGGGGCTTCCCACCATGTCACATCTGATGTTGTGTCGCTGCCACAGTTTACTGCTTATGGTGGACTGGATGAGGTCCGACTTGGAGATGGTAAGTCCCTGTCTATCACTCATACGGGTTCCACACACCTCCCTACCCAAACCCGACCCTTATCACTCACCAATATTTTATGTGTCCCTAAAATGAATAAAAACCTTGTTTCCATTGCCAAATTATGCAAAATTAATACTGTTCCGGTGGAATTTTTTTTCTACTCATTTTTTTGTTAAGGATCGGGTCAGGGCAGTGTTGCTCATGCGCGGGGAGAACTTCCATGATACCGGGTGTCATGCTTTTGGTATTGGGTAGATCACGAGAATGGTAAATTGGGATATCATAATTATGATGTGGAAGTCGTCTATTTCCGGACTATTGATGCCTGGAGTTCTTGTCAAGAAATGCCAAGTCTCACAAATGTATGAAATATCAAATTGAAATAGTAATATATAATGTCGGTTTATCTCTATAATGAACGAACTTAACTTTAGATTTACCTTAATAGTACCAAAATATGGCTTTTTTCCCAAAATAGGACCAATTAGATTAAACATTCTTAAATAGGACTTTTGATGTGTGATTGGACCAAAATACCCCCACTGCTGCCCCTAGACTGCTACCCCTGGACCTCCGGTCAGCCGCCTGCCGCCAGACCTCCGGCCACCACCGCCGGCCGACAGCCGCCGCCGCCGGAGCATCGCCGGATAATTCCAAAAAATATCTGGCAGACTGCCAGATTCTGCCGCCGCCGCCGGAGCACCGCTGGAAAATTCAAAAATATCTGGCAGACTGCCAGATTCTGCCTCCGCCGCCGCCGAAGTTCTCCGCCGCCGCAATGGTGTTTATCAGAATTTATTGTTTATTTATTGTCTACTTATTGTCTATTTATTGTCTATTTAATGTCTGTTATTTTCTTGCCGCCGCCGGAAACTGCCGCCACTGCCACTACGCTGCCGCCACCACTGTCGCCGCCACCGTACTGCCCCGTCACCGACGGACTGCCTTGGTTGTGCAAGAAAACTAGGGGGGCAATTATTTAGGTCAATTTAATAATCCGCCACCGCCGGAATCCGCCGCCACTGCCGCCGAGCCGCCGCCACCACTGCCGCCGTACTTCCGCCACCACCGGACTGCCCCGCCATCAACGGACTGCCTTGGTTGTGCAAGAAAACTAGGGTGCAACTATTTAGATCAATTAATTAAGGGAAAAGTGTCAGATAGGGCCTCCTACTATAAGAAAAATGTCAATTAAGGCCACCAACGGAAAAAACGCCCAATTAAACCCATAAACGAAATAAAATGGGGCAAATGGTCGTTTTGCCCGGTAAACGACCGGCTTGCATCTTAAGTGCTTAGTTGGCATCCAACGTGGCTCGTTTTATCCATGTAAGTAGAGTACCCCAAAGACATGATCATTTAACCTTCTGCTAATTATTTCAACTAGGGTTTCTAATCGTACATGAGAAGAGAAAGGAGTCTAACAGAGAAACGGAGAGTATCAAACAAAGGAAGTCCGCACATGGTCTACGCCCCCTACGCTCGCACACACGCCGTTGTCTTCTTCCTCGTAAAGGTTAGTACAGCTCGCATGATGTTTTATAAACGGTGTTTTTCCTTCGCTTTTACATTTTTACAGAGAAAATTTTCACTACAAACAAAAATAACCATTTCATTGACCAACAGGATGTTTGACAAAGTTGTACTTATTATACACCATGGAGGGAATTTCATAAACAGCCCTGATTGTGTGTACAAGGGTAGGGTCGTAGATACTATAGCAATTGATCCAGATTTAATTTCATACCCACATTTGTTGAAGTTTCTGAAAGCTGGGAGCTATGGGAATATCAACGGCCTTTACTTTAAGAAATGTGATGACCCAAATTTACACGAGCTTTTCAAAGATGAATCTACCTTGAACTTAATTCGTATGGCTACATGTTGTGGAAAATGTGACATATTTGTTGAGCACGGGCTGGATGAAGTTGAGTTAATCGATGTTCTGCCATTACTCGGACCACACACTGAAAAAGCACAAAGTGAGAGGGTCATTGAGGCTGAAAACGAAGAGAATGACAGAGAACGGGGTGAGGGTGATGAACATGATGTGTATGTTCAAATGGAAGACGACAATGAAGAAACTTATAAGAAAAGAAGACCCCACAGGGAGACAAAACAATACACTGCCAGTGATTCAGATCATACAAGCCTGGAATATGATTCAGATGACCCGTCTAGCTTACTGTCTGATCATGACTCAGAAGATGGAGTTGTGAAATCAAAAAGGAAGAAGCCCAGGTATGCATCTTATAACCCCGACTCAGACCCTCCTAACATTGAGTTGTGTATGCTATTTGAGAATGGAAGACAGTTCAAGAATGCCATGATAAGATATGCTATTCATGAAAAAAGAGATATAAGGTTTGTCAGAAATGATCCCGAAAGAGTGCGTTATAAATGTGCCCCAAATTGCCCCTTTAGGTGTACTGCTAGTTGGGAGAAAAGTCTTAGATGTTATCAAGTCAAGGTTTTGGATACCTCTCACATGTGTAATATGAAGTTTAAGTTGAGGCTTGTTAGCCAGAAATGGATTGAGGAGACTTATGAAGATAAAGTGCTTCAAAATCCTTGTTTAGGCTCTGTTGAATTAAAATGTCTTATAAAATCAGAACATAAGGTCAATGTTTCTCTTATTATGGTGGCTAGAGCACTAAGGGGAATACAAGAAAAAACTAAGAATGCTTTCAAGGATCAGTTTAGGAGAATCAGGAATTATGCAGAGGAATGTTTGAAGTCAATTCCTGACAGTACGATTGTTATTAAAACAGTAAGAGCTGTTCCAGATGGGCCTTCTATTTTCCAGAGGATTTACTTCTGCTTTGGAGCTGTGAAAAAAGGATTTTTAGAAGGGTGTAGAAAAATGATCGGGGTAGATGGTTGCTTCTTGAAAGGTCAATTAAAGGGGGAAATCTTGACAGCCGTTGGCAGGGATGCCAACAATCAGATGTACCCAATTGCTTGGGCTGTTGTTGAAATTGAGAATAACTCATCGTGGAGATGGTTCCTGCAACTACTAAAGGATGACTTGAATATTGATAGGACTGACTTGTGGACCATTATAAGTGACCAACAGAAGGTTAGCAACCTATATAACTCTCATCTCATGTGTCATTCTCAACAGAAATTGTTTCTTTGTATAACCATTTATAATGATTTGTTGGTATTCATTTGTAGGGTTTTTCAAATGTCACAGACGAGGTACTTACTGGCATTGAGCACAGAAATTGTGCTAGGCATATACATGCCAATTGGAGCAAAAATCATAGAGGCCTTATGCTTAAAAGACTGTTTTGGCAGATAGCAAAGTCACCATCTCATGAAGAACTCCATAGAAATATTCAAGAATTGGAGAAAGTAGATTCCGAAGCTTGTCTTGAATTGCAGAAATATCCCATGCATTTGTGGTGCAAGGCATTTTTTAGACCCTCAGTCAAGTGTGATTCAGTTGAAAACAATCTCTGTGAAGCTTTTAACAGTACTTTAGTTAAATGCAGAGAAAAACCCCTAATTCCAATGCTGGAAGATATAAGAGTGGGGATGATGAAGCGAATTGCAAGGAAGAAAAAGGCAGTTGAAAGGTGGCCAGCTATGAATGACTAGGGGGGTTAATTAATTACTTTTGTGAACATATACTCTTTTCATAATGGATTATATATGGCAGGTCAGTTTAGGTCTATAATCAAGAAGAAACTGAACAAGAATATCATGGCCAGTTCCGGTTGGCATGTGGATTACAATGGAGATGACGGGTATGAGATAAAGAAGGGAAGACACCAATTCAAAGTCAGGCTTGAAGGAAAATCATGCTCATGTAGAAGGTGGGATCTTTCAGGGATTCCTTGCCCACATGCAATTTGTGCCATCCTTGATCATGGAAAGAATCCGAAAGAATTTGTTGATAGTTGCTACTCTAAACAAATGTATGAGAGGACATATGAACATACTCTACAACCCATAAACGGTGAACTTTTCTAGCCCACATCCCAACATGAAGAAATACATGCTCTTCTACCCAAGAAAATGTCCGGGAGGCCAAAAAAAAAAGAGTGCGTGAGGAGACTGAGGCGCCATCAGGAACAACAATGTCCAGAAAAGGTAGAATTATGACTTGCTCAAAGTGTAAGGAGCTCGGACATAACCGACTCTTTTGTCCAACAAACCATCCACCTGGCAGTACATCCCCACTCAAAGAGGAAAAGCAAGGGGGAGGGGAAGGGGGAGAGGAGGCAAAAGCAAAAACTGTAATACTACACCTACTGGGAGTCTAAATGAAGTTGGTAGGGGGAGGGGGAGAACTAGGGGAAGAGGAAAAAGGCATGTTCGAGTGCGTGAATCTGGATATGGTATTTACACTGATCCAGAAAGTGGAGCCACAATATTGAATGTAAGCTTTTTTAATTAAGTTTAGTCATTAACTATCCATATCATCTTTATATAGTTAATTAACTACTTTTTACATTAAGTGGTTTCAGTTTATAATCCATTTTTATTAACTTCATAAACTGTTTGTGTAGCCTATGCAGCGTGGAGAAGCAGTGGTTTGTGAAGGAACGAGTTGAAGACATTTTCAGCGGTTAAATAGGAAGCAAGTTTTTGGGATGGCATTGCATGCTGAATGTGGACACATTTTTTGCAGCATTTAAAAACATTTGTCCATGTTTTGTCTAAATTGTAACTATTAGCATGTGATGGTCATGTTTTTTGTGAAGTTGGATGAATTCCAAACAATATTATGGTTTTGGGGATAGGTTTGCTGATGTGAAATACCACAATGACCATGTCTTTTGTGAAACAAAACAGTATTCAATTGATAAATTCAGCTTGTAAATAATGAATCGTCTCTTTATGGCAAAATGCTTTTATGTAATGTCATGTTTCTGTCATGTTTATGTTGTTAGGGATAAGGTATTGTTTTGACTTTTAGGTGTAGTAGAATGTATTGTTTGATTACAACCATATTGTTTTGATCACTCTCTTTGTGTGTCTCAATGAGCCTTTGAGGCTTCCTCAGCTGCATCCAGGATGTATGTATCGTAAGATGCATGTATCAGGCTGTCAAATGATATGGACACCCTCCAGAAAAAGTTTAGCTATCTTTCACCTTGACAATCTTTCTCAGGATTCAGTTTTTAGCTTGTAATACGTATAAGCTTGTAAGCCTATTATTGGTGATCAATAATACTATGGGTGTACAATGTACTTGTTTAGTTTCTTGTTTTGAGCAAGTTCTTCCCAAACACAGTACCCATCATAGGGATTGTAAATAGCTGTTAAAGAAAATATTCCAAGACCAAATCATAGTTTCTTGTTTTGAGAAAATATTCCAAGAAAATATTCCAAGATCAATCAAAAGTTCTTCCCAAACTCAGTACACATCATAGTTTCTTGTTTTGAGCAAGTACTTATTATTCATGCACCTTCTGCCAAAGAAAATATTCCAAGATCAAATAGGGGTCAAACTGTAACCTTAGCTTGCTGTTTAACCAAATTAAATACCTTGCAGAAGTAAAAAGCCTATAGCATACAACTGAAATAAGTCATAGCAACATAACTAACACACGTATTACATACAACACTTCCTTAAACTGAAATAAGCCATAGCAACCACTGTTGTGCTTACAAAACACCAACAAACAACAAACAACCTTAACATTTTTTTTTTGGTTTCCCTCTGTTTGGACTACTCCCCTAAGATAAGCAATATCTCTTCCAAGCACAATAATTTGTTGACCCATTGAATTGTTAGCCCTCTGTAACTCAAACAGACCACCACCATGAACTGTGTCGTCTCTTAAATTTCGGTACTCTGTGTGACCATGTGTAGCATCCATATCATCCTTCCACACAAAGAAACCACATCCACGGTCGTGCTAAAAAAAATTAGCACATCAAGCAAACTCAGAAAACCAACCAAATCAGTGAAACTAAATCACCACATAATTAATTTGTAAGAAGATTTACCTTAAATTGTTGACAGCCGTAGAAGAATCATCCACTTTCTCGTCCTTTGCAAAGAGGGGCTTTCATCCCACAAAGACAGTAAAACGCCGGCTCGTAATTTAGGGTAGATAGGCTATTTTTTCGTATGCTTGAGGTAGACGAAGAAGACATTATTGTTGCTGTGACAAACAGACCTGCGAAAAAGAGACTGAGAATAGGAGACTGCGAAGAGGAGACCGCGAAGAAGAGAGTTGCGAGTTAGGGCGAGCTTCCGCCAATCTGTGAAGAAGAGAGCAGCGAAGAACATCGCTGATGCAGGACATATTTTTAAATAGGGTTAAGTTTATTATATTACACATCAGCAACCCCTTTACATTTATTATAGCCACGTCACGTCAGATGCCACAATCACGTTTTTACCGGCAACCGGACGTTTACCGGGTAATACGAAGATTTGCCCCGTTTTTTTCGTTGATGGCTTTAATTGGGCGATATTTGCGTTGGTGACCTTAATTGACAATTTCCTTACCGTAGGGGGCTCTATTTGACACTTTTCTCATTAATTAATTAAATAGAATTAGGGGTAAAAAAGGTAAGGTTAGTCCTATTTAGAGAAAAACATGCATGTGGTCCTATTTTGAGAAAAAGGTTGAGTTTTAGTCCTATGTTGGACAATTTTCTCTTGTGAAAAACTATGGAGTCTTTACTTGTGTGTAGAGTTTGGGTATGGATAGAATCGGGCGGATAACATTTTAAACTTGTTCAATCTTCAGATGAAAATAGTATAATATGAAATATAATGTTGTTGAAATTAAAAGCTCTCATGACTCTCATCCTAAAAGGCAAAGAGTATTGCATAAATTTATGAAAGAATGGCAAAAGTATTACATAGGGACTTTAGATGGTCAAAAATATGACCATTTATTGGTTGGACAGAAAAGTGACCTTTTAAATTTAAAAAGCCTGGTCCAAATCTCTTCTCCTTCGTCGGCATCTTCATCGGCGTGTAAATTTACAAAGAAAGGCCCATCATCTGCGTGCTATCTTCATCGGCAAATCAGCGCAGGCTCAAAATCTCCGTCCGCTTTCCCTCATCTTGCTTCGTCCATCACCGCCGTCTGCCAATTGCACCGCCATCGCCTCCGCCTAAATCTTCTTCTTCTCCTTTCCTCATCTCCATCTTTCTGATTAGTGAAGAGGCTCCAGATCTAGATCTCCATTGCCTTCTTCATCTTTCTACCAGTGACTGACTCCCAACGGCAGTGTAGATCTGAGATGGTGGCTAGGTTAGGTTTTAGGGGTAGTGGGGGGTGGCATCGGTCGACGGCCCAACTGGGTGGCGTTGCTTCGAGGATTGATAAACTTAGAGCAGGGGCTGGGATTGGGATGCGGTGTTGATGGATGGGGCAGGGGTGCGGCTTTGCTGGGTGGGGTTGGGGTGCGGCTTTGCTGGGTGGGGTTGGGGTGCGGCTTTGCTGGGTGGGGACGGGTAATTGGAGGTGTATTGGGTGGGGCGGTGGGGCTGCAGCGTGACGAGGCGGCGACGGTGGTCGCGGGGCTGGGGAAGTGTGGAGTTTGGCGATGTGTCCGACAGTGGCGGGCGGTGGTAGTGTTGGCGGGCAGCAGGCGGTTGTATTGGTGGGCAGCGGGCCGTAGGCGGTAGTGTTGGTGGGAAAATTTCATTGAAAAATATGTCATAACTGTGACACAGTGACATCGGTGGCGGCGTCAGTGACACCGGTGGCGGTTCAGTGACATCGGTGGCAGCTTCAGTGACACTAGCGTCGACTTCTCAATGACACGAAAAAATCACAGTGACATGATTATTTACAGTTACATCATCCTTTTCCAAATCTATGACCTCATTAGTCACATTTTTGTCAATATTTGAAACTAGTCACTTTTTTGGAAATTGAGTTGAATTTAGTAATATTGAGGGGAAAACCCCTAAATTTATGTATAAATTTTATAAAATTTATGTAAAATTTATGCATAGGTTTATGGGGATATTTCTAGATTTAGTCCTGCAACTTTTTTACTGTGTCCGTTTTTGGTCTTATCTATAAATTTATTAACTTCCGGATTAAGTCTAAAGTACACTTTCGGGTGTAAATTTTGACGTTGGAGACATTTTTTTCAGCATATTATTTCCCGTCACTCTTTATTAGAAATTAACATTAGAATGATTAAAATTATTTATTAATTACAAGTGCTAATGTATAATAAAAACATATTTGTGGTAGAACAAAACGGCATGCATTTTTTGTAAATGCTTTTTATGGATTGTCTTCCTTTATTTTTTGAGAGGCGTATTCTCTATCTTAATAATAATAAAGAAATCAAAGTAAATAAATTTCTTTATTTTATGCAATATCATTAATATTATTAATAAGAAAACGCTTCATTTTGATTTACACCTTGATATGTATTTGTACCCCTGACTCAGGTAAATGGTCAGCCAATTATTGTTGAGATTGGAAAATTCTTTCTATTCAATATCAAAAAGAGAATTACAATAGGAGGAGCAAACTCTCACACTCAACTATTACAAAAAATCAATCCTCACCAATACACTTATACTCTAAGTGTATTTCACTCTTCACACACTTTTCTCACTTTCTAAAATTGATGATATGAACAACAATAGAACACTCTATTTAAAGGCTAGTTTGGAGACAAGAGGAAGTTGCATCCAATCTTCCATAGTTATCTCCATATCTTCTCCCATGTTTATTTGTTGGAGAGCTCCTTCCAAGAAGGTTTGAGATGCTTCTTGACAACTTCCAAGACAGAAGAAGCTGGAAGATCCCTACAATTATGACCCTGCTCCAAATCCAGGTTCAGTGTCTACGAGTGAGTGACGATGAGTAGAAAACAAAAGAAAATGTACAATGAATGATTTTTTTGTGAGATTAAAGAAGAGGAAACAAATAAAAAATGAACATCTATATTAATTAGTTAAGAGTCTACGTACAACAACAACTGATCATGACTCTAAAATTCCATATAAATCATGGAATACGCCTAAACTTTTATAGATTTTTTATAGGTTAGCTTTTATATTGCTTGAACTTATAAGTACCCGTTACTCCCAGCCCATTCCATCTCTTTTTCTATTCCAAGCAATTCCTTTTGTGTGAGCCTTCTGTACACGTTTGTGTGAGCTGCTTCTGTCGGGGGTGTTGGTTACTTAATTAGTGGGGAGAGGTTGTCACAAGAGAGAGGTCTCACGTTCAATTCCACACAAAGATCTGAGTCGGAATACCATTTTCTCGCGGTCTATGCTTCTGTCGTGGATGATGTAACATTCTTAGCTTTTTGTGTGAGCTCCATCTTCGAGAGGGATAGGTATTAAAGGAGGTTAGGGCCGGGATTGGGTAGTCATTGCTCATTCCCTTTGTTCGTGGTAATGCAAAACCAAGACTTGTAACCTATTTTCACTTTTTCACACAAAGATAAGCACAAAATGGAGAAGCGGGGCACCAATACTCAACGCATTCTTTCATTCATATATATATTTATGTATTGAACTTTTTGTTAAGAAACCACGATATTGTTGAGTTAAGTCCAACATAAACTACTAGATATAGATATAATATGTATGAAATGCTCTATTTTTACGTGGAAATCCGCAAAGAGAGAAAACCACGAGACTTTTTAGGCTAACGTCCAAGCCCGCTCTTTCTCATTAATACCCTCCTCACCATTTACGAAGTACAAGTTTTGGAGCTCCCATTAATGGAGCTTGAGCATATTTCTAAAGAAGAAGAAGAAGAAGAAGTAGTTGCAGGGAGGAGCGAAGAAGCCATCCCCTGTAAGGAAGAGACCTCCTCCTATTTATAGGAAGGAGGGAAAGCCCTTCCATGCTAATGGGCCTAAAAGACCTTGTTGGGCCTAATTCCTATCCTAGCGGGCCGGTTGGGCCAAAACGAGGCGGGTAGGCCTAAATGGGTCTCGCTGACTGGGCTTCATATCGGGATGATGCCTTGCGCCTCTGAACAGTAGTAGGCCGGGATAATATTCCCCAACAGTGTGTGTCATTGTGTATATAAAATGGAGTATTTTACTCCGTAATTAACACTACGTAATTGAATAGTAAGGTTGTTCAATAATAGAGGAATTTTAAAAAAGCTATAAATTACTTAATTTACTAATTCCAGTTAATTCAACAGAAAAATATCTTAATAGACCTCACTTAAAATGTTTTTAATTGGATTGAAATTTTCTGGTCTGATCTGGTCGGTCTGGTCTATTTAAGTCTGGTCTGGTAGCGGATATACGATCTCTATGTATTTATAATTGTGGAAAATGGTATAGCCTAGTTTAAATAACCGCTGAAATAATACTAAGAATAAAAATATTACTCCCCCCGTTCCGCTAAGATTGTCCCATATTACCTTTTTTTTGTCCTGCACCACTAAGATTGTCCCATACCGAATTTGGTAAAGTTTGTGTGGTTCTAAATCATTCTTACTTTATTTTTACTTTATCAATTCAATATCAGCCGCCCCAACAATCACCATACTCGGATGGGGGACGTGGCCGTACTCACTCTAGCCCTTTTTCAGAGACCTACGGCATATAACCTTTGTAATCTCATGTGGGATCATTTAGAGGAAGCTTGTAAGAAAACAGGGAACATTGTGGTTGGGGGGTAATCATGCACTTGGTGTCCAAATTCGGCTATACGGACAATGCTCCAATTCACGCCGATACATTGATGCACATTGGTTGGTTATCCAATGCGGGATTAATTTCTTTGGGAAACAAGGACCACAATGGCACCGAACATTACAAATGGCACATGAAGTACCCCGAACCCATCAAATACTTTCCCCTCCCTTGCGACGAACTACCTAAACTTAGGTATAAACTGACAAGCTTCGAAATCACCCACTATTTGCTTCCTAATGCCATTCCACCACACCTTCAAGCCCAACCGAACCAACCCGACCAAGCAGAGCACCGAGAGGAACATGAACATGCCCAACAACACATCCCCGACTCCCCTCAAAACCCACCCCCGCAAGACTTTTTCCAACAACTCTTGGAGGGCCAACAAGCACTACTTTCCGGGTTCAACACCATGAACCTCAACTACACGGACATGGGTGAACAACTTGCACGAGTCTGAGAGGAGCAACGGGCGGGTTTCCAAAGAATGGAGGAGCTACGACAAGCCGACCTCCACCGCTATGAAGAGGATTATCGTAGGGCTTATGGTCCTATGTACTCATATATAGCTCATCACGGAGATTTCGCATCTATTACTTCACCACCACCGGCACCTTCTTGGTATAATCCCTCCGATTGGGGAAATTTTGTTGGCTCTAGTTCCGGCGGTGGAGGATACAACGGTGGGGATACTACTATGGGAGACGGTGATGATGTACATGGGAGCGGCTTTGGAGGTGGCTATTATGGCGGAGAAGGCGGGCACTAGGGATAGTGCCATGCTTCAAGTGTGGGGGAGGGAAATTCATCTCTTGGTATGTTTACTCCCTTTGTTTTTTTTCCTTATTACCTTACGCTAAGCATTACTTTCTTGTAATAGTTGTACACACAAAAAAAAAATGAAAAGCTAGTTAGGTTGAAAACCCAAAAAAAAATATAAAAAAAAAAAAATAAATAAATAAATAAAAGGGCAATCTAAGCAAGAAGGGCTTACAAAAAATAATGAGTGAGTGGTGAGAAAAGGAAAAGAAAAGAGATGCTAGGATGAAAACCTGAAAAGGCTCCTAGGCAAAACGAGAGATATGAGAGAAATTTGTTTTTGCAGGACATCATCTATTGAAGAGAAGAAGAAGAAGAAAAGGAGAAGAGGCAAATAAGAAGTAAGGAGCATAGAAGACCCTTAAACCCAAGGAAATGGTGTTCTGTAAACTCATTTACAATACTTGGTGATCTTAGTTTCTTATTTCTTACTATCTTTGAACTTATGATCTTTTGATGAACATTGTATAAACATTTGGTTTTACTCGAGGTCGAGTAAAGAAACTAAGTGTGGGGGAGTTGACATTCATGTAATTTCCATGCTTACGTTTATGTTTTTTATTAGTTTAGATTGATTATTACCTTGGAAATTACACACTTTTGGTGTAATAGTTTTAGTGGTAAAAATGTTTGTAATTTGTTTAGATTAGGTTTATACTGAGCTCAAACAGGTCCAAGATCGCTCTAGGGACCATTGGTGAACATCACAAATGGAAGGAAGGTGCAAAAAATCTCAAGATTCTGATTTTTGATGTTGTACCCGGTCGGGTATGACCTATACCCGATCGGGTACCTTGTTGCAAAATCAAATCGGATCAGATCCGGGACAAGGCAACATGCAGGGGAGATTTTGGCACGATCGAGTGTTCATACTTGATCGGGTGGCCGACATACCCGATCGGGTATAACCCAGTTTTTTATACTTCCGCGAAGCAACCAAGTACCCGATCGAGTGCCCTTACAGCCCGATCGGGTACAAGACCTTGCAAGCCTAAAAAAGCCTATAAATACCTCCCTTTCCTCCCCATAAAGATCACCAATTAACATATACTTCTTAGCTCAGTTTAGACAAGCTCTTTCTTTATGTTTAGTCTCCAAATGAGGAGCTAAACTCTTCCATCTTGGTTTTGCTACTTTGAAGCTTAATGAATTTGTAAGTTGTGAGTTATTCTCTTTACTTTTCTTCCTTGAATATTAATTATTTCCTATTCATATTCCATATTGATATTTTGAGCATTACTTAAAGGATCAACTAGTTTTGTTTCATATATTAATTATTACTAGAATCAATCGATTAATACGCTTGTTATTAATTCGGTTCTTTCAACGGTAGTAAAACTTGGATTATTAATGCATGCGTCTCATGGTTAATAATCTAAGGGGGATTAATTATATGGATTAAACCAATAAACCGCTTGTGTTGAGGTTATCAATCTCAATCTTTTTCATCTGAAGTTTATTGCTAC
The DNA here is from genome assembly GCA_945859875.1 of Cuscuta europaea. Classification (NCBI taxonomy): domain Eukaryota; kingdom Viridiplantae; phylum Streptophyta; class Magnoliopsida; order Solanales; family Convolvulaceae; genus Cuscuta; species Cuscuta europaea. The sequence continues at coordinate 15,342,557 of CAMAPE010000038.1, forward strand.
TATCGGGCCAATATACGACGCTTGTTCTATATTAACTCGATAGTAAGTTTTATTAATGAACACGTCTCGTTATTAATAACTACCCTCGATGAACTGGATATACTCCTCGATTGAGTATTCGAGAGGAAGATAGTTAAAGCTATAACCGGGATCGACGAACATTTCATTAAGTGGATAAAAGCAAAACCAAGTCCTCATCTCTATAAATTAAACTCATATAAGTCGTTTATCTTAGTGTTAATTAAATTCAATCAAATCAAACTTAAACCCCCCCCCCCCCTATTTACTATTTATATAAGAGAAAAGTATTCCTTTCCCTGTGGATACGAACCTTACTACACTATACTACGTATTAGTGTTGTATTGATTAATTATTTTGAGTGCACCTCACGACAAGTGCACCTCACTGGGCACGAGCTACGGGCCCCGTTAGTTATAACTAGCTAAGACTCCGTTATTTTAGTGGATGTAATGGTGACTTACTAAGAATTATTGCTTACGAGATTATATTTTCTCGTGTTCTCATGTATTGGTAATAAATGAAGGACGGAAGCCTAGGAGAATGTACGGAGCTTGTGGCAAGGTTTTGGATGTGTTAATGAAGAAGACCTGGTTGTCTGTTATGTTTTGCTTTAGTACTTTAATACTTTTAAAAAGGGTTGTTAAATATTCTAAAATTGTGATAAGGTGTAATAGTTTTGTTTTACGAGAATGGTTTCTTTTGGTTATTTGCCGTTTCCACTATGACGTTTGGTTATGTTAATAAGAAATAAAGTTTACATGGAATCCTATGCCCACTATCTCCGCTGCTTCCTCCTCTACGGCAGTCCATGCTTCTCCTTGACTGGCGTCTTTTCTGTTCCCGATCACCGGCTGTCTCCACCACCAAATTTTGCTGGCTCTACTTTCACTGGTCAACCAGGGACGGGACCCATGCAGCCCCAGTTTTCGCAAACCCTTCATGACGTTTTGTACCTTATTTCCGCTTTGTGTATCGAGACTCTTTTGAATTTAAGTATTGTAATGCTCGTTTGGAAACGATCGTTACATCAGCCCAAATAGTGAACCTAACCCTAGACCCGCAAATTACGATCGTTGCAAAATTCCTATAAAACCCTATCCGCCCCTACGCAACCATAGCCGCCGTCGTAGATCCGAAACTCGAGCCATCGCAACTACTGTGGAATTTTAGGAGCGTTCAAAAGTGAAGTCGCAGCCTCCACCACCGCTGATTGGGAAATTTAAATGCCTCCTCCGCTTCCATTTTAACCGGTCTGAAAATTTGTGCTGCCGCCACCATCTCCAATGGCTTGTTTCTGAAAATCATCGTCGGAGTTTTTCAGTCAAAGAAGAGAGAAGCGGCATAGAAGTAGAAGCGACTAGAATTGTTTATTTTCTCCGTCGTGGAGCTGTCTTCCCTCATAGAGCCGTTGTCTGTGTGCCTTTGTCGAAGATAATCGGAAAAGCTGCAATGGAAGAGGGAAAAAGTCTGGGACTCAAGAAACGGACATTAGAGATGCGGTAGGAAAGAATGTACCGTGTGTAAAAGGTTAAATTTGTAAATTAACAATAAGAATGGTAACATTTGATGAAAAACGGATAAGGACTCTTACTTTTACCTTTACGATTCGCATTGTATAAAGAATACGATCAAGTAAGAGTCCGTCCACCGTAAGCCGGTGGCATTTTGTAATATAATGTGAAAATCGCAGTTTCTGCTATCTGAGCACCATGTTATTACAAGAAATGAGCACCATGTTATCTGAGCACCATGTTATTACAAGAAATGAGCACCATGTTACAAGAAATGTACTGTTAATGAGCAACATGTTATTACAAGAATGCTGATATCACAACTAAAAAACGGTGGCATTTTCGTAATTTCAGTGAAAATCAAGGTTTTCGTTAGATGAGCATTAATACATTGTTAACACTAGTAGAAAACTGGCTTACAGTGACACTTTTATAGTGACACTTTCTGATTTAATACCACTAGTAACATAAAAGTGTCACTATTTTCTAACACAAATGTGTCATCATCACTTAGCGACACTCAAACATTTTTTACGCTGTGTAATTTAACCCGAAGTATTTGGGCCGCGGGCCTGCAGAGTTTAATATACGGAGTAATAAGACAGTACTTCGGTTTCTCTCTCCCTTCCAACTTAGTTTACATCTGCTCACGATTCCCCTTCTTTCTACGAGCCCTAGCTCCTCAATCGATGAAGAGACCCGACACAATGAAGACGCCATTGCCGCTGCTCCTGACGACTTCAACGAAGATGACGCCGCAGATGCTCGTGACTACTTCGACGAAGACGACGCTGGTGCTGCTCCTGATGGCTTCGACAGTGATCGTTGCTTCTCCAGACGACTGCGACGGTGACTGCCGTTGCTCCAGGTTAACAGAAGAAGACTCAGGCTCTCCATTAACTTTTGGCGCACCGCTCTGCATCAACGGGTGAAGAGGATGCACAAATATTTGCTCTCAGACCATAAACAACAGTCACCTCTCTTCCACCTGAGGTAAATTCTCATTTTTTTCTATTTACATTATATTGTTTCTTTTTTCACTTAGGCTAAATATACTATTTTTTTCCTTGAAATTTCAGAGAAAACATTATAAGTTCTAGTTAATTACTTTTTGGTATACAAATTTCATTTAGGCTGCAGAGCACCCTCAAAAAAATATATGACTGTAATGTCATGAAACTTCAAGGAGGGATGATGGGTGCAGTGAACGGAATGCACGTACCCTAATGGCAAGGTGGATGAGACTGGGTGCAGTCCCGTGAAATTTGGACTAGAGTCACCTATGGTGTTTTCACCTTCATTGTGATCAATTTTTGTAAGTTGTAACTGAACTTATTGTGTCATAAAGATCTCTATTTGTAAATCAATTATTGATAATTGAACAATGAACAAAAGGTAAACCTATTTGTAGGTCTCTGCTTGTATATTGCCATTATTGATAAATCAAGCACAAACCCAACAAGGCTTAAGGTTTGTGATGACAATTTTTTGTTCTTTTTTTCTCTCTCTAATACTTTTGAATCAAGAGTACTAAAAGTTGAACCATGGCAGGTCTCAAAAGATTATATATTCACAACCTTAACTCATGGCAGGTTCCTTTACTTTGAATATGGCATGTTGTAAGACATGGAGTGTGCTCTTTTTGCTGTAAGTCATTTACCATCCTCAAATTTGTACCTTCTTTTAACTTTTTATACAAGTCGGTTCTACAATATCCTCTGAGTTCCTCTCATAAAACTATAAAAGTTGTTATCGAGTAGGATTTATCTTGTTTTATTATATTTTAGTTTCACTATATATCATTTGTTGACATTAATTGAGTTGTGTTAACAACACTATGTATTCTAATATGGATTTAAATGATTAAATCCTTAAACGCATATGTTAGTTGCTTTTAGTACAGTCATATGCAGTTACTGATAGTAACTACTGCACAGTAGTCCCTACATAGTAACTAATTGATTCACCAGTACGTTTTCTATAGATGGAAGTACTATTGCCCCTAGGCACATGGACATGATTTTAGTCTTAAGTTCTGTAGCGGCATTAGCTTCTTTACAATTTTATAAAACCTTAATAGGACTTGAGATTAATATGTTGATGTGTATGATATGCATTATAAATGACACTGGGTGCGGTTGGTTAATTGTGCTTTGTAACCATTGTTTGCTTTTATTAGTTAAAAACAAGGAAATATGCATCCTTAAGGCCACACAGAGATTTTTGTTTAGTTTATAACTTTATTATTGATTTGATAATACCACCTACAGCTTGGTGATATCAGTGGTATGTGTTTGGAAAAATGTCCATAGCAGATGCTTTATGCACTTTAATCGTTTGGGATATTATTCAATTGCCTAGGTCATTTTCACTATGTTCAAACTAGCTATCTATTTTCACTATGTACAAACTTACATGAATTGGAGGTGGGTTATAATACATTAGAGAACAACTTACATGTTTTGATAGATTTTATTTAATAACTAGAATTCATAGTTGTAAAAGTTATATCTCTGAATATACTGTTTCTATCACCCATAAGAGAGGAAACTATGAAATTTCAGGTTTCTTTATAGTTCATCCAGTGTAACAAAAACGTTCACTGTTAGACTTTGAACCGTTGGATGGTTGTGATTTTTCATCAAGGGTTTGTACTCATATATTTATACATTATGAACGGTGGAGATATGGTTTGGAAGTGAGGAGGGTTGTTATCAACCTGGACAAATTAGCGAAAAAAACATTTCTATTTCAGTGAAGTTCTTTAACACTTACAAAAATGTCCAATGTTAGACTTTAAACCGTTGGATTGTTGTGATTTTTTAGCTGAGGTTTGTAGTCATATATTTCTTCATAATGAACGGTGGAGATCGGGTTTGTATCTAATCCAACAACCTTTTATTTCATTTTTTAGGTAACATCTTTCCCTCTTTTAGTATTCTGGTTGACTTCTATCATCTTATTTTACATCTAAATTGTTTACTTGCTATTTAGATTGTTAAAAGTTCAGCTAGCTTAGTTACTTGATTAAGATCTACCGATTCCCCATTTCCAATTTGCTGATTTTTTAACAATATATGCAGAATAGCAAGAATCTAAATATGAATAGAGGAAGTATCAATGTATCATACTCTTGTTTAAATCCAAATCTACTTTTATCTCCTACAGAACATCAAAGCAGTTGGTGATGTTGTCGTATAACTGGTTAAAAGTGCTGCTTTAGAGGTGTGCTCTATTAGTTATCTTTATGTTGGTCAATTTACTTTCATTCTAGTGTGGTCTCACAAGTTCACATATGTGTTGGTTGTAACCAAGTGTTCCACTTCATATGATTTTGGAGCTCTAGTAGGCAAATAATAAAGAGTCAACCATCGTGGTTGCTTGTCAAACTACATGGACAGTAGTTGACGTTACTATTGCAATGGGAATGAGAAAGTTGGTTTCTATGCTTTTGTGATTGACTAGAAGTCAAAATTTTCAAGTTAATTTTCAGAATTAGAAGCTAAAGCTTGTAACAGTTAGTAGCTAAAGGTTGTGAGCTGATTTAGAAGCTAAGTTTCAGAATATATATGAAGTCAATTTTCAAGTTAATTTTCAACTTCAAATAAGACTGACCTTGTTGAAAAAGGGCAAGTCTCTACACAGGAACGAGAAGTTTAAGCTTGTGTGATAAATGTCATGTTTATTGAAACTAGTGCAATGGTCAACTTCTGTATAAAGCCACTATTCAGAAAAAAAGAAATGCTAATGAGTGAGCATCAAATCCTTCTCAGATATGCATCAGATTGCCAATTTTTTACGTAAAATTTTACTGGTTTTTTCATATATGTATTAATTGTATAAACCTGAACAATTGACACCAAACTAATCACTCAACTCTTTCATTAGGTCCTGTTCAAGTTTATACAATTAATACATATATGAAAATTGTAAATTTTCATAATAAATTTTTTTGAGTGATTAATTTAGTAGTCTACCCATTTATTGTTTGGATTTTGAGAGATATGTCGTGTGAGATTATTGTGTTTCCTCTTGAATGTGTTTACCAGAATGCAATCCTTCATATGTCTTATTTTTGTGTGATGCTTCAGTTTTTTTCCTACACATGAAATGATTTTAGGTTCTCATTCTTGGTTTTGTAGTATTTTTTAAAAGCAATGTTAAGTTTTTGTTTTGGTGTTGCTATAGTTCTCCACAGTCAATGAGTACTCTGAAGATGATATACTGCAAATACGTGAAGAATGGGTCTCATATGCAGCAAACCTACTGAATGAGTAAGTTGAAATTTTATTTATTGAGATAAGTGTGTTAAGAATGTAGTTTTCAGTAATTAGGATTTTCTGTAGTGTGATGATTGAAATAGTTATCATTATTATTTTTACAGGTTGAAGTGACGAACCTGAATAATTTGTGCTAGATGGATTTTTGTGAAGCTCGTATGGCTGTTAAGCAGTACAAATGGTTGGAAGGACATAAGATTTCGATGATTGTGATGTACTTTATGTTTTTCCAGAACATATGTAATGACTACTTAATGTTTGCAGCACTATTTTGGATTTTGCTTTGTTTTGAAAACAAGCTAGGTTAACTTACCTTTGAATTTTCATGTTGAATTGACTTTGATTTGAATCTATATGACAGTTATGGAATACTTTGAATGATTATGAATTTGTTTTATATTTGTTTACAAGTTTAAAAATTAAACTTTTAGGTGGATATATGGTGGTGCAAAAAGAGTATTAAACGTGTTTAATACTTGATACTATAGTATCAAAAAAAGGATTGACAAAAACATGTCATAATTTTTATAAACATTAAAGTATCATAAATCTGGATGACACAAGAGTATCATATGTTTTTGTAACACCAGTGATATCACTAATTTATATGATATCAAAATGTCGTTAAGTATACCAATGCAAATGTATCACTATATTTTATGATACCAACGTGTCACAATTTACTGATACTTTTTAGTGACACATTTTTTAGTATCAGAGTTCCAACCATTCGTTGACACTTTTATAGTGTCACTAAAACTTTTAGTGACACTAATTTAGTGTCACTATAGACCATTTTTCTAGTAGTGTAATGAGCACCAAACGTATTTTACTGAGTATTAAGAGTCGAATAATGAGTATTGTGATATCAACTTCATATATTGTAATTCACTTTCTTTTTCGTATTCTATCTTTTATAAAAACTCATTAAATTATATCTATAATCAACTTCTATAAACTTCAATATGTGAATTTAATGTAGTATGGTACTTTAGAAATATGCATTGATATGTCATTTTAAAATGAACATACTATCAGTATCAAATGAGCATACGCAACTTTCAAAATGTGGATAAATACGAAAATCGTAAGGTTTGTTAGTTGGACGTCGTGACATTTTCATTGAGCATCAAACCTCCTCTATTAAATATTAGAAACATGGTCTATGCTCATGTATCTGTAATTAACTCATACGTGAATCTAATGTAATATGTTACTTTTGAAATATGCATTGATATAACATTTTAAAATGAGCATATGATCAGTATCAAATGAACATACATAACTTACCAAATGAGCAATGATATGAAAATCATAAGCTTTGTTCGTTGAGAATCAAGACATTTTCATTGAACATCAAACATCGTCTATTGAGTATCTGAAGTATGCAACTGGGTATCATGATCTCTTGTCTCTTCTCACATGTATATAATCTATCTCTTATACGAATCTTATATAATGATTTTGAAATATGCGTTAATATGACATTTTAAAATGGGCATAAAATCAGTACCAGATGAACATATGTAACTTACCAAATGAGCAATGAAATATAATTTAACTTACAATGAGAAATATAATAATTTTAAATTAAAAATTATTTATAGTCTTTTGTTCTTAAATCACAAAACGCATGTCAGTAATTAACACATACTAGTAATATTTAATAAACTAACAATATTCATCTTAAAGTTAAAAATAGAAAAACAAAACATTAATACCTAAATTTTTTTACAATGCACAAATAAAAAAAAATTAAGTTATAAGGTTGCTTGGAAAAAGAAGAAAAAACAAACTCGAACATTCACAATATTTTAAATTATACATTTACATAATAATTAAATAACACATTAAAACATGTTATTGAAAAAATAAAGAAAAAGAAAGAACTAAAATAAGATAACAACGAGTGGAGTGAAAATTGAGAAGCAACTAAGAAGCTGTTCTCTTCACCTGATCTGAATGTTTCTGATCTGAATTTTTTAAGTTCTGATCTGATCTGATCTGAATTTTTCTGATCTGATATGATCTGATCTGAATCTTTCTGATCTGATCTGATCTAATCTGATCTGAATCTGTCTGATCTGATCTGAATGTTTCTGATCTGATCTGTCTGATCTGATCTGAATGTTTCTGATCTGATCTGAATGTTTCTGATCTGATCTGAATCCTTCTGATCTGATCTTAACTTTCTAAATTGGTATATAATAATAAGAATAATAACAATAACAATAACAATAATAATAATAACATCAATAATAATTATAATAGTAATAATAACTATTATTATTATTTAATAAGTATAATAAAAATAATACTCCGTAACAATAATAATAATTATAATAATAACAATAATAGTAGTAGTAGTAGTAGTAGTAGTAATAATAATAATAATAATAATAATAATAATAATAATAATAAGTAGTGATATTAATAACCTTTTTAATAATAATAAAAATATTTGATTGCACTTGAAATTGGAATATCCAAATCGTAAAGACGGATAAAGTTGTGCAGTGCGAAAGTTGATACCATAATCGCAAGTTGATATTGAATAAATGTTTGTACTTCAATTCATTCTTCTCGATCAAATGGTGACAGTATTATATATTTAGATTAGATGGATTGGTACAGAGTACTCAATTTTAGCATTTATTAAAAAATCAATACTAAAAATTACTCCGTAAAACATAACAGTAATATATAATATTATATAATAGTAATAATAACAGTAATAATAATTTCTGAACTAATCTGATCTGATCTGATCTGAATGCTTCTGATCTGATCTGAATGCTTCTGATCTGATCTGAATGCTTCTGATCTGATCTGAATGCTTCTGATCTGATCTGATCTGATCTGATCTGATCTGAATCTTTCTGATCTGATCTGATCTGATCTGAATAAAATAAGAATAAGGAATAAGTAATAAGATTATGAACGGCTTCTAAGAAGTGAAAAGCAACAAAAGAAAGTGAAAAGCAACAAAAGAAAGTGAAAAAATAAACAAAAAACGAAAAAGGAGCAAAGCCAACCAATGGTAGTGGCGATGGAAACAGAAAAGCAGCAACAAGTATTAACCTGATTTTTAGCCTTTACATTGGATCTAATTACAAAAATGCCGACTGTACCATGAGGATGGTACCTTATATTTTACGAATTAATTCTTAAAAAAAATTACTAGAATAAATGAAAAATTATTAATGGTGTATAGTTTGAATTTAACTTTATAGTGAATGGGCATTCAATAATCTAGATTTTATTGGGTAAAATTTGTTAAAATATTTGTCCCACACGAGAAAACTATAAAACAATAAAACATCATATAAGACTTTGGGCTACTCCTCATATCAGATCGACCTTTTAGGATGGAACCCCAGATTTTTAAGATGATGTCAGAGCCAATTTCGAGCTAAGGGGGCATGTTAAAGTAGTTTTCCACAACGTGTGGAGTTGTTAAGGGGGCATATGTTAAATGTAAATATAATTACACAAATAAGCGTAAAACTTAAATCTTTCATAAGCAAGACTAAATATTAATTGTCTACCCTTAATACCACTAATTAATCTAATCAATGAATTGCCCCACTTAGTTTCCTTGCATAACTGGGGAAGTCTGTTGGTGATGAGACATTCTAGTGACTAGGGAATGACAAAAAGACGGGGGTTTTGAACAAGCGATGCAAAAAGACGGGGGTACTAAAACACGGGATTTGGAATAGACAATTCCGAATGAATTAGGGTGCCCGACATTTTGATTCGGAACTTCCTATTCCGAATGAGAGCTGATTTTTTTTTAAAATGCCACTTCCAATCGGGAAGTTGGAAATCCAAATGAATAAAAAGCCAACCCCACTAATTCGGACATCACATTTGGGAAATTGGGTCCAATTTATTTATTAATTAAAAATAGGTTTATATCAATTTAAGTTGTATGACTAAAATAAAAATTAAAATTAAAGTAGCATTTGGAACTGTATGATCCCAATAGGATAACAAAAAATTAAAGAAAGTTGATTTGGAAAAGCATCTTCCGAATGGATTAACAAAAGTAAAAAAAATGTTTCGGAACATGTGTTTCCGAATGGACATAGTTAACCCTAATCTATTTGGAAGATGTGTTTCCGAATTTCGTATTCTTAGAAATCCCATATTTTTTCTCGTGTTTTTGCTTTCCATATTCACTTTTCCGGTGTTTTAAGAAAAGACCCTCTAGTGACGGTGGTTGAGCTCTAGCGAGGTGCTACGGCCAAACTGGCGGCATATCTTTTCTAAAAATTTCTTACGGGCAAAGGTGGCAGCGGCCAGTGGCGGCACCCAGTACCTGGCAGATCTGCATAAGGGAGTAGTGCAATCCCTACTCTTCACGAGACATCACTTCTGCTCTATTAACCATTACTTCGCAATTAATTACTGCTATTGTTAAATCACCCCGTCTTTTAAAATGTGAACCTCAACATCTGATCTATTTGTTGTTGCATCAATATATATGGCGTATATACAATACATTTAGAAATGGAATACATTTAGAAAGGGGTAATTAATTGAGTTTGCATCTCATTTTCTTATTGAAATTGGACTTTGCATCCCATTTTTTAAAAATTTTGTATTTCCACCCCAACCCCGTATGAAAAGATAAAAACGCGCCTCTATTAAGAATGTTTTTTTCCTTCTACATATTCCTGATCGAGGGGTGTTTTTGTCTATTCATACAGGTTTGAGGTGCAAATACAAAGTTTTTTAAAAATGGACTGCAAAATCTAATTTGGACAATAAAATACAGTGCAAACTCAAATTACACCATTTAGAAATCAATCAAAATCTGCTACGAATCACATCATGCCATCGACAATAGTTTAACCGCATTTGGACGTCGTGATGCCTTTTAAGTTTTACAGTATTTTATACTTATACTCCATCTGTATATATGTATATGCATTATGTGTGTGCAATGTGTATATACATATTAAATTTTACATGAGATATTAACCCTAAATAGAACTAAATTATGATCAAAATTCCCAAATGGGAGTTAATGTTTTATTTTTTCTAAACATGACTCCTTATTATCAATTTATCCCTACTATAATAAAACCCCATTGTCCATTTTCTATTCGATCGGCATCTTCCACATCCAATCGCACACAAACTCCTCTCCCAGTAAGGTCCATCTTCTGATATGCGCACCTTACTCCGGCAAGTTGTGTCTCGAGCTAATTTCTCCTCCTTCTCCTTCTTCTTCTTCCCTCTTCCTCCTCCTCCTCCTCCTCCTTTAATTTCTGCTCCTCTTCCATTTATTATGTAGTATTATTTTATGTTAATTATTTCAAATATTTTGTCGATTTTCAATGGAAATTTTATCTTTGATCTAAAAAATTTGAATTCGAAACCTTTGCGTATGAAAAGTGGAGGCTCTTGTTCAAAAAATTGCGATCTAAATTTTATTATTGTGTATATATCTTTATCAACTCATAAACATGTCACATTTATGGCAATTTTTATGGAGATAGAAATATTACATCTTTGAAAATACAAATTTTTACAATTTCACATTTTATGACATCGAATTGAATTCATCGGCAACACTACTTCTTTATTTATCTTCTCCTATTTCATATTTTCGGCTCCATAATTTGTAATCTTAAAATTTCATGTTTTGCATGTAGAAATGTGAAAATGCCACTTTCCTAAATATTACTTTGGAATTATTGCGAAGAAAGTCATGTTTATATTTTCAATGACTACAAAGGCGACACATGATTCTAGTCATTGTTTGAGGAAATTAAAGGTTGAAATGAAATTAAAGGGTTTTCATTTTAAGAGAGGTTTGGGTAGTGCATAAATTTAATATTGAATTGAATTTGTAAGTAAACTAGAAATTAAAGGGTTTTCAATTAAAGCATTTGGTGACATAAAGTCCATGCATTACTAGTCTGGAAGAAGATTACTTCAACATCATAACGTCCATATCCTATTTTACCATTCTCGTGATCAACCCAATACCAAAAACATTCTTCTCCCAAGTTTCTAACCTCGGGACAACAACTAGGAAAAGGATCTTTAGGCGGAAAAACACGCCCTTCATTTCCATCATCTTGAATATATTGAACCATGAGCTTCCAGCATTCATCAGTTGGTTCTGGTTTTGAACATTGAAGAACATCAGAGCATGACGAGAGCCTCGTTTTCCCTGATAATAGCAGTCCTAGCAATAAAACCCAAGAGATGTTCAGGCTTGGCATTTTCATTTCTCTTGCCATGGGCAATGATGGAAATAAATTAATAAAATAAAATAAGAAATGAAGTTACTTCGATGTCTTCACTTTCGCATAAATAAAGTTGCTAAATTCTGCTATAAATAGATCGAGTTTATGCATGTAAGCCTATTAAAGTTTAAGTTACAACTAAATAAAAATGGTTGTTACAACCAGTGTTAATGAACTAGATCAGGGATGACGAATTCATGCATTACTATTCTAATAGATGTTAATTCTGATCAACTCCTTAACGGTAGAACGGTGGTAATTAATTAACACGATGTACGTATATGTGTGTAAATTAAATAAAAAAAATCAAGTGCTTACTTTTTCCTTTTTCCATCCAAATGGTAAATGTCAAATTCGTTTCCAATATCATATCCCTAGCATGCAGTTCATAATGTTGGAAAGTTATTTAATATTTCAAATAGACAAAATCAATTTTTACTGTAATAATTAATACAAAGTATAATATTTGAATATTTAGTCCAGATAAACACTTTGAACTTGTGGCATCCGGATTTAATGGACGCAAAGCCGGCACATACCTGTGCGATTTGCTTCGTGACTCTCTTTGTGGTTGCCGTGGATTTGCTGCCGGTTTTCTGTTCCTTCTCCCAGCCAGCAATTTCTTCCAACAAACGTTCTCCTGCGGTATAGTGGCATCCAAATGGAAAAATGTGGTACTCACATCGGGTGAACTTTATCACTAAATGACGTGTTTGTGGTAGAGATTCGGACTAACATAGTTTCCTTTCTCTCTTGAAAAAACAAAGTTGGGATCAAAGTACGGATGTTTTGGTTGTGACAAAATGGTTATGACCAAAAATGATGTCTTTGTTGACAAAGGCTATTTGAAGAATGGATTTTATCTACTTGCTGGTCTTTCTAAATTAATGACATGTGTTGGAATGTTCAATTGATAGATGTTCTAATTAGGTGTGTTACGTACGTTACTAAATACTAAATAGTAATCTCAATTGCTATTATTTCATCATTTAATAATCCTTACAGAATCATATTCATTGTTGTGTTCGTCTCTCTAATACTATTTGCCGGCCTTTTCCTTAGCAAATGTGATGGTACTTAACTTAATTAAAAGCTCCCACTATATTTAACTACCTAAAAATGTTTCTTAATAATCACCCTCTTCATTTTTTTATAATATTAACTATCTGATCTTGATCTCATTTTTATCATCTACCTATGTACTGTTATTATTTCTTTCAAGAAATTACGAGCTTCTCGAATGCCACTAAGGCACTAACGTAACACCTAATTAATTTAATTTTTTTTCAGGCAATGATGACTACTCTGTTAACTCTCTGATCTTGTTTACTTACTAGTTACTACTAGTGAGTAGTACACTACTACTATCATAATTATTTTTATTAAATTACTACGTACAGTTATTATTAACGCAGCTATTGAAACTATCAAACTAATGATTTTTTTTTTAGTTTGCTTGATGGGAAGACCTGCATCGTACTACTTTGACAATGGGTTCAGTAGTGGAATGGGTAATTGGCTGGTGTATCTTCAGGTTAGTATAATCACACACATTCATAGTTTCATATATATTCTAGTTATGTACATGTTCTAGTTATAAGTGCATTTAATTATTACTCCGTAATAAATAATCATATATTTATGAATCATTTGAATTATTTACATGGAATAAGGGTGGAGCATGGTGCAACAATGACCGGGAAAATATGGAAAATCAAATACTTTATTTGGGAAAATTCTCGAAATAGGACAAAAAATATTGTCATGTTTAAAGTCTGGTATTACCAAAACATGAAAGTAAGAACTATTTCGAGAATAAAAACACGCAGTCCTATTTTGTGATTCCATAACGGTTTAGTCTTAGTTTGGACAATTTCTCTTTTTACTACTATGAAACTTTGAACTCCTTATTTTCACTTTTGTATTGTTTTACTTCTTTGTACTTTAGAAAATTAACTCTAAATAATACGTAGTACTTCGTATTCCATATTTGTAAATTAAATCTACCCATCCTTGTTTTCGGCAAACCATGTGCTTTGAGCATGATCATAATGCAATAACCGTATATTGTTCCATAACTTTCTTTATTAGGGTTAAACACCATTCTCATGCATATCATTCCTTTTGTTTGTTTCTTTCCTATACAGTGATAACATATTAATTCATATACTATTTAATACGAAGTACACATTAAATTCATGAACTAACTAATTGTTTTATTTTTCAAAATATTGTTGGGATCTAGCTTCCTGAAGAGATTAATAACTATGTATAAGGTTTTTCATATACTTCCATGAGATGTTTACAGCATATATATAGATACAAATCTCGAAGGAATAAAATTTACATTTTTACAAATGATAAAACTCGTGCATACATTTACAACATGCATTATTAATATATAATATTAAAAATAATATTTGTTACCACTTATGTGATCGATATTTGTCACTTCCTACTCTGATGGTCTAGAAGCTCTTTATAATTACATAAATTGTAATGATTTATAAGTGAGGATCCCATAAAATATGAATCAACAATGAATTGAAATACTAAGAAGTCAACAACAAATTGAACATAAGGATAAGTACAGACAATCCGTAGTTGAACACTGAAGATGACGCTTTATCATCAGCTTTATTGTCATTTTGAACTAAGTTTGAGGAGCAATTGTAGGGACATGTGAATTTGTCTACTACTTGAACACTTCTCCGATCAAAATACGAATCTCCAAACAATTTTGATATTGTCTGCAAATGATGCATGGAATAGTGACATGGTCGTAGATGGGAGTAATGAGGAACTACATATATATATATATATATATATATATATATATATATATATATATATACTCTGTACAATAATTTCACCGCTATTTTAATGTTGTTTTGATTCTTCCATTTTATCAAATCAAAGGCAAGGATTAGTTCATATGTTAAGAAACACTTAATTTGAATCAAAATGTTTATATATGTATATACGTAATACATACATGGATTATGGATACTTTTTTGTTTAATAATATACCAATTAAGGACTGAATAATGTGATTAATTCTAGATCTTTAATTGCAGACAATTTCAAAATTGTTTGGAGATTCGTATTTTGATCAGAGAAGTGTTCAAGTAGTAGACAAATACCCATGTCCCTACCATTGCTCCTCAAACTTAGTTCAAAATGACAATAAAGCTGATGATAAAGCATCGTCTTCAGTGTTTAATTAACTACGGATTGTCTGTACTTATCCTTATGTTCAATTTGTTGTTAGCTTCTTAGTATTTCATTGTTGATTCATATTTTATGGGATCCTCACTTATGAATCATTACAATTTATGAAATTATAATGAGCTTCTAGACCGTTAGAGTAGGTCAGTAGGAAGTGACAGATATCGATCATATAAGTGGTAGCGAATATTATTTTTAATATTATATATTAATAATGCATGTTGTTAACGTATGCACGAGTTTTATCATTTGTAAAAGTGTAAAATTTTATTCCTTCGAGATTTGTATATATATATATATATATATATATATATATATATATATATATATATATATATATAGGGAAGAGTTCAAATGAAAAGTGGTCTTCCCGTGTAAAGTGCAAAATTTTCACTTTTTCATGTTTCGCTTGCATTTTTTCTTGTTTGTGTTGCACTTTTTGGCCATTTTGATTTTGGCCAAATTCGGCCAAAATGACGGTGGCAATTTTGTAAATAAACCCATTTTTTGAGCTGCCGCGAAAAAGTGCAACGACAGCAAGAAAAAGTGCAAGCAAATCATGAAAAAGTGAAAACTTTGCACTTTACACGGGAAGACCACTTTTTATTTTAATCATCCCCTATATATATATATATATATATATATATATATATATATATATATATATATATATATATATATATGTTGTAAACATCTCATGGAAGTATATGAAAAAACTTATACATAATTATTTATCTCTTCAAGAAGCTAGATCTCAAAAATATTTTGGAAAATAAAACAATTAGTCAGTTCGTGAATTTAATCTGTACTTCGTATTAAATAGTATATGAATTATTATGTTATCACTGTATAGGAAAGGAACAAACAAAAGGAATGATATGCATGAGAACGGTGTTTAACCCTAATAAAGAAATTTATGGAACAACATACGGTTATTGCATTATGATCATGCTCAAAGCACATGGCATGCCGAAAACAAGGATGTGTAGATTTAATTTACGAATATGGAATACAAAGTACTACGTATTATTTAGAGTTACTTTTCCAAAGTACAAAGAAGCAAAACAATATAAAAGTGCAAGTAAGGAGTTCAAAGTTTCATAGTAGTAAAAAGAGAAATTGTTCAAACTAAGACTAAAACGTTATGGAATCACAAAATAGGACTGCATGTTTTTATTCTCCAAATAGGAGTTCTTACTTTCATGTTTTGGTAATACCAGACTTTAAACGTGACAATATTTTTCAAACTTGACAATAATTATACCTATCTAGATAACAAAAATTTAACAATCCTATTTTAAAATTTTAATTTTTTTTCCCTATTTCGAGAATTTTCCCAAATAAAATACACGATTTTCCATAATTTTCCTACGGAATAAAATTTTCCATAATTTTCCCGGTTAATGGTGCACCATGCTCCTACCTTATTCCATGTTAATAAGTTAAATGATTCATAAAGCAATGGTTATTTATTGCGGAGTAATAATTCAATGCACTTATAACTAGAACATGTACATGACTTTTTCTTTATTGTGGCCATCTATGAAACTATGAATGTCTGTAATTATACTAACGTGAAGATGCACCAACCAATTACCCATTTCACTGCTGAATCCATTGTCAAAGTAGTACGATGCAGGTTTTCCCGTCAAGCAAACTTAAACAAAAAAATCATCAGTTTGATAGTTTTAATAGCTGCGTTAATAATAACTGTAGTAATTTAATAAAATTAATTATAATAGTAGTAGTATATTACTCAGTAGTAAGTAAGTAAACAAGATCAGAGAGTTAACCGAGTAGTCATCATTGCCTGAAAAAAATTAAATTAATTAGGTATTACGTTAGTGCCTTAGTGGCATTCAAGAAGCTCATAATTTCTTGAAACAAACAATAACAGTACGTAGGTAGATGATAAAAATGGGATCAAGATAAGATAGTTAATATTTTCAAAAAAATGAAGAGGGTAATTATCAAAAACATATTTATTTAGGTAGTTAGATATAGTGGGAGCTTTTAAATTAAGTTACGTACCGTCACATTTGATGAAGAAAAGGCCGGCAAATAGTATTAGAGAGATGGACACAACCAGCCATCTCCATTTGTTAAATCTTCGATCTTATGAGATATAAGAAAACTAGATAGAAGGATGAGGTAGCTAGGATATCGATGCGAGCTGACCTGAGTAGAAACTAGCAAAGGTTTATATATCCAATTCAATGCTAGCTTTCTTTAGTGGATCGAGGACAACTTAATTAAGACTCTATTGATGTGTTCTTAGAGTGGGGTTAAAGTACGTACGTAGGAAAATAAGAATTACACAAATATGCACAATATGGTCATATGGATGGGCATGTTGGCTTACCTTTAAAATGAAAGTGATGGTGTATATATATATATATAGAATTAGGTTCAAGTGAGAAAATGATCTTAGGAGAGAAATTAGAATGAATCTGAACCGTTAGATTATAATTTGTGAAATTGAATATGCATTAAGTGAAACTGAAATGTGCATTAGGTGAAATCAAAATGTGCACCACAAAAAGTAAGTCACAATGATATTATGTGAAGCTGAATTGTGCATAATAAAAACTACAATGCGGTGACATTTTTGTGCCTTTTATTCTGCACATTTCAATTTCACATAATGCACATTTGAGTTTAACTTTTCATTCTGCACATTGCAATTTCACTTGATGCACATTTCAGTTTTACCATATGCACAATTCAATTTTACATAATACAATCAGATGGTCCAGATTCATTCTCATTTCTCTCCTAAAAGTCCTTTCTCACTGGAACCACTCCATATATATATATATATATATATATATATATATATATATATATATATATATATATATATATATATATATATATATATATATATATATATATATATATATATATATATATATATATATATATATATATATATATATATATATGGGAAGGTTCAAATACAAAGAAGTCTTCCCATGCAAAGTGAGAATTAATCTCGTGCATTCATTTCCAGATCTAATGGCTCAAAATGAGCCAAAAGTGAACTAAATTTGATCAAAAACGTGGTGACAATTTCGTAATTAAAACGAAGTTTTTCGCCACCCGCGAAAAAGTGCAACAGAAACACGCAAAAGTGCAACGCGGTGAGGGAAAAGTGCAACTGTTGCACTTTTCCCTCACCGCGTTGCACTTTTGCGTGTTTCTGTTGCACTTTTTCGCGGGTGGCGAAAAACTTCGTTTTAATTACGAAATTGTCACCACGTTTTTGATCAAATTTAGTTCACTTTTGGCTCATTTTGAGTCATTAGATCTGGAAATGAATGCACGAGATTAATTCTCATACGTATATATATATGTGAAGACTCTTTGTATTTGAACCCTCATACATATATATATATGACGTTTGATTTCATTAAATGCACCTACATGATATGCTCTGTCCAATTTCACATATATAGTGCGTATGCGACATTAAATTAAATTCATATGAAGAGAAAGTAGGGGAAATTATTGACTTTCTTACGGTAATGGTATGATCATTGATCACAGTCCTCAAACGAAACAATAACTGAAAAGTGAAAACTTATTTTACTAAATGTCGAATTTAGCAATAGCGCGTGAATCTCTGACTGTGTTTATTTTAATGTAACTAGAACTCAAAGATAATTTAGAAATTGCATTCAATAGAACAAAAATTAAACATAAGTGTGCAAATAGGACGTAAAATAATAAAATTATTAAATCTAAATAAAGAAAAATATAAACTATAAATAATTTCCTAAGTGAAAGAGAAGAGAATTAATTTTGACAGAAGCAATGTGCATTAATGTCATGCAGTAATAGTAATATAAAGTGAATTAATTTTAATTGGATGAAATTAGTACAAAATGCACATATTTTAAATAAGAGTATTTTCGTCATTCAACATTTAAATATAAATGATTTTTTTTCTTTTGAGTCAAACAAATGTCTAAAACTAAGTTAGTTATATTTAGGGAAACTCAATGAGTTTTAGTCGTGAAAAATTTCCAAAGAAATCTAAACGAACACCACCGTAAACATACTTTGTAATATCCGTATAGCATTTAAATCATTAGTACACATATGTAAATATAATTTAACGAGTGCTTATACGGTGGGATCGGTGCACGGTGAGCACCATGCACCCTTTGTTATTTTCTATTTCTCCTTTTCTTAAAATTGTTAATAATTTTTTTATTTTTGATCTGAATTTTATAAAAATTATATCAAAATTTTTTATTTTTCATGATCTTTCAAATGAGACCAATATTGCCTATGTAATTTTAATTTTTTACATTCATACATTTATTGTAATATATTTTTATATGCATACACTTTTTCTATAATATATTTTTTTATCACTTTTATATGATTTTAGAGGTTTTTAAGATATTGAGTTTATTTATTTTGCTTCTAGCTTGGAGTTACATTTGATAATATACGAAGTTACATCATTTTATGCTCCAGTTACAAGTTATTATGTGTGAGTTACATCTTCTTATGTGTGAGTTACATCTTGCTATACACGAGTTACATACTTTTATGCGAGAGTTACATGTAATTATGTGTGAGTTACATCTTGTTATACACGAGTTACATACATTTATGCGCGGGTTATATGTAATTATGGGTGAGTTATATCTAATTATTTGTGATTTTTTTACTTATCTTTATCTTGAACTAATTCAATTATAACTGAATTAATTTTTTTCTTTGCCAATTTAATACAAAATTTTATTAATCCACATAAAATAAGTATATTGTATTTCATATTCATACACTATTTTTCAAATGATAAAAATGAAAGATGTAGCAGAGGTTTATTTCATGGTGTAACTCACATACATTAAGATGTAACTCGTGTATATTAAGATGTAATTCGCGTACAATAAGATGTAACTCACGCAGAAGAAGATGTAACTTCATGATATATTATCAAATGTAACTTAAAAATAATTTGTTAAAATTAGATAAGCAATACTGGTCTCATTTGATAGATCATGAAAAATAAAAAAAATTGATATAAAATTTATAGAAATCGAATATCAAATAAAAAAGTTATTACAATTTTTAACAATAAAAAAACTAAAAAAAAAAACCGAATGCTACGTCGTTTAGGGATCGGGCGCACCATCCTCATGGTGCGCCGATCCCAGGATATAAACCGCGTAATTTAACTTATCATGTATACGATTGATTGAAAATCGCTTCATAATATTTACCATAATTCGACTCCTATTTACTTATGCATCCTTAACATTTTAATGATGCAATTTATAAGATACTCAGTAAATAATAATTTCGAATCAACTTTAAACTAATAAAACAATTGAACTTAAAAGGCTTACACACACGTGTGTGTTTGAATTTTTCATACAATTTAGAATGTTTTTACTTGGATTGTTTTCAATCTCAAACCAGACTAGACCAGATTTAAACATGCTACATCAGACGAGACCATACTTAAAAAGATCAAACCAGACAAGACCAGATTTTACTTCCGTAGTTATAAAACACACATAGACCAGACATTTACCAAACCAGACCAGATCATTTTAGACCAATCCAGGCTTAAACAGACCTTATTAGACCAGACTTAAACAGATCAGAAAAGACCATACCAGTAAATAACATTCCAAGTAAACACATCCTTACATTACTTATTTTCAAGTTTACTTAATTATAACGTTAATTATAAAGTCACGATGGTTGCTCATTAACGATAAATCGATAACATGTACCACAATAGATGTCACATTGATAAGTATTTTTGTTATCAAATACTCCCTCCGGTCCTAAATAAACTTCACACTTTCCTTTTTGGGTATGTCCAAAATAAACTTCACACTTCTTCTCCCTTCCTTATTTGGCAAATTATCTACATCAAAACAGTGCAAAACAGTGCCAAACAGTGTCAAACAGTCTCACAACAGTGTACTCTACAGTAAAGTCAAATTTATTTCCTTAATTTGTGTGAAGTAAAAGTGTGAAGTTTATTTATGACCGCATGGAGTACTTGTATGCTCCAAGCGTCCACATCATCAAACCCTAATATTGTTATAGCATAGTCCCTCCAATGGAGAAAATTGCTCCGTATAGGATCAATTCATACCAATTTTACATAAAGAGGACCCAGAATAGTTTCTTCCATACGTGCCACTTATTTAGTTCTATTTAAGTAAACTTAATTTTACATTCCCTCTTTAGCTATTTATTAAATTTCCCCCAAATTAAAGACCCAGCAATAACACTCCACTGCTGCCGCAGCACATCAACAGCTCATCCGCCACCGCCACATATCTTCGTCTCATCCGCTGCCGCCTTCGCACATCGGCGTCTCAGTCACCTCCGCGTCACTCCGGCATCTCAGCCGCCGCCGCCGCACATCGGCGTCTCAGTTTCCGCCGCCGCCGTCTCTATTGTCGCACTCTAGCATCTCCACGCCATCACCACACTCCAGCATCTCCACCTTCGCCGCCACCCCCACTCCGACATATCTGTCTCCGCCGCCGCCGCACTCGAGCATATCTGTCGCCGAATTTATTGTTCATACGTTGAAGTTCTTGGCTGAATTTTGAAAATTATCCAAAATAGTGATTGCTTTCCAGAATTTATTGTTTATTTATTGTCTACTTATTGTCTATTTAATGCCTATTATTTTCTAAAAGTAAGGGTATTGTGGTCAATTCAGGTGTAGTTGAGTCTTACGCTGATCTTGGGTCTTAGTTTTGGAAAATCACTATGTTTTGCTCCTAATTGTTGAAATCTCCCCCTCGAATGCTAATAGTGCAATATCACAAACCTTGATTCATTGGGGGGGGGGGGGGATTATAAAACTCTATATTTTTTTTGAAACAATAAAACTTAAAAGCATGTATGATTATATTTGTGTTGGGCTATTAAGACCAGTAAGGGCCGGGGGCCACCCAAATAGCACCACGAGCCCAAACAGCATGGTGCGAGGAAAATTGCTCGGGTTGTAGCCTGTAGGCCGTATAGGCCGGGGTATTACAATTAAATAATTTTCAAAGCCTAGGTATAAAAATAAATAACAAAATTATCCCAGATCTGGTTCATCAAAACTAGTTGAAACAGCAATATTTATTAGTCCTAACGTAACATAAACATTATAATAATGATATATATGCATGCTTACATAAACTCGCGGAAATTAACAATTTGTATGTATGTTCATGCCAAGAGAAATAAAAATGTCAAGATTGAGCATCTCATTTGTTTTATTATTAGGAATTCTTTTATCGGGGAAATTGAGATTCTCACTATGCGATGCAACGCTTAAATGTTCAAAACCGGAACCGAATGACAAGTGTTGGAAGCTCCTAATTCAATACGTTCAAGCAGACAGAAATGATGGGCGTGTTCCACCGCCCACCAGTCCCTTTCCGGACTGTTGCCCGGATGTTAGAAATTTGGGAGAAGAATGCTTTTGGTATTGGGTGGATCACGAGAATGGCAAATTGGGATATCATAACTATGATGTGGAAGTCGTCTATTTCCGGACTATTGATGCCTGGAGTTCTTGTCAAGAAATGCCAAGTCTCACAAATGTATGAAATATCAAATTGAAATAGTAATATATAATGCCGGTTTATCTCTATAATGAACAATCTTAACTATAGATCCTATTGCATGGTTTGAAAGATTGCGGTGGGGAGAAATTAAAGAAAGTCGCAAATTAAATTCTTAAAAGGAAGAGCGACTACGTTATTTGGACAATCAATAACGACGAGATGACAAAGTTATAATTTATAGAATTCAAGTTAGAATTTTATTTGTGAAAAGGAATGGAGTCTTTACTTGTGTGTAGAGTTTGGGTAGGGATAGAATCGGGCGGATAACATATTAAACTTGTTCAATCTTCAGATGAAAATAGTATAATATGAAATATAATGTTGTTGAAATTAAAAGCTCTCATGACTCTCATCCTAAAAGGCAAAGAGTATTGCATAAACTTATAGGGATATTTCTAGATTTAGGACCTTTTGGTAACAGCTGCATTGGCTGGAATGGTTGAAAAACCTGAAAAGATTAAAGTGAAAATGTTTGGTAATATATTGGCTGGAATGGTTGATTGTGTGTAAAATTACTATAAAGGGTATTAGCTTATTTGTGTTAAATATATGGGTGTGAATTTTACTAATAAACTACTTTTGCATGATTTGCTAATTATATTCCTATTTAAATAATTGATTACTTTGGAAATTTCATTCTTACTCTTTCGTTCTTATTCACGAAATATATAACCAAATAGCAGTTTATAACCAAACAACAGTTCTTCTCATAGTTTTCAGCCTGGAATGCTAACAATTGAAGATGAAGATGCATATGGAATGCTAATAGTTTTCAGTAGTTGCACACCTTACCTTTAATTTAGATGAAAATGGAGAAGCGTTCAAGAGGTCTCCGATATGGAATGTCGAAGCTATGGAGCAGGCGAGCCGGAAGTCATCGATCTAGAACTCTGGAATCGCAGCTACTGGAGACGTAACTCTGAAGGCAACGAAGCAACGATTAGGCATCTAGTCGTAAAATAAAGGGTCAAAAGAGTATTTTCACAGCTCAACGGTAATAGGAAGATTTCGCAGCTCAAAAGATAACATGGGCGTTACTTTTTAGGCTGATAAGATAATTCAGCCCAAGTAGCCCAAAAGCCTTGTGTTTGACCGTATTTTCTTATTTTCAGGCTTATAAGCCTATTTTTGGGTCACCAAACACCCTCTTAATCCTGCAACTTTTTTACTGTGTCCGTTATTGGTCTTATCTATAAATTTATTAACTTCCGGATTAAGTCTAGTAAATAAAAACTTGTCACATTAATGAATTTTAAAGTACACTTTGGGGTGTAAATTTGACGTTGGAGACATTTTTTTCAGCATATTTTTTTCCGTCACTATTTATTAGAAATTCACATTAGAATGATTAAGATTATTTATTAATTACAAGTGCTAATGTATAATAAAAACATATTTGTGGTAGAACAAAACGGCATGCATTTTTTGTAAATGCTGTTTATGGATCGTCTTCCTTTATTTTTTGAGAGGCGTATTCTCTTTCTTAATAATAATAAAGAAATCAAAGTAAATAAATTTCTTTATTTTATGCAATATCATTAACATTATTAATAAGAAAACGCCTCATTTTGATTTACACCTTGATATGTATTTGTACCACTGACTCGGGTAAATGGTCAGCCAATTATTGTTGGGATTGGAAAATTCTTCAATTCAATATCAATAACAGAATTACAATAGGAGGAGCAAACTCTCACACTCAACTATTACAAAAAACCAATCCTCACCAATACACTTCTACTCTAAGTGTATTTCACTCTTCACACACTTTTCTCACTTTCTAAAACTGATGATATGAACAACAATAGAACACTCTA
Organism: Cuscuta europaea; assembly: GCA_945859875.1. Classification (NCBI taxonomy): domain Eukaryota; kingdom Viridiplantae; phylum Streptophyta; class Magnoliopsida; order Solanales; family Convolvulaceae; genus Cuscuta; species Cuscuta europaea. The sequence continues at coordinate 15,367,294 of CAMAPE010000038.1, forward strand.
TTTATAGGCTAGTTTGGAGACAAGAGAAAGTTGCATCCAATCTTCTCCCATGTTTATTTGTTGGAGAGGTCCTTCCAAGAAGGTGTGAGATGCTTCTTGGCAACTTCCAAGACAGAAGCTGGAAGATCCCTACAATTATGACCCTGCTCTGAAACCATGTTCAATGTCTACGAGTGAGTGACGATGAGTAGAAAACAAAAGAAAATGTACAATGAATGATTTTTTTGTGAGATTAAAGAAGAGGAACAAATAAAAAATGAATATCTATATTAATTAGTTAAGAGACTACGTACAACAACAACTCATGACTCTAAAATTCCATATAAATCATGGAATACGCCTAAACTTTTATAGGTTTTTTATAGGTTAGCTTTTATATTGCTTGAACTTATAAGTACCCGTTACTCCCAGCCCATTCCATCTCTTTTTCTATTCCAAGCAATTCCTTTTGTCTGAGCCTTCTGTACACATTTGTGTGAGCTGCTTCTGTTCAGGGGTGTTGGTAACTTAATTAGTGGGGAGAGGTTGTCACAGGAGAGAGGTCTCACGTTCAATTCCACACAAAGATCTGAGTCGGAATACCATTTTCTCTATCGGTCTATGATCAATGTTCAATCTATATCCTACTTGTATTAAATACTGTAACTTCCAATTAATTCTGCGTGGATGATGTAACATTCTTAGCTTTTTGTGTGAGCTCCATCTTCGAGAGGAATAGGTATTAAAGGAGGTTAGGGCCTGGATTGGGTAGTCATTGCTCATTCCCTTTGTTCGTGGTAATGCAAAACCAAGACTTGTAACCTATTTTCACTTTTTCACACAAAGTTAAGCACAAAATGGAGAAGCGGGGCACCAATACTCAACGCATTCTTTCATTCATATATATATTTATGTATTAAACTTTTTGTTAAGAAACCACGATATTGTTGAGTTTAGTCCAACATAAACTACTAGATTTAGATATAATATGTATGAAATGCTCTATTTTTACGTGGAAATCCGGAAAGGGAGAAACCCACGGGACTTTTTAGGCTAACGTCCAAGCCCGCTCTTTCTCATTAATACCCTCCTCACCATTTACGAAGTACAAGTTTTGGAGCTCCCATTAATGGAGCTTGAGCATATTTCTAAAGAAGAAGAAGAAGTAGTTGCAGGGAGGAGCGAAGAAGTCATCCCTGTAAGGAAGATACCTCCTCCTATTTATAGGAAGGAGGGAAAGCCATTCCATGCTAATGGGCTTAAAAGACCTTGTTGGGCCTAATTCCTATCCTAGCGGGCCGGTTGGGCTGAAACGGGGCGGGTAGGCCTAAATGGGTCTCGCTGACTGGGCTTCATATCGGGATGATGCCTTGCGCCTCTGAACAGTAGTAGGCCGGGATAATATTCACCAACAGTGTGTGTCAGTGTGTATATAAAATGGAGTATTTTACTCCGTAATTAACACTACGTAATTGAATAGTAAGGTTGTTCAATAATAGAGGAATTTTAAAAATGCTATAAATTACTTAATTTACTAATTCCACTTAATTCATCAGAAAAATATCTTAATAGACCTCACTTAAAATGTTTTTAATTGGATTAAAATTTTCTGGTCTGATCTGATCGGTCTGGTCTATTTAAGTCTGGTCTGGTAGCGGATATACGATCTCTATGTATTTTATAATTGTTGAAAATGGTATAGCCTAGTTTAAATAACCGCTGAAATAATACTAAGAATAAAAATATTACTTCCCCCGTTCCGCTAAGATTGTACCATATTACCTTTTTTGTCTTGCACCACTAAGATTGTCCCATACCGAATTTGGTAAAGTTTGTGTGGTTCTAAATCATTCTTACTTTATTCTTACTTTATCAATTCAATATCAGCCACATAAATGACTTTTTAATGGTTTGTGTGTCACTCTGTCTTGTCCCACTGTTAGTGGGACGGAGGGAGTATTATATATCAACCATTCTTGATGGTAATTGACGAGCACTTTGTCACGATGCGTCAAAATAATTTTAAATACTAACACTTATATGTAGTTTAGCGTAGTAGAGTTCGCATCCACAGGGAAAGGAATAATTCTCTTTTTATGAAACTTAGTAAATAAAGGGGGGGTTTTGTGATGAATGATTTAATTAAATTAAAAACTAAGATGAACGACCTATATGAGATTTAATTCAAAGATAAAAAAGACTTGACATTGCTACTTTCCACTTGTTGATATATTTTAGTCGATTATTGTTATATCTATAACTTATTCCCTCTCGAATACTCAATCGGGGAGTATATCCACTTCATCGAGGGTAGTTATTAACAACAACCGTTCATTAATAACCGTTACTATAAATCAAATATAGGACAACGCCTTATACCGATTTAATAGTAGCATTTAATCTTTCTAACTCCTTGATGAAATCAATTGAGATTGATAACCTCAACACAACGATTTCGGTTTAACCAACAAAAATAATCCTTCTTAAGTTTATTAACCACGACCGTGCATTAATAAACCGAAGTTACTTACTTGTGAAACCATCAACGATTAACCATCGGTTCGTTGATCGTTTCTAGTAATAATTAATATATGAAACAAAACTAGTTGATCATTTAAGTAATGTTCAAAATATTAATATGAAATATGAGTAGGAATTAATTAATATTCAAGGAAGAATATTATTAAAGAAGATGAATCCTACTATAATTAATATCAAGATGTTAACTAATTGTAATCTTAGCAACACTCCCCAACATTAATATAGAGGAAGAAAATATCATTCTAACTACTGTCATCTTAGCAACACTCCCCAACATTAATATAGAGAGAGTATTAAGGAAAGAACTATTAATTAATATTCAAGGAAAGAAGTTAAGAAAATAACTCACAACCTTAATAATCAAGAAGCTTCAAGAGGAACACCAAAAATGGAAGTTTAGCTCCTCATTTGGAGACTAAACATAACTAGAAAAATATAAAGAAATGCTATTCTAAACTGAGTTTAAGAGTATGGAAGAAGGGATGATTTTATTGTGAAGGAAAGGGGTGTATTTATAGGCTTTTGGGAGCTGCAGGGGCTGATACCCGACCGGGTATATAGGATACCAGATCGGGTATCTTAGGAAATTTCCCGGAAAGCCACATTTCTGGACATACCCGGTCGGGTATGTCGGTTTACCCGATCGGGTATGTGACAAATCTTTACGAAAATTTGCTCCCACGATCCTTTGTTCCCGGATTTGATTTGGACAACTGAATCAAGCAAATACCCGATCGCGTATTGCCTATACCCGACCGGGTATAAGAGTAATTTTTCCAAATCGAAATCTTTCTTGTCTCCTTGCACTTTCCTTGATCTTTTGAGGTCCAATCTTGATCCCTTGGATGAGCTTTGACCTGTTTAGCTCAGAATAGTCCTAATCTAAACAAACTACAAATAATTATTAAAACAAAGTATTACATCAAAAATGTGTAATTTCCACAACTAGAACTAATAAAAACTAGTTAAAAATACAAACATACATGATAGGAAATTCACACCATCAGTAATGTGTACACAAAATTTATACACATTTGTCACACATTTGTACGTTATTTTCTATGCACACGAACAATTGATGCATGAGTTGCCTGTGTGCACATTCTCTGTGCGCACGGACAATAATTACCCATAAGTGTGTGCCAAATATCCATGTATAATGTTTCTATTACAAGTAGAATTTTTCTATTACTATACTAACTCGATAACTAGTGAAATGAGCAATAGTATAATCACAACCCATACGCAGTTGAAGCTAGGTGGCGCCTTATCATACGCTCGATTGCTGTTTGGACCCAAGCTTAGGGAACAATTATATGGACAAAGGTATTTATCGACTACATGAACACTTTTTCGATCAAAATACCAATCTCCAAATAATTTTGAAATTGTCTGCAAAAATTCAGACCACACAATTCAGTCAGTCAGTATGTAACTAATGTAAGAGCTAAAATTCACAAATGCATAAATTATTGCACTTTAATGGAATTGAAAATATCTCTCACAGTTCACTAGCTAAAACAAATGGGCTAATGGAGAGTCAACAAATTTATTTTATTCCGTTCTCCACATTTGATTACATTCTTTTTTCGTTTGTTTACAATTTTATATTGAGCTTGTAGCCTTGTTTAGTTTTTTTGTGTGTCAGTTTTTTATCATTAAATGTATAAATTTTGTTACTTTGTCTTCCCTATTTCAGCTCCCTATGTAGTACCATATTAATTCTTTCAATTCTCCTTTTCTGTTCGTCGCAAAATAATCTTCATTTGCAATAATTCGTGATGCATATTGTTTCTTTCTTCTCTAATAACTGTTACCACACTCTTAATCTACGTGCAAAAAGTATTTGAAAAATTAATATAAGACGGTTAAAATTATTTGCCCTAATAAATTTAAGGATAGGCTGGAAAAGGAATTGAGCACAGGCTGTACTGAATAAATACCTCATTACTCCCCTCTACAACCATGTCATTATTCTATCTATAATTTGATTGTTGCTCATGTGTTGTAGGGGATGTAATCAGTAGTCCTCTTGATAAGGCACGGCTTGGCTTAGGCAATACGCTCAGAAATTCTGACCTGAGGTCTGGATTGAAATAAAAAAAATGTACCCATCAATATCAGACAAATTATATATTGACATGAGTTTTAATTAATAAAGTATATGATATGTTTAAAATTCTTTCTATACGTACTTAGCTTTTTAATGTCTGAAAATAATAATATACCATCCCTGTTTTAGAAAGATACGCTATACTTGAATAAACAAACTATCCAAAAAACTTTGTACTTCTGTATTATGCATTTTCATTTTTCTATAAAAATATTATTGAATAAAGTTTTTACAAAATTAAAGGTCAAATATGACAGACAAATCTTAGCTTTCTAAGATGAAGGTAGATTTTTTTAACAAATTAGAAACATTTCCAATGTCTATGGACTATGTATATAAACTTGTTTGTAGTTGTGTGTATAAAAAGTATCCGGTAATACAAACCTTGCAAGGTTTTGATAATATCATTAGGACAGTTCTGTGCATCGAGACAGTTTCTTATAGTATCATTTCCTGGAAAGGTCCATGTTACCTGGGAAATAAATGTATCTCAAGTTTATATATAGATGGCAGATCATATCAGGCCGGCCTGACGGGAGTCGGGAACCGCCGTCCGACCGAGGTTAACATTGAAAGAAGGTTAAAGTAGGATTTTACAACAAAATTATACAACAAAAAAATGTTAATTTCAATTTGTGATTGTTCAAAATGGTATGTGTAACTTTGATTTGGGTAAGAGTAGTATCAAATTAAGAGGCCGTTTGGCAACCCTCATTTTCGGCTTATCAGGCTTATCAGCCAACTTTTTTATCAAACACGTAAATTTTGCTTTCGCACGCTGAATTGTGTAATAAGCCGAAAAAGTAAGGTTGGAGTTACTTTTCTGGCTGTATTGGCTGAAGTTACTGTAGATGACCATTTTAGCTATTTTACATATAATTTTTTCTTTATTTTATTAATAAAATATATTTTAAAAATATTTTTTTCTTGTATCAGCAGAATCAGCCAATGCAGCCACTTCAACCAGAACTTCATAAATTTCAGCAGAATCAGCCAGAACAGCTGATTTTCGTGCTGCCAAACGGGCTCTAAATAAACTCGATCAATAGAGTGGAGCTGAAGTGTGACCTGAACTGTATCGAAAGCAGACATTAAGAAGAAGATGGGCGTTTTGATATGTTCCTGCACATTTTGAGCAAAGAAGCACTGCAAAAGTCCACAAATAAAGATTGATTATTTGAAGTGTCTGGGGCCGGAAAAACAAAAGGTTAGGTCTAGTAATTATTACACAAAATTAAAGTCCATCCATAATATACGAAGTATTACATTTAATGAATTATAATTAACCTATATCTAAACTTCCTACAACCTACACATACTTATGCATATCCTTTCAACGGCTAATCGATGCACATGTCGCTCCTCACATTTTCTCATCTTTATCATTTGTTATGCCGCATGCTAATGTAAGTGACTTGTGTGTGTATTATATTGGGGAGTTTTTATCTAAATATTACTAAAATAAAGATAATTTCTAAAAATGTGACTACATTATTATTAGGACAAAAATATGACCAAAAAGGTCATATTCATGTCATTAACAGATTTTAATGTCACTCTCCAATTTTAAAGTCACTATCGTCACCGTCGTTGTCACTGTCGTTACCGCCCGTGTCACTGTAGCCGTCACTCGTGTACCTGTAGCCGCCGCTCATGTCACTGTAGGCGCCACCCGTATCACTATAGCCGCCACCGTGTCACTGCCACAGTGACACCACCACAGTGACACTGCCGGCGACGCCATCCTTTTACCACCGCCGCACCGCTTCATCCAATGAGCACCGTTTAGCTCCACCGGCGACCACCGGCCCCACGCCACAGCACCCCAACCCATTCCACCTACCCAGGTGTCCACCACTCCGCTTGCACCCTCCCCAATTATCCCCAACCCCTCCCTTGTCACAGCCCCACCCCAACACCAGCGCACATCACCCCGACACTGACGACCGCTACCTCCGACCACCACACCCCATTCCACTCCCCTGCATCACCATCCCTCAGCCCCCAGTAGCCCCCACCCCTCACAATTGAAGAATTCAATTGCAACAACCATGAAGCTTCCTCCATGTGCAAGAATGACAAAGGGAGCTTCCTCAAAGTTTCCTCATGTTTAATCCCACCTTCCTCCCACCTTCATAGTACCTAGTTTTGGTGCTATAAATAGAGAGCTTGGAGAGTCTTTCTATCATCAAGTAAATTAGAATAGATCATCATAGCACAACCAAGAAGAGTTGTGAATATCCTTGAGAGATATGTGAGGTGTTGTTTTGAGAGTTTTTAATTAGAGCTTGTATGTCTCTTCTTTCTATTCTTGAAAGTAATAGAAGTGTTTTTCTCTCATATTAGCACGATCCTGTTATTCCCAACAAGTGGTATCAGAGCCTGGCTGAGCTTTTGGTATTTTTCCCCAGAATTTTCGGATAAAATTCTACTGTCTGAAAATTCATGTTTTTCAGTTTTGCTCGGAATTGTAATCTGAATACACCGTTGGATTCGTCTCGTCGAGACGAGAAAAACTGGTATTTTTGGTAATTTTTAGGCCACCAGAAGCCACCACACGCGCCGCCTACGCGCCGGTGGTGAGGAGCTCGCTGACGTCATCCCTGACGTCATTCTGCACGCAGGCCAGAGGTTGAAGACAGCTGACGTCATCGCTGACGTCATCAGCCAGTCAGAGCTGTGTCAACGACACATCAGTGCCACGAGTGCACATTCGCCACATCATCAGCTCACTGCCATCTTCCACCAGCGCCCAGTCAGCTGCCACGTCAACGCCCAGTTAGCGCCACGTCATCTGCCACGTCATCTGCCACGTCATCTGCCACGTCACCGGTCAGTTTTTAAATTTTGAAAAATTGCAGTTAGGTCCCTCAATTTTTGGAAAATTATAATTTCCACCTATAATTTTTCGAAAATTGTATTTTGACCCCGAAAGTGTCTACCCACCATTTTTGGCCGTTCCGGACGCAACGGTGCTGCCCGTTTTTCAAAATTCTGCTCCGATTTTTCTCAAACAGATTATTAAAATTATTTAGAAGGTGAAAATGACCTTTGACGAGTCAACTTCATCTTCCGGAGCTATGATTATGCTCACGGCTACCAACTACACGCTATGGAAACCTCGGATGGAAGATTTCCTTAGCTGTAAAGACCTTTTTGATCCAATAGAGATGAAAGGTATTAATCCTGACCCACCCAAATCAATAGAGTGGAAGAAAATAAATAGAAAAACTATTGGTCAAATCCGTCAATGGATTGATCATAGTGTCTTCCACCACGTTGCACAAGAAACCGACGCTTATGCCCTTTGGAAGAAGCTAGAAGATATGTACCAGGCCAAGACCGCCAGGAATAAGGCCCTACTGTTGAGGCGCCTTGTCAATATGAAGCTCAAAAGTGGAACTTCTATTGCCGAACATACTAGTCAATTTCAGAGTCTGGTAAATCAACTATCTTGTGTAGAAATGCCACTTGGAGATGAAATGCAATCTCTACTACTTCTTAGTTCCTTTCCTGATAGTTGGGAGACACTAGTTGTTACTCTCAGCAACTCAGCCCTAGATGGCAAACTTACCATGTCTGTGGTGAAGGATGCATTGTTCAATGAGGAGGCAAGGAGGAAAGACATGAGCACAGATCAGACTCATGCTCTTGTGACGGAGAATCGAGGAAGATCACAAGGAAAGCAACAAAGAAACAGTAGAGGAAAGTGGCAAAGCAGAGGCAAAAGTCGGGGGAGATCATCAGATGGCCGGAAACCTTCTTATACCTGCCACCATTGCGGTATAGAGGGTCACATGAAGAAGAATTGCTACAAATTGCTAGAGGAGCGAGGCAAGAGCAATTCTCAAGCGAAGAACAAGGGTGGTGAAGCGCTCATCACAATCTCAGGTGATGTGGCGTATTGTACTAGCAATGATGAAACATGCCTACACGTATCAAGAGAGGACACTGAATGGGTGGTAGATACTGCAGCATCCTACCATGTTACTCCCCACAGGTACTACTTCACAACTTACAAAGCTGGAGACTTTGGAGCAGTAAAGATGGGCAATTCCAGTTCCTCTGGAATAGCGGGAATCGGTGATGTACAAATAAAGACGAGTACTGGGAGCACAATCACTTTGAAGGATGTCAGACATGTCCCAGACCTTCGGCTCAATCTCCTATCTGTGGTATGTCTTGACGAACAGGGGTATGACAACCACTTTAACAGGGGCACCTGGAAAATGTCAAAGGGCGTTTTGACAATCGCTCGAGGACATGTTTGTGGCACATTGTACAAAACCCATTTGAGGATTTGTATGGATAGCCTCAACATTGCAGAGGAGACTTCTCAGAATCTGTGGCACCTGAGGCTCGGCCACATCGGTGAGAAAGGGTTGACTACCTTGATGAAGAAGAACCTTATCAACATTGACAAGAATTCTGCACCGGGTCCTTGCAGTCATTGTCTATTTGGTAAGCAACATAGAGTATCATTTAGTTCTACTTCAACTAAAAGAACGGAGTTGTTAAGTTTGGTACACTCCGATGTCTGTGGTCCTTTCGAGGTAGAATCAATCGGTGGAAGCAGATATTTTCTGACTTTTATCGATGATGCTTCTCGGAAAGTGTGGGTGTATTTCCTGACGACGAAGGATCGGGTCTTTGAGAGCTTCAAGACATTTCACGTCTTGGTGGAACGTGAAACAGGAAACAAGTTGAAATGTCTCCGATCTGATAATGGAGGCGAATATACATCCAAGGCGTTCGATGCATATTGCAGAGAATATGGCATTCGACATGAGAAGTCAGTACCACGCACCCCTCAGCACAACGGTGTTGCTGAAAGAATGAACCGGACTATCATGGAGCGTGTCCGGAGCATGCTAAATGTGGCTAAACTTCCAAAGTCATTTTGGGGAGAAGCAGTCAACACCGCATGCTATCTTATCAACCGATCACCTTCAGTACCACTGAACTTTGAAGTTCCAGAGAGGCTATGGACAGGTAAGGATCCTACATACTCACATCTTAGAGTTTTTGGTTGTTCATCATATGCACATGTATCCAAAGAGCTCAGACATAAGCTCGATGCAAGAACTATCCCATGCATTTTCGTTGGCTATGGAAATGAAGAGTTTGGATACAGGTTATGGGATCCTAAGGAGAAAAAGGTGTTTAGAAGCAGGGACGTTGTGTTCCATGAAGATTTGACAATAGAAGACATTGAAAAATCCACAATGTCTCGGAAGTCAAATGAGGGTGTTCAAGTTTCAAATGAAGCACCTGAATTGTTCTTGAGAAACAATGACGAAGTGCATGAAAACAACTCAGAAGCAGAAGAGGATGAGGAGACAGAAGAGAGTACAGAGCAAGGGGAGTCACAACCCACCTCGCCAGGCACAGATGATGGTAGCTCTTCTGAGATGGTTCCAACTGTTCGTAGATCTGAACGAGGCCATATACCATCGAAAAGGTACACATCATCTGAATATCTTTTGTTAACTGAAGATGGAGAACCGGAGAGTTTTCAAGAAGCTGTGTCTCATAAGGATAAAGAAAAATGGCTAGTAGCAATGCAGGATGAGTTAGAATCTCTGCAGAAAAATCAAACTTATGAGATTGTAGAACTTCCTAAAGGGAAGAAGGCACTGAGGAACAAATGGGTGTTCAAGCTGAAGAAGGATGCAAGCGGACAAGTGGTGAAACACAAAGCTCGGTTGGTTGTCAAAGGATTCCAACAGAAGAAGGGAATTGACTTTGATGAGATCTTTGCACCAGTTGTCAAGATGACCTCAATCCGAGTTATACTTGGCTTGGCAGCAAGTATGAACTTAGAGCTTGAACAGATGGATGTGAAGACAGCATTTCTTCACGGAGATTTGAAAGAAGAAATCTATATGCAGCAGCCGGAAGGTTTTGAGAGCTCAAATGATAACTTTGTGTGTAAGTTATCTAAAAGTTTGTATGGCTTGAAGCAGGCACCAAGGCAGTGGAATAAGAAGTTTGACTCATGCATGAAGAGTCAAGGCTACAAGAAGACTACTGCAGATGAGTGTGTATACATCAAGAAACTCCCAGACGGTACTTTCATTGCTCTTCTACTATATGTAGACGACATGTTGATCGTTGGGAAAGATGCAGTGATGATAAACCAGCTGAAGAAAGAACTCTCTAAGTCTTTTGATATGAAAGACTTAGGACCGGCTCAACAGATTCTTGGGATGCAGATCACTCGAGACAGGAAGAATCGCAAGTTATGGCTTTCTCAAGAGAAGTACGTTGAACGAGTACTTGAGAGATTCAACATGAATGATGCCAAACCAGTTAGTGTTCCACTTGCGAATCACTTCAAGTTGAGCAAAAGAACATGCCCTACATCCAAGGAAGAGATCGGGGAGATGTTAGCAGTTCCATATTCTTCGGCAGTTGGGAGTTTGATGTACGCCATGGTATGCACAAGGCCAGACATCGCACAAGCAGTGGGTACAGTAAGTCGTTTTCTCTCTAACCCTGGGAAGGAGCATTGGGAGGCAGTCAAATGGATTCTCAGATACTTGAAAGGTACCACGAAGTTATGTCTTTTTTACGGAGGAGCTGATCCAAACTTGGAAGGCTACACAGATGCTGATATGGCCGGAGATATTGATAGTAGAAAGTCTACTACAGGATATATCTACACTTTTGCAGGGGGAGCTGTTTCTTGGCAATCAAGATTGCAGAAGTGTGTCACTTTATCTACAACAGAAGCAGAATACATTGCTGCCGCTGAAGCAGGTAAGGAAATGTTGTGGCTAAAGCGCTTTCTCCAAGAACTTGGGATCCACCAGAAAGAGTACCAGGTACATTGTGACAGTCAGAGTGCTCTAGACTTGAGCAAGAACTCTATGTACCATTCTCGTACAAAGCATATTGATATTCGGTATCATTGGATACGGGAGACGATTGATCAACAACTGTTGAGACTAGTGAAGATCAATACAAAGGAGAATCCATCAGACATGCTGACAAAGGTGGTGACACGAGATAAGCTAGAGCTATGCAGAGACATAGTCGGGATGCTTGTTTTGAATATGCCTGGAAGGGGAGAATTGAAGAATTCAATTTCCAGGACATATCCAAGTACAAGCAAATTGAAGAATCCAATTGCAACAACCATGAAGCTTCCTCCATGTGCAAGAATGACAAAGGGAGCTTCCTCAAAGTTTCCTCATGTTTAATCCCACCTTCCTCCCGCCTTCATAGTACCTAGTTTTGGTGCTATAAATAGAGAGCTTGGAGAGTCTTTCTATCATCAAGTAAATTAGAATAGATCATCATAGCACAACCAAGAAGAGTTGTGAATATCCTTGAGAGATATGTGAGGTGTTGTTTTGAGAGTTTTTAATTAGAGCTTGTATGTCTCTTCTTTCTATTCTTGAAAGTAATAGAAGTGTTTTTCTCTCATATTAGCACGATCCTGTTATTCCCAACAACAATAGCCCCAACCCCGACCACCCCTTGCACAACCGCATTGCACCACACCCCACCCCTAGGCGTCGCACCTGCAAATGCCGTACACCTCCGCTACAACCCCGCCCCCAATTTTCCGCACCCAGCCTCAGCCCCAAACCTAATCCCGATCCCCTCCCCTGCCCAAGGCCCGTGCTTCACTCCATCTCCCATGTTCTGCCAATACTCCGCAACAAAATTAAATGCCGTCCCCAATTGCGATTCCGCAGCAGAACGCCATCCCCGATTGCACCTCCGCCGCAGAATATCGTCCCCAATCGCGCCTCTGCAGCACAGTTGGTGTGTGGGGTCAACTAGGTCTGTGAGTTCGGGGACGGAGGAGCGATGAAGACAGATCGATCCTTGCTGTGAGATTGACGATGGAGGTGCGATGGAGAAGGGAGACCATGCGTAAGGAGGAGTTTCATTTCCTTGAGTGCACCAAGAAGGAAACGGGAGGCCACTGGGCAAAGATATTGAGCGCAGGAAGAAAGAATTAAAACGGAAGGCCCGAGTGAGATGTTTTAGCTTTGGTCAGTTTTTTGTCAAATAGGAATTTACTCATATTTTTATCTACTAAAAGTGAGGAGTAATATTTGTGTCATTATTTCTTATATTGGTTCTTATTAAGATGAAATCGTTTGACTTATGAGAAAGAACGCGTTGGTCGAATGACAGCCCAGTACCTAGCGCCTAGGCCTCTAGACGGGAACTAATCACAAACATAGAAATTATGTTTCTATTAATATTATACAAAAATATGATAGGTTATATTGTGTTTGTGTGTGTAAAAAATATACCCACACATTTTGGACAATTATTCTAACTATATATTCCCTTTGTCCCAAATTATTTTGCAAAGTCAACATTTTTTGGTCAACTAATAATTAAAGTCAATCCTCCTTGTCGATAATTAACTTAATTTTTAATAATTAAAATTTATATATTCAGAAACTACATTAAAATCTCCTCAAAATTGCAAACTCCAAATTAGAATATAATTAAAAATTGACATCTTAATTAAGTAAATAAAATGAAACTGTTTAACCAAGAAAAGTTAAATTTGCAAATCAATTTGGAACGGAGGTAGTATTATATTTGTATATAATTTATAGTTAGAAAATATAATTATCATAGTTGGGTATTAATTATTGATAAAAAAAAATTAATGTGACGAACCTTTTTGAGATCGATGGATTGAGTCTATAATCATAGACGAATCATGTAGACATTATACTACATACGTAATTAGTTTGTACAGTACTCACATTGGTTCGCACAATCAAATATTTATTTCTGTATAATTTAGAACAATTGTTGATTAAAAATGCTTAACGCATAATTTAATTACCAAATGTGGACTTAATCTTGACGTGCATGCTTCCGGCAACGCCTTAATTGATCCCTGCATCATACAGTAAACCATTTATAGCTCTTCTGATCTTCACATATATTCAAATATCCAAAAGAAACTTATTGATAATTAATACGGAGTATTGACTATTGAGTAGACTAATTGATACGGAGTAAATACGAATGAAATGCCGTACTGCTGAAGAAACATGAAAACGTTCCGAATTAATCGTCTGGTTTTGACCTTCACACAGATTAAGAAAATGAAGTTGATTTCATACGGGAGTGACACTGTTTGGCACTGTGGCGACACTGTTTGGCACTGTAGCGACACTGTTTGACACTGTTTTACACCGTTTGACACTGTTTTGTATAGATTTGTTTATCAAATAAGGAAAAATTCAATGTAGGACAATTATTTCGGGACGAACCGAAAAGGAAAGCAGGACAATTATTTCGGGACGGAGGGAGTAAGAAAGATGAAATTAAAATGTACTCAGTATAAGATAGAAGAGTAGTATGTATTACAAATGCCATAAGTTTTTGGAAGGTTGGTGTAAAAACTTCTCCTGCATAGGCGAACTTTTTCCTGCATGAAATAACAAACACAAATAAATATTTTAAGATCCTAACCTTGGTTAAATAACTTCAAATAAGAAACGGAATTTATATTACGGAGTACAAAAATAATCTTACGAAGGAAAGAAATATCCCGCATCCGAAAAGCATTTTACTCTCGTAGCCTTGGGTAAGAGATCGCGGAATCCGTCACAATGAAGTGAAACCGCAACTCCTCCAGCCGAGCCACCGACTAGGAGAGCCTACAATAATATAATTAATGATGGAGCACATACAGATTAGTAGCACAAATACAATTCTTAAATATTAGCATACCCCATTGATTAATTGCACAATTCTTTCTCAAATTTGTGCACTTTAAAACTAATAGTTTTAGGTACCACGGCTTAAAGTTATCCTTCACTCTACTTATCCTTCCATCTCTGTTTATTACAGTTTAACTAAATAATACAAAAAAATACTTCAATTCTTCTCAAAACACTTTTAGTTTGTTTTTTCAATATAATTACCAAAATCTCTAATCATTTTGGTTGCACAGTATATATTACCAAGTATTTCACTAGGAACATGCCGTATAGGTAATTTTTACTCTTATAACAAAGCTTCATTAGTTTAATCGTGTCATCATTGTTTCGTCAACCGTATAGGTCAGTCATTTTTTCATCGGTTCATCATTGTTATTTTTTAATCGTGTCGTCATTTTTCATAAGGGGCTCACACCATGGTCGTGGATTGGTTTGGCTCTGATACCATGTTAAGATCTGAGATTCCATCCTAAAAGGTCAACCCGATAGGACGAGTAGCTCATGTCTTAATATAGCACTTTGTTGATTCAAACTTTTCCGGTGCGGGATTCTAACAGCCTTACGTTTTCCGCCATTTTCATCCCCAACTTGTGAAGCACCTCTTGCATAACTGCCTTGTAAATCCGTGCTCCTCTGAAATAGAGGGGGGTGCCCTGCATTCAGAAAATTAGTCTTATATAAACGGACCATTTAATTACTCACTAAAAGTAATTGAAACTTAGTCATCGGAAAATTTAATAAATACAAATAAAGAAATAAATAATAAATACTGTAGTAAATAATACTCCCCCTGTCCTTAATTAACTTTACATTTTTCTTTTTGTGTCGTCTCATATTAAACATTACACTTCCTTATTTGCCTTATTTGGCAAACAAATCTACACCAAACAGTGCAAAACAGTGTCAAACAGTGTCAAACAGCGTACTCTACAGTAAAGTAAAATTTATTTCGTTAATATATGCAAAGTCAAAGTGTAAAGTTTAATAAGGACCCCAGAGGGAGGGAGTATGTAGTACCTAGTACTAAATAATACTCCGTATCACCCATTACCCATACCTTGTATTCATAGATTTTCTCTGAATCTGATGTGAATGATGAGCCATCACAATACCGAATCACAACCCTATTCCAGTTGAAGAAATCTAATAATTGAACATTGTCACATGATTATTTGTTAGTTATGTAATTAAAGCACATATAATGATTTTTTTTTGAACCGAAGCACATGTAATGAATTAAAAACACTGCTTAATTTATTAATTAAATACAAATAATTGGTCTTCATATATGAAATAACCTGGGTTGTCCTTTTTCTTGTTGCTCAATATGTCAACAAATGAGTATGGAGGTGCATCTAAGGTGATATGTCTACTAGTAGCATATGACAAACAATACTCAAGATTGTTGCACCATGCTCCTCCCTGAATCCAAATGAATTCAAGAAATGATTCACAAGGAAAATGAAAGTTTATCTAAACAATTTATAACATATAGACTTGTTATTACATAGTAGCAGTGGAGGAGCTGGGGGGCAAGGGGGGGGGGGGGGGGGCAAGCGCCCCCGCTCCGACTAATTTTTTTTACTAGTATTACTTATAATATGTTTCTTGCCCCGGATTCTTTTTTAATTTTAAAAACAATAAGTACAACTTAAGATTATTTTAAGATGAAGTGTTAAAATAAATAAAAAAGTATTTTCAGAAAAAGTAAAAAAAATGAAATATAGAATAAAAGGGGATTAATGTATGTAATACATTTGGCATCCCAATTTGCCAATAATCCGGAGTAGCTCAGTGGAGACAGGTAACACGCTCCCTTCGTATCACCCGTGTTTGAATCCCCCCCAAGACGGATTAAGTCAAACTTGTTTTGCTTTTCTTCCGTCCCAATTCTTCCAATTTTATTTTCTTCAGCCTACAACTCGTCCCACACCGGATAAAATAGAGGATTCACTCCTCATTTGAGCCTATATAATCGCTCCTTCATAGTTGATAAAGATTAAGTTGCTAGTAAAGCTTGAGTGCAAGTATTAGCTACAATATAAACAAATATTGAATACCCATTCGGTTTTTGTGAAAAAATCGAATAACCGGACCGAAAATTCGGTGTCCGAAAAATTGGGTCCCAACTTAGATCGGTTCGGTTTCGGGTTATAGAATATACGAAACCGAAAGATCGGTTCGGTTCGGAGATAATTTTACTCGGTGGAAATGGAGAATCGCTTTAGTGAGTCAAATACAGATTTACTCGCTTGTTTAGCTTGCCTTGATCCTAAAGATAATTTTTCCAATTTCTGTGAGTCAAAGCTACTCAGTCTTGCGGAGTTATATTCATCTGATTTTTCAGCTGTTGAGCAAATGGAGCTTAAAGAACAACTCCAAGTTTGGATATATGAGATGAGAGGAAATGAAGCATTTTCCACTTTACAAAGTATTGGTGAAGTGTCTAAGAAGATGGTTGAGCTTACAATTCACAAATCTTTTCACTTGGTCTATCGTCTTATTGAGTTGGCTCTAGTGTTACCAGTTGCAACAGCCACAGTTGAAAGAGCTTTCTCATCGATGAATATTATCAAGACAGATCTTCGCAATAAGATGGGAGATGACTATCTTACGGATTGCTTAGTATGCTACATCGAAAGAGACATTTTTCAAGCAATTGATAATGAAGCTATTATGCAGCATTTTCAAAATATGAAAACTCGTATGATTGATTTGCCTAGGTTGCAGAAGTAAATCAAGTAGTATGTAATGAACTATAATTTTTTGTTAAATTATTACGCTATTGTTGTTCTAATTATATTTTGGACACGAACTTTAAAATTTTTAGTCTTTGATTTGCCCCTCCTTGGACAAACCTCTGACTCCGCCACTGCATAGTAGTATATACTTCCTTCGTTCTTTTTTAGTTGCAACAATAACCATTTTTAATTAAATTTACCGGAAGATAGACTAGCCAATTTTGCACTCCGCTTCCGTAGCCATGGTCAAAGTAGTAGGATGCTGGCTTTCCAGTCAAACAAACTTAAAAAAAAAGATCGAGAAGTTGTGTTTAATACGCTATATATACATGATAACAAATTGCTAAGGAATTCAAAAGTTATTAAGAAATTTAAACACAACCTAACTAGCTAGCTCGGGTCCGAGAGTATACAAACGCATAAACTAATACGTAGTAATACATTACCAGCTCCGGGATCACTGCGTACTACAGTGGCATTCACAACATAGTCACCACTACCTGAAAATTTTAAAATTTCCTGTCTGGTTAAAAATCCAAAAGATATATATTATAAACATTAATTACCTAGCTAATTGTATAATGAAAATATAAACACTAGTTACCATCACAGTTGCTGAAGAGAAAGCATGCAAATAAGAGTGACTCTAGTATGAGAAAGAGAGACATTTTAACCACACTTTTTAAAAGATGGAAAACTAGCAACAGACTGATTTGAGCCGAGGGATCGAATGAGATATATATATATATATATTTGAGGTGAGTTTTGTATACTCGAATGATATATATATATATATATATATATATATATATATATATATATATATATATATATATATATATATATATATATATTTGATGTTTTTTACGGATGGGCGTAACTTAACTGGCAGATAGGAGATGCCACAAGGCGTAAATCTCGGTTTCGAATCACGACAATTACGATAAGAGGTTATCATGCTAAAAATGTATAGAACATCTACAAGTATCATGGTCAGAGTCTCACTCTATATCTACCGGCATATGATTAAAATCCAACTTACAACATCTCATCTAGCTATTTTATCGATGTTGGGAAACTCTCAAGGATGGGGTCGTCCTTTTTTTCTACTTCCTCCAGTTCCTATTAAAGTTCTCAGTTTGACTTCACACAGATTAAGAAAATAAATTTGACTTTACTGTGGAGTGCACTGTTTGACACTGTTTGGACACTGTTTGGCACTGTTTGGCACTGTTTAGACACTGTTTGACACTGTTTTGTTTCCTACAATGGAAGTGTGAACTTAAATAAGGGACATCCCAAAAAGGAGAGTGAGAACTGTAATAGGAACCGGAGGGAGTAATTAAGATGGTCGCTATCAGTACGCATCCGTACGCATGTGTCATGCTGGCATGAAAGTCTAAAGTATGAATTCAATGCAAGTAACTTGAGAGGGTCCATAGTTGGCAGATTTTAAATTTGGGCTATTTCTGGTGCATATACGAAATTTCTACACAAATTATAGATAACCTCTATATATATATATATATATATATATATATATATATATATATATATATATATATATATATATATATATATATATATATATATATATATATATATAAGTAATTGCTCACTTTTCTAAAAAAAAAAACTGCTGTGCACACGGAAAATTAGGAGTGTGTATAATTTGCATGTGCATATTGACAATTCATTTAAAACAAGTTTGCAATTGCTTGTATATAGACAAGGTACAAATTTTGTGTACAAATGTAATTTTGCTTAGATTTTTAGAGTAGTGTTGTTACAATGGGGGTAAGTTGATACAGCATAATTACTCCTAGTTAAATAATTTAAAAAATAACTCATACTTATGAATTTGAATCATATTTTACTCTTATTTTGAGAATTCGGGAATGTCATATTATCATTTTATACCACTTGTAGGTTTTGTACTTTAATTTTGAATGAGTGTTGTATATACTCGAGGAAATTTTTCAATATAAGTAAAACATGATAAAAGGGTAGTACTTATTAAGAGACGCCCCAATGGTTTGTGCCCATCAATTGTATGGGACATTTGTAAATATCTGGGTCCAGAACCTCACTCGTTATTGATCAATTTGAGATTAAAATTCAAATTATATTCTTCAAATTAATTGTCTTTCCAGTGTGGGGAGTCGTCAGGAATATAATGCGGTGTCATATATGTTTTTATTTACAAAATTCATCTTATATGTATTCATAAAAGTCTTTTGCTCTCGTAAATAATAAATATTGTACATACACACACTCACGCGCTATGATATTTTCCCAATTTAGCAAAACAAGTTTTCGATCAGTAATTCTCTGTTTGTACATTGTCTGTCCCTCGCAAAAAAATTATCTGTCCACAGAAACCTCTATAGAATTGTCTGTGGACAAATAACTAATTTGTCTACGGGTTACGGGCAAATGTACAAAAAAGACGTACACATTTTGCGTCCACCTCGCAAAACCGTTCTTTTTAAAGGTAAAGCCGGATGCCCATCACATCGTGCCGTCCTTGCTGTTCTCATATCCTATGTAATAGTGTAGGATAAATTAAAGAGGATCTGTACAGGCTAATAGAAGTGTTTTTTGATTTCTTTATACTCCGTATTAAACTTAATTATATGAAAGCTAATGAATAGGTTTGAATTTAGATATATACTTCCTCCGTTCCATAAAAGTTACAATATTGGAATTTCTGCACTATTCACACACCTTATAACTTTGACTACGATTTTCTAATAATATATATAATAAAAATATTATGTATAAAATATTAATAAATTTGTATTAGTGTAAATTTCCAATATGTTAACTTTTTTTAATGTTTACTAATACGTAAATAAATATAATTACAATCAAAGTTGTGCGTTGGCAAACGTGAAAGTCAAACTGTTGCAACTTTTATGGAACAGAGGATAGTATATATATATATATATATATATATATATATATATATATATATATATATATATATTGTAACAATGGGAGTACATATAAAAAATTATAGCACTAAAATATACGTATGTAGTACTCCTATTCAAGTGGTGGTTCTCTTAACCGGTATTTACCTCAGCAGTATTTTCGGAAATACTTCTAACTTGACCCTAATTTGATAAATATTTTTATATTTAATATTACTTTGGAAAAAACTCTTATTATGGAGTATTTATTTGGTGAATTTATTGATCAAATATAAATCAAAGCTATAAAGTCATTTAAATTCGTGAAGCTTCATAGATCTAATGGTTAAGCATCTTAAAATTCTTAATAGGGAGTGGAGAGTAAAGAAAAGGGAGTTTTCAAGATATTATTATTACCAAAATAAAACTTAGTTACTTATATATGAGAGTTTTTCCTGAAATTATGCTAAATAACAAATATTTAAGAAATTGGGATCGGTTTAATTAAAACTATTCTCCAAAATACTAGGGACTAGTCTTGTTTAATAGAGCCGCCATTTCACTTGGCGGCAAACAAAAAAACGACAACTCACGACTCAAGAAGAGAACAAGGATTATGGTTCCTAAATGAAATAAAAAAACACCTGTTTTATATATATATTTAATAAAATTAAGAAAAATCTGAAGACACGATTATTGGATCCTTGGAGGGCATTGATTACTCTTTTTATTTTATTTTAGACAAGATGTTGGATCATAATGTTTTGTTGATGACAAACAACTAATATTACTTTTGGTCTATAAATGATTGCAGGAAAGGAAGTCTAAGTTCTGCTCTGGAACAAGTCGTAGAACAGAATCTAGAACTGCCCGACAGATTCAAAATTGAAAATATTGATTTACTTAAAAAATCTTTTCTCTCCATTCAAGTTCGGTTTTGTCTTGCTAAACTAAAGAGAATTTTTTAGTAAGGAATTAATCAATGATCATACAAATAAAAGGATTTATTCTTTAAAGGAAAGTTATTTAAATCAAAGGCATTAATTAAGATATCTTTCTACAAAGCAAGTTTCCAAAATAAAAGAAGTTATTCAAAATTCAAATTGGATTTTTGTGCATTTCCACTCACAAGGAATGTTCTCTTAAGAAAAATATTTTCCTTCACACAAATATAAAGAATATCTTGTAATACCTATAAGGAAATTGAATAATTTCCATGCAAGTCGACCAATATATATATGGAGTAATGGAGATCCGAGCTATTAAAAGATAGTATATCAAGTCCTGATCTTGCACATATAAGAAGATCAAGCTCAAAGAAAAGAATCTGTTGAGTATGTGATTTTGTTGATGACTAACTCTGTAGGTGGAACGGCGGACAGAACCGCTCACTAACTCTGTTGATGACTAACTATGTATGAACAGTTGACTTACATGATGCATAAATTAATTGACAAGTGCTCTTCTTGTACGGGTGTATGAATTAATGTGCTTATATGACCACCTGTGTTAATAAGCTTCCTACTTGTCAAGATCGCTATTTTAAGCTAGAATGTCTTCATGCATATTCTATATGTACGTAACATGAATCATTTATTCTCTTTCCATGCATGACTTGGCATCCACTTATTAATATAGCTTAATGCTTTATTGAAAGTATCATTGCTTGCTCGAATATGATTGCATGGCTGAAATGCCTGAATATGAGGAGATTTAATAGTGGCCCGTTGCATGCTTATATATGTTAAGTGAATAATTTGTTTTCCGTAAATATGCGGTGGTATCTATTCTGTGCAATTGTTCGATTGATTTATGATCCGCATATGAGTTCGTTGTCCTTGAAAGATAGTTCTCTCAAGAACGAAGAATATTCAAATGATGACAAGGCAAGTCCCACGTTTGACAACTCGACCATCTATGGAAAGAAAACATCAACGGACTTGCTCCAAGCATCTTATCTGTGCCGAGATCAAGAAGAAGAAAGGTGCGCCTAAACGGAGAAGAAAATAGTCAAATAAGGAGAAATTATACAAGCACCCCATAGAAGACCGAGTACCTGCGGCAGTTCCATTAACAGTTCCATCCTTTATAATTTGATATCTTCTATTGTATTGAGGTTAAGAGGAACATTTGAGAATGCTTTCCTGGGTTGGGGTGTGAAGTGAGAGCTTTGTTGTAAAGTTGAGAGACTCCTTACCCTGGAACAACCGCTAGGATTATAATTGGACATAGAATAAATTAAGGGAGATTTAATTTATTCTAGGACACATTCACACACACACACACTTAATTGTTCGCTAAAAGATTAGTAACGGTTAGGGAGCCATAAGCTCGCTCGATTTGGCAATGATTTAAAATCTTGTCACATGAGAGTTCAACGATTGCCTAAATTATTTTACTTTACACCGCGAGAGCGGTAAGAACTTAGTATTGATCAACGATGCTCAATTAAAAAATTTTGATATGATTAAGCATGATCAGCCAGAAATCTGATCAGCCGAGTAGTTAGTACAATCTGTAAAAATGTCGATCGATACAAATATGGAAAACTTGAAATGAGCCAATAGAAAGGGTTTAAATAAAAATGTGAAAAGTATGGTCAACCACATTATAGACCAAGTAATACACTCTATTAAAAAGGAAAGGGGGGCAAATAAGCCCACATACTAACCAAAAAATGTCAAATAAGCCCTTATACAGGAGGCTCTGTCCGGCCGTCGTCATTTGGGGCGGTTCCCGGTGGAATTTATTGATGCAATTTTGTGAGCATATTATTCATTAAGTCTAGTTTACTCATACCAAATTTCAACTAAAACTTCAATCGGGAAGGCATTGAAATGAATTCTTGAAGATAACTGCGCAGTTATCTTCAAGAATTTATTTGAATGCCATACCAATTGAATTGTTAGCTGAAATTTGGTATGAGTAAACTAGACTTAATGAATAAGATTCTCAAAAAAATTCATCAAAAAATTTCACCGGAAACTACCCCAAATGGTGACGGCCGGACAGAATCTCCTATATAAAAGCTTATTTGACCTTTTTTAGTTAGTAGGTGGACTTACTTGCCCCTTTTTCCCTATTAAAAATAAGCTTTAAGAATAATGAAAATAACCCATTCATTTGTTAACTGACATTACTCACAGTACTCAGTATACAAATCTGTCTTATTTATCTCAAAACTCCATAGTTTACTTTGCACTTTTCGGGCTCAATCAAACCCTTCCCTCTCTGCACTAAAAGTTGCTGCTCCAACTTCCTCTTATCTGTGCAGCTCTCCCTCTTTGGTACCTCATACTTGCCCCTCATCATCTCCACTTGCCTTCACCTTTCCCCTTATTTCCTACCTCTACGGTCCTCTCCTTTATCGAACCTGTTCACTGACCTTCGTTGCATGTGATTACATATCATTACTCATTAAATAAATAGTTCTTTTAAAATCAAACTTTTAAAATCATAAGCCGTAACTCATTAATACATTTTGAGCCCTAACCAAGTACTCAGTATTAACTTTGAAGTATTTTGAGGAGATTATAAATCCTTTTGCTAAGATGAATTTGACAGAAAATAGAGAGTTTAAGAACATGAAAAAATCCCTATGTTGGAGTTCGAATGCATTAGAAGTAGAGGTGGACTCGGTACTGTTCCGGCCTGGCCCGGCCCGGTGGCCCGGACAGGGACCGGTCCGGGTAGGTCCGGCCCGGTGGTTTTACGATGCAGGGTCAGGTCGGCCAAATGATGAACCGGCCCGGCCGGGCCGAGCCCGATTCCGGGCCTTTAATTTTTTTTTTTTCAATTTTTTTATTTTTCAGGGTTGGGCTGGGTGTTTTGGGCCATTTGGGGTGGTGGGGGTGAGGGGGGGGGGGGGGGGTATTAGGGGATTACTTAGGGAAAAAAATAGAAAGTGGCCCAAGGCCCGGCCTGGACCCGAACCGGACCCGGTGGCTACCCGAGCCCAACTATTCAGAACCGGGAGCCCGCCCGGGCCTAGGCCCGGCCCGATTCCACCCATAATTTTAAGGAAGCCAAGACCTCAGGGTTTTTTCCATCCACTTCGCAAACAAACAAACAGTTATGAAACATATGCATGGAGTGACTTTTTTCAAGTTAAGCAAATATTTGTCAATACAACAGTGTAACTAATATCAATTTCAGTCACATGTTTTTAACGAAATCGTTCTCAAACGTTCTCAATTGATAATTTTCATTTATTTAATTCATAAGTATTTACAATATATTACTCCACTTGAATTACCTACTCCAGACCAAACCAATAGTAGACATGATTCATTATTTCATTTCAGATAAGTGAATAACATTAACGGGAGTATTTGCTTTAAATAAAAATTAAAAGCACAGTTTGAAATCTGTCGGGATGAATAGTGGATCTTGGTATAGGGACATCGGTATAGGGTTCGGTCCAGGTAACCCCGGGTCTGGTCCGGGCCGGACCTCGGTTCATGTAATTTTTTTTTTGGCTTTTCCTAATTAACCACCAACCCTCACCCCCAGACCACCCCAAATCACCTCAAATGGCCCATCATACCCAGCCCAACCCAAAAACTTAAAAAAAACGAAAAAATAAATAAATTGGCCCGGATTGGGCCCGAACCGGCCGGGCCGGTTCACTATTTAGCAGGCCCGGGCCCGAACCACCTACCTCACCGAGCCGGCTGGCCCGAACCGGGCACCAACCGGTTCACCTGGCCGGTCCGGGCCCGCACAGTAGCGGGCCGGTTGGCCCAGCCCGAGTCCACCCCTATCCAGAATAACCAATTGTACTCTAGCATATATGAAAGGGTGAGGGAAAGGAAATACTTGAAGGGGCATTTGTCATAAGTCTTTTATTTTTACCTTTTGAAGTTAAACAACAAGCCTAAATATATATTTTCACTTGCTTAGTATAGCATTTGGTTTTGATTGCCAATTATTAGCTTGATTGTTTTGCCACAAAAACCGCTCTCGACATAAAAGTTGTGTATTAAGCGCTAATCCCATTACTCCCTTTGAAATTTGCCCCATTACCTAAAACTTTACATAATTGATTATTTTGAAAATTTCTCTGCTATACTATAGCAGTGCTATACTCTTAACCATTACTCTCTGTAACTCTGTAAGTACCGGCTCAAAGTTCGATAGGAAATTTGAATTCCGAGGAGTTTGAACTTATTAAGAGTAAACATACCCAAAAACAAATCTGTACTATACTCATTTATCAGAAAACTGACGAGGAATATCCATTTCCTTTTGCACTTATAAAGAGTAAGCATACTGGAAAATAGAGTTTTGCTGCATGATTAAGATTTCTATGAATCTTTAAAAAAGGTTTGAATAAGAGGTCATTTTTGTTGCAAATTGATAAAACAATGCTACCAGCAAAATAAGCACAAAAACTTTATTGACTTCTAGGATGCCACTTTAGCATGGGAGAAGAGGTACTCGTCTTAAGCTACACAGAATTAAAACCAAATCGTGAAAGAGGTACCAACACCAATGTTTTCTTCCTCATATGCGTCCTTTCTCATTCCAGTTCTGTATGACCTGAATAAAGAATGAATAGATATTATTTGGCTTCCAGGATGCCACTTCAGCCTGAAAGGGGAGACAAATGAAAAATTCAAGCTTAGCCTTGAAAGATACATGTTTATAAAATTGCAGCTCAACCTTAGTTTATATGACTAAATTTTGTCTTTAAATTAAACTTTCAACCTTTTTGCTCCTTGTTTATCTATCTAATCTTGTTTTTGTCTCTTTGCATAAACAGAGCATGTATTGTGTGGTTACAAAACAGTATAGTGAATAATGTTGAACATCATTGCATTGTATATGTTTACTTCCAGTAAAGTTGTAAAGATATGCATAGTATAGATTGTTGTAGTCCTCCATATCATTTCTATGAGATGAGGTATACACAAGTGCCTGCAAAGAAAACTTGAGGCAAAATGCGGTACAAGTTGTAAGGCTGCAATCGAGGTTCCAAAGCTCAAAGGATCCATTTACAAAATCATAATGTCCGCCTTCCAAATAAAGATTTTACTTTCCATAGCCTCTCTCACAAAAGGGTATGTCAACAGATTGCCCAATGAACTGCATGCAACTCACTGAAATCAATTCCTTCCTACTTTACGTAGCTAAACAAAACCATAAAGCATAAACAGTTCCCATTAAATCAAATTCTAGCCATTGAACCCTTTGAAGTTGTAAGAGCTACGGTGCTTGATTAGCCATATTTTTGCAGTCAAAGAAAAAGCGACAGCACATTTCTAAGCATTTAAATTTGTATGACGTTGTCGATTCATAGACAATTGCAAAATGACTGATAAAAAGGAATCAAAAATTGTGTTTTTTATTTCAAATAACGGGATGCCTAACACAGTAAGTGATTCAAAGGACAACAATAAAACAAAATATATTAAAGCAATTTTTCATTCATAAACCAAAGCCTAGAGCATTTATGCCCTATATTTCTTAGATGAAAAAAATACCTTGTTAGTTAAATTAGAGTTATTACTTCACCAAGACTTCATAAAAGAAAACTACATTTATTCAAACAAATAGAGAGCATAGCTTGGAGCTAAAGATGGCTTCCCACTATTAGTTGAAATTCATCATCCGAACAAATACTAAGAAAACGAATAAACTGATATATGACTATGCCTGCATGTTTAACCTACATATTGAGAAGATATCTTCTACTTCAAAAAAAGCTAGCGATAGCTGAAAAATAAATTATAGAAGCACCTAAACATCTATACTCCCAAGATTTCAACAAACAAATATTAACTTTTCAATATGAAACTAACGGTAAAAAATTAGTTGAAGAAGCTGCTGGTCGTACCTTGACATCACAAGCCCCGGGCAAAACCCAAAGAAACCTTATCCGTCTTCTTCATCCTGAAGTCTGCAAACTGTAGAGCCCAGATACACAGAGGCAGCTAGTCCGCGACTCGCCTCACCGGCCTCCTCTTCCTCCTTGGAACTGCCTCCACTCCCTTGACTTTACTGGTTTCTCTGACGCCCAATTAATTTTGGCGTCATCTCTCTGCTGGACACCGTCCCTAGAAAAAAAGCCTCAGGTCCACCGTCCCCGTCCCCAAGATCGGAAAATAGGTTGTCGAGGCACCTGGTTGCAAGCAGTCTCAATCCGGTGCGTTCACCACCGTCAATGGCCCTCCACAGCTCCACTGAAGTCACTGTAGTGGATGCAACACTGCTAGCCGTTGATCATCAGATGATTCGTCTCCTCCATGCTAAATTTCGATGAAATTGGCGATATCCTCAAGTATATTTTTGATTTTCTAGATAAGCAATAACCTAGCAGATCATCCAACCTTGTATGGTTGTATTAACTTTCAGACTTTCCAGTGCAATACACGGTCAATTCGGGTTGGACAGTCTTTTCAACGTGATGGTGAGTGGTGACATTTTTGAGCAGAAAAACTGTCAAATTTTCCACTTGCTTTTATATAGAGATAGATACTTGGACATTTTATACTAGATGGTAAAAATGAACCACATTGTAATAAAAAACAATGCATAAAATGTAGCCAAAAGATCGAGTTTATGAACCACAATTTTCCTACCCAATTTGCTCAGCCAAGTGAATTAGCATTTTGCATTGTAATAAAAAAAACTAAACCTGTTTTTTACCATCTAGTATAACATGTCCAAATATCTGACAAACATAAAAACTTACAGACCAATTCTCAAATTCGTAACATAATTTAATACTGGCATGATAATGATCCAAATGAACAAACATCCCGGAATTCAAAGATAAGCATGTAATCATGAAAGTATTGAAGATTAAACTCCAAAATGTGGGCAAATTGTAGCAAACGCGTTCTAGGAATTCATACATTTTCCCAAAGAGGCCAAAAAAAGGTAAAGCTTGTGACAATCTGATAATAAAAACTCAAAGCAATTGAAACAAATCTACGCTGTAAGAAGAACAGCCCCACCTGCCTCCTTGATCTTCTTCTCCGCGTTCTTCGATACAAGCTTGGCTTTCACCACAACAGGCTGGTTGCTCGGGAGCACGCCCTTACCCAGGAGCTTAAAGTATCCGAATTGTGTGACGTCAATCATAGGAACTTTGTCCTTGGAAGCTTTGGATCTAACTTCCTCAGGGACGAGTGACCAGAGCTTATCAATGTTGAGAGTAGGGCAGTAGAACTTGTTTCGCAGCTTATGGAAGTACCTCATACCAACCTTTCCAAAGTATCCGGGATGGTACTTGTCAAAGAGGATCCGATGGTGGTGCATCCCTCCGGCGTTACCGCGACCCGATGGATGCTTCCGGTGCTTCCCGATGCGGCCATGTCCGGCGCTCACATGGCCTCTCTTCTTCCTGTTTTTCTTCAAATGTGTCGTCATTGTTTAGAGGGCTGCGTAGAAGGTATGCGTCGTCAATATTAGCATATAAATGTTTACTTCCCTAGTGCACACTACAAACTAGCGGACTGTAATTGTAGTCTTGAACTCTTGCAGGCTGCAACTTAAGAAACAGACTTGAAAATATCATAGAAATATATAAACTACAACCATAGACCATATTGCACACCTATAGAAAGGTACTGCATCAAAAACAAATTGCATTGTGGTTTCAAATCATTGCAAATCAAATTATGAAAATTCAGTTTTGCAAAAAATAAAACATACTGCAACTTTACAATAATTATTAGTAGCAGAATGTAAAATTACTTAAATGAATTATAGTTCACACAATTTTTTTAAAAGATAAGATAAGGAGCATTGTGGATGCAATATAAGAGAGAAAATAACCAGAATAATTCCAAGGAAAAAGCACTACTGATTCATATGCTAGGACTAAAACTTGAAGTTAAATTAAGGGAAAAATCTGTTTTTGGAAAAGTTAACTTTATACATTTTTATAACCTTAATCAACCAGAGCCTAGAGGTGTTAAAACATCTTCTTCTGTTTTATTTAAGATAAAAGACATCTTTTTCCATGCTTCTAACAACGTATGTAGCTTTTATGTTGTTGTTTAGTAATTCCAAAACAGAATCAGTACAAGGTTGTCTTTTACGATTTTTTATTATTCGATTTGAATACTAAATTAGAGTGAAAATTAATTAATTAATTAATTAAATGTGAGTGCAAACAGAACCAACAAAAAAAGTATAAAATTCAAACACTTAAAATGTTAGCAACTCAGCAAGTGTATAGTACAATTAAAATAATGCAGAACCTGTGATAGAATTATAACATGAAGAAGAATAGAAGTTTACTATTGTGTAGAGACCAGTTGAAACTCAAGAAAGGAGATGGACTGATGAGGTGTATGGAACAAAGCAATGAAGAGGAAGATAAGAGGATTACCTATGTTCTCTTCTCAATCTGCGAGAGGTGAGAGGTGAATCGATGGGGAGTGGCGACGAGCCGAGGATGAGGACGAGCCGCAGAATATGTTGGCGGTGTAGCAGCCTCCAAGCTTGGGTTGCCCTAATTTAGTTCCTAAAATAAATGGGCCACTGGTTACAAACCCTATTGAAAGAAGTATTTTTTTGGAAAAGTAATTTAACGGGCCACCATTCCGGACCTGTGTTATTCCGAGTTTGACCCGGATAGAACCGGAACCTGGAATCAAAAAAATCTAAAGACCGAAACTCGGAACGGTTAATACCAATCTGGTCCGGACCGGTCCATTCTGGTACGGTTCAAGTCTAAATTACGGTCCGATCCGGTTAATGCAAACTCCTGCTAGTAAAACTTAGCAAAATTATTAGGGACGGAGGGAGTAAATTATATGGGCCTATATTGATTATCCACTCCTGGGTTATCTATAAATTTCAATACTGGGCTGACAGCATTCCCGTGAAGGTATACCTTTGGGTTGTGGCTAGGGGTGGGATAACCAAGAACGGGAAAACCGTTGAAACTGAACCGTTAAATCCGGTTTGATTTGGTTTCTACACATGAGTTATAAATTGTTAATGGTTCAGTTCTTATTTTTTGTTAACGGTTTGGTTCTTGATTCCTACAAAAAATATGTTTACAGAACCGTTAAGGAACCGTTATTTAAAAAAAATTGAAAGTATAACTATATGTTTACTTTTATATTTTATTTACAAACAGAATTCAATAATTATTTCATTCTATTAAGTGTTGAATAAATCAAGTTTGGACTTGATGTTTGAATTGATAAGAGCTTCAAAAAGTACTTATTGCTCATGTTTTGAATTTTTGACGTTTTTACGTTGTAGAAAGTAAATTGTGTTAATTTTTTATGGAAAAAGATTTATGCTTAGGAACCGATAAAAGTATGAACCGGACCGTTTACTATTGGTTCAGTTCTATAACGATTCTTGAAATTTTAGATAGGAACCGAATCGATTTGATTAGTTAAGTTTTTTGTAACGGTTCCACTAATTTCATATAAGAATTGAACCGGTCCCAGACCTAGTTATGGCATATTGATAATGATTTAAGGATGTATGATTGAAATGATTTTTTACAAAAGTGGTACTCTTTATATTTGGTGCTTGTAATAACAAGTTTGCTGGTCATAATTGCATAGGCCAAATTACCAAATTGTTAAAAAAAATGTAATTGTTTACTAAATTAGCTAGTAAGAAAAACCTCCAAAGATAAATTGGTAAGAAAATGGCTCCGGTCATTTTTCACTATGAATTTTAGTCCTCGACTTAACAATTTTTGACATTTAAATCTTCAAGTATTGTGAATACTAATAATTTTATTAGTATTCAAAAAATTCTATTCCATAAAAGCACTATTAATATTTTCACTATTTTATCAGTATGAATATTTGTGCTACATTATATGGAATAAAAATTTTAAAAAAACTAACAAAATAATCATATTTAAAATATTAATAATAAAAATAAATGAGTGTATATATGTGTGTTCGTGTAAATGTACATGTGTTGAAAACGACAGTGGTAGTAGTTATATAAAATAAAAATAGATATAATTTTTAAAACTTTTTTCAAACCTTATTAAAAAATAAAACAAACAAAGTTGAGTTAATTATATACTACTTTAAAATTCACTCTTAATAGTCATTTTATGTGGTAACAACTAATCGCAAGCATTTAAGTTATTAAATATTGTACTTCGAGCAGCTAATGAAAGCGGTTGATCAAAACAATTAACAGAATCTCTTAGTATCAATTTGATAATTCAGCTGACTATCAACTAGCAGTCAATCGCTGATTGTCACACACTCGTTGACATTTTTAGTCATCCAACTTTCATGATAAAATCACAGTAAAAGAATTGAAAATATCAATTTCACAATATTTAGGTTGCTAAATGTTGGAAATTCTTAAGTCGAGGAGTAAAAATGTTTACTCACAAGTATTTGACCAATTTGTCATAGGAGCTTTGTTTTTTTACCAATTTGTCTTCGGAGTTTTATTTACCAATTTGGTAAACCAAACTCATTTTTAGTTACCCAACTTTCATGATAAAATCACAGTAAAAAGAATTGAAAATATCAATTTCACAATATTTAGGGTGCTAAATGTTGGAAATTCTAAAGTCGAGGATTAAAAATGTTTTACTCACAAATATTTGACCAATTTGTCATAGGAGCTTTGTTTTTTTATCAATTTGATATTTTTGGGATGATTTACATTCAAAATATAATTTTTTAGCATTCATAATTATAATGCATTTTGTACGTAGTTTATTTTTAATTTTAATTTCATGTTATAATTTGAGCATCTAAGGCCTCAAAATTGCTGGAGACGGCCCTGTGGTCCATCCCTACTCGGGGGAATGTTCGCCAAGGGAGGCGAAAGCATTGTCAATGAGGGGAGTGCAAGTGAAAACACACACGAAATGTATTGAGACTATATTTGAAAAGCTTTTACTCCCTCCGTTCCTAAATAAACTTTCAACTTTCCTTTTTCGTCCGTTCCAATTAAAACTTCCACTTTCCCTTTTTAGTAAAGAATTTGTGGTTCACAACATTTCTTACACATTTCTCTTTCCTCTGCACAACTCTCCACCACACAATACTCACTATCTTAAACTCTGTGCCAAACCTATTTGGAAGTTTTAATAGGAACGGAGGTAGTATCTTTTTGTATTTCCAAACACATGCCCGGCCCGTTTAAACTTTTGCTTCAGATCTCTTAGTTGTTTAGCACTTCTTTGTGCTTCTCCTTAGCTTTAAGCATTGAAAGTTTAAAACTATAATCGGAGTACTTAAATTTCTTCATTTTATTTTTTCTTATGAGTAAGTAATGTGGAGGGTTAAATCCCCTTTTTGCAAAAGAAGGAAGACCAATAACTAAGAGATCGAATTTACTTAACTGAGTCAGTTTGGCTGCAGATAGAAGCGTGATAGAAGCAAACCACATGGATATAATCATATAACCGTAAGGCTTGGAATAGTCTAGTACTACTTTAGACTGTTTATTAAAATAGAGATCATTGTTTCTTATGTTTACTTATTATTTTATGTGAAACATGTTTGCTATGTTTTTATTTTTAAGAGAAAAGTTGAAGAGTTTGAGTAACTACACCTCTAATAATAAAAGCTAGAGTAAAACACATATTAGTACATAACTACTAAGAAAGCTAGAGTAAAACACATACTCTATTATATACCCCATTTCTCATATGTAGGTGTGTTGGTGTAATAATTATGCTTACTAAGACAAGAGATGGACGTTACTTTCTACTCCTTTGTTAGTTTCCCAGGCACATAAGAATATAAGATGATAAGAGGCTGGACATTAGTGGAATTTGGGGGCAGCACTGTAATTGAAATTTTTTCAAACCATTCTTTGTGCCCAAAGTAGAATATTATTGATAGAAAATGTGCAATTCGGAGTCATACAAAAAATAAGCTACATAAAGATAGCCATATGGAGAACTAAAATACACCCGAACCCAAGAACTCATGGTTGCTATACTACAAAAATACTAGATACAATCCAAATATCAACTGTAAAGGATTATAATTGTTTTAACAGGATTAAATTGAAAAATTATTAAATTCAATAAACATTTGGATTAGTTTTTATACATTTATCAATCACCTTCATTACTACGTTTCTATGTTTTTTATGGTTACTACGTGTCTACGTTCATCTAGTGGTTCCTATTAAAAGTTCACCCTTTTTATATTCTTCCCTTTAACTTTAAAAGGGAGTCAATCACATGTGTTGTTTTAGACAAAAATGGATTACCATTCATTTTTCTATAAACAAATCAGAATTCATTTGTTTAGAAAATGTGAGCAACAGAAGTGGGGTTTTAAGATTACAATAAAAATGATACCTAACATACAAATTTGATCAACAATTAGTTTAATATGTAAAGATTTAATAAGCAGATCAGCCAAGGCTTCCAAGAACTCACCTTTCAGCCCAACATCAGTGGAGCCAAGGCATTGTTGGAACCCTGGTGGGGCTTCATCATCTACCCTCAGACACCATCAACTCCTAAAATGTACTACTACCGATCACTTTTCCCTCAATTTTGCTTCAAATCGTGGCCCATAACAAGATATTTTTCTGACAGGTCTGTGTGAATAGGACCGGAAATGATAGGGGGACACTGATGCAGAAACATTTGAACTGCTTAAGGATGACTTTGAGTTTTTTTATAAAGTGTCAGGCATGAAATATAATTCCAATGGAAGTGTGCCATAAGTACAACACACAAAAACCTTATACGATAACACGGAACTGGAGAGCTCTCTTCAATGCAGGGTGACTTCCTATACACGTGAAACAAAATAGAAAGGAATACACCTGATGGATAGTGTACCCGGGGTAGCTTATCCGAGGGTTATTGCGGAGAATAACTAGAGAGAAGTCAGAACAAACAAGTAAGAGAGAGTCAAGTGTATTAAATGAACTCAGCGTGTTTTTACAAGGCGAATAAAGGTTGCTATTTATAGCAGTCATAAATGCGATGAGGGTACACGTGTCAACAATCTAACAGCCGAGGGTCACTTCCATCGGGGTGGCATCAGCATTTGCATGTGGCCGCATTAAATGCGGTGGTTGGATGTGACGTTGTACTTGGTACGACGATTCAGGCGCATGTGGAGAGGAGATTCTGTCGAGGAGGATGCCTTCGGTTGTTCATGTTGGGCTGAAGGCTCTTCTAATTGCCCCCCCCCCCCCCCCCCCCCCGCCGAGGGTAGTTGTAGCCGAAGGCTCATGAATTCCACCATTTTCTCCCAGTAGCTTCGTATGCTCAAATCTGGTTGTCTTGTGACATTTTGAGCCTTCGGCCATGTAGCCGAAGGCCTTGGCATGTACACCACGGACTCCTTAGCACTTGGGCCGCTGTGGTTTGGGCCGATGTGCTTCCTGGGCCCGTTGGGCCTGTGTTAGAGTAGCAAGAGTCTATGGTCGGGGGTTCCCGGGCCATATACTCCATCAAGAGTCCCCCACTCCTTTTGCCGAAAGGTACTTGAGGGAAAAGGAGTAATCAAATATCAATTGATCCTTCTCCGTTGTTTGCCGAGGGCATTTCCTCAGTCCGCCACATGTCGAGGGCTGAGGGCATCCTGGGGGAAAGTGTTCACAAGTGTTCTTCCGTTGATGTGAAGGCTGCTTTGTCTCCCTTTGTTCATTTGTGAATTTTTGGCGATTTGATTTTTCTGAAGGGTGTAATGATATCATGTACCCGAGGGGTTTTGTTCCTGACGTTTGCCCGGAGGCTGCATTGGCATTTGTATATATTTATTTTGTACATGTGAATTTTTCGCTTCATATTGTTCCCGAGGGGTCCTCCCAGTCCCCTACTCCTTTAGGCCAGAGGCTAGTTCGGGTTGAAGGAGTTAAGAGTGATGTTTAGACCTGATGGCATATTCAGATGAGGGGTTATCAATGTGTGACAAACCGATGGGTCACATTTGATTTTGCTCGAAGGCGTGTGGAAGGGTGATAGCTGAGGCCACCCTTGAATATGACCTTTAGAAAGTTACCGTTGGAGATGGAGTTTACGTGGCACGCTCTCGTTGGTTGTCCCTGGGCGGGTGTCACCGATTGGCTGAGGCGGCGGCCCGTAATGACGGGCTTTCAAACCGAGGCTCATATCTCGAGGCTGGGGAGCCTATAAATACCCCATTGCCGAACTCCATTTGCTTTGTGCGAATTTGAGAGATAACAGAGCTCTGCCCAAATTTCTAGAGAGAGAAACCTTTGCTTTCGATCAAACCCTAATATCCGAGGTCAGTTATTTCTTTGTTCTTGAGATCCTTAGCGTATTTTGCATTCCAACTTCTAGATCTATTGTTAGAAACTTTAGATTCCTTCTCCCTTCCGTACTTCTCTATTACCGATACTGAAGGATTTCGTCGGAGGATGATTCTGATCAGAACATTTCAAGGGAGCCTGCGGTGGAATCCGAGAGCTACTCGGACATGGAGCCCTTGAGTGAGCAGTCTGCAGTTGGCAACGACACTACGGTGGCCGAAGAGGTTCAAAACAACCTCCGAACTGAACTGGAAGCTGAGGATTTTGAGCAGGTAGTAGAGGATGAGGAATTAGCCATCGTTGTTCAAGTTGCGGAGGAGGAAGAAGAAAAAGAGAGGCAACGAGTTACTATCGATGTTCTGCCTGCTCGCCATGACGCCGAAACCAGAAGCTCTCGTCCCCTTGACCCGACACCTCTTAGTGTTGCTCCGGACAGGAAGAAGAAGACGAGGGCTGCCCCTGTGAAGAAACAGGCCGCAACTGATGCGGGGCAACCCGTTGGGATCCCAGTGGGCCACTCGTTTTTGAACACTGAGGCTCTTGAGGTGAATTCGAAGGCTACGGGTGCCAAGTTCCAAGTGGTGCAATGTTTGGTAGGGCCTTCTGCGCAAGTCATAGAGTCGGGGCCTGAGGATTTGTTGTCTCACCCACCCGAAGGATGCTTCTCAGCCCACCTCATGTCCATAGAGTTAGGCCTCCGTTTCCCGCTTCATCCATTCTTGCTAGAGTACCTTAGGTTCTTAGGGCTGGCCCCATGTCAGATAACCCCCAATAGTCACTCGTACATCACCGAGTTCCTTGCTCTCTGTCGGTCCCGGAAGGTGTCCCCGACGCTAGACCAATTCTTCCTTTCGTTTAATCTCTGCCGAGGGGGGCATTCCCATGCCGGGGGTACGCCAACCTGCAGCAGCTGCCAGAATGGAGGCTATTCTCTGAGGTGCCCTCGTCCCATAAGGGCTGGAAGGAGAAATTCTGCTACATCCGGATTGGGGAGCGCCCCTTCCCGAGGCCCCTGCGCAACCATTTTTTGAGGCACCTGAAGGTAAAAAAACTCAGCCCTCGAGAAAAATGGGAAGAAACTGA
Organism: Cuscuta europaea; assembly: GCA_945859875.1. Lineage (NCBI taxonomy): Eukaryota > Viridiplantae > Streptophyta > Magnoliopsida > Solanales > Convolvulaceae > Cuscuta > Cuscuta europaea. The sequence goes on from CAMAPE010000038.1 coordinate 15,403,589, forward strand.
CTGCTTTCCCGAAGGGTTCCGAAGACCTGATCACTATCAAGGCGGCTACTCTTCCGGATGAGTTGTTTAAGCTGAAGTTCCTTCGGTTCCGGTTGATGGGGGAGGATGGCGAGAAATACCCCGTCATCGACCGGGTGTATTAGAGTGCCGAAGGTGTTTGCCGAGGGCTTTTCTTTTTTATACTTAGGATTTTCTTCCCCCCTTTTTTATTGCCTGGTTGTAGTAGTACTCTAACACTTGCATGTTTCCCTTGTTTTTAGGACCAGATATGGACGCCAAGAACCTTGCCAAGCTAAAAAGGCAGCTTGCTAAGGAAAGCAAGAAGAAGGAGGCTCATGCGCAGTAGAGGCCAGTGGACGAGTTCTTCCCGAAGGCGGGAACTGCCGAGGGGGGAAATGATGGAGAGCCCTCGGGGAAGGCTGCTGTCGGTGAAGATGTCGGTTCTGATGCTGAGGGCTCCCCAGCCGGGGAGCTTAAGAGAAAGAGGGCTGGAAAGGCCATGGTGCCCCCGGAGGGGAAGAAGCAAAAGAAGGGGGCGACTGAGAAGAAGGAGGCCCCTGTTGTCATCGTCGAGGAACATTCCTCCCCCGAGCCCCCGGGTCAGGCCACTGAGATGCCATGGCCCCAGGAGAACGTGCAGTTCTCTATTACCAAGGGGACTGCCATTATGCACAACACCTTGAACCTGAAGGAGTTCCTGAGGGGTGCCACCCCCTCGACAGATAAGTCGGTGCTCTCCCGGCAGACGAACGAAGCCCTCTACTCTAAGGTCCTTCAGGCTTCGGTTACTGTAAGATTCTTCCTCCCCTCTTACCTTTAGTCAATTAGATTTAACATATTGTGCGTAGTAACTTAACCCTCGATGTTTCCTGGTTCCCTTTGTAGGCATGCCTTGGCCTTGGTGAGCTCATCCAGAGGATGGAGCAATCACATCTTGAGAAGTTGAAGGCTGACGAAGCTCTGGCCGAGGTCCGGAGGCAGCTTCAGGAGGCTCAGGAGGCCTTCCGGTTGGAACAGGAGGCTTTCTAAAAAATCCTTGAGAATCACAAGGTGGTGGCCAGGGCCGAGGGCAGAGCTAAGGCTGAGAAGATTGCAGCTGAGGCCGTTAAGGTAGCCGCTGAGAGAGCCAAGGAGGCCAAGAAGGAGGCGGTGCTCCAAGCTGAGAAGGATGTGGTGGCTGCCTTTGTTGCCGGGGGTTGGAAGGCCGAAGAGTGGCAAGAGTGGGTGGCTTCGGTGGTGGAGTCTTCGGTGGATAGCCCCCGGCGCTATGTGGTTGGCCTGACGGGGCAAATATTATTATGATGGGGGCGAATTCTTCACGCAAGCAATGATCTACCGAAGGCTCGCCCGGCACTTCGGGATGGACCCCAAGGATTTCAATCCTGCCATCTATGGCCTCTCCCCCCTTCATCCAGATACTCGAGTTCCCCTCCCTCCGGGCGTGGAGAGACCAAATTTGGAGGATTCTGAATTGATGAAAGAGGGCGAGGATGAAGACAAAGAGGAGGCCGGGGATGATGCCGCTTCCAAGCCGAAGGAGGATGTTATTGGAGATGTTCAAACTTAGGAATTTTCCTAAGTATAGTTTTTGTAATATCTTGTAGGCCTCCGGCTTCACCCATGTTTGTAAACTAAACACCTGTTGTACTTGAAGCGTTTTCTTTGAATGAATGATGCACCTTCGGGCTTTTTGATATGGATGTCTTAGTTTCTTGTTTATTGCATGCCTTCTTCCTTGCTTTTTGTTTTGTTGCCTTTGTGTATGAATGTATGTTATGCCTTCCTTCACATGTTAGTTCGAAAGCCAAAAAGTTGTAGACTTAGAAACTTTTCTATGTGTGGACTTAGGGAATAAGACCTCAGATGACTTCCGCTTAGCCAAAGGGTCCACTTCATGGACTTAGAAAGACTTTGAGAATGTCCCTATAAATGTTGCGGGTAGCTTTCAGGTGGAGTGGGCCAAGTAATTCCCCATGTTTTGATACCCCTTGGTTTGTGTAATTGGAAGCCTCCGCCGAGTAGCATGACGATGCCCTCGGCCTGCAGCAACTATCGGGGACCCAAACCTTCAGTCACAGAGTAGAATTACCGGAGGCTGTATGATTGCAGACTTGGAACTTTTCCCAAGGAAAAATAGTCACCGTGCCTTCGGTGTGTAAAGCTACTTAAGTGATGTGATGACCAGCATAGGTGGGGTGTCCAACTTTGTGGACTTAGTAAAATTTCCCAATCATAGTGTATTTGTCACGGTGCCTTCAGAAGATGGCCCTTGTATTTGTCTTCTGTCTTAGCCATCGGCTTTGGCCAAGCTTTCGTATTATTAGAAAGAGCCTTCTGGAGTGCATCTTTTAGGTGAAACGTGGACTTGGCCACCTTTCCATGTTGCTAGAGTAGGTGTAGTCGGTCTGCACCCTTCGGCGTTTGTCCAAAGTTTGAGTGACATTGAAGGTTCCTCCTTTGGATGCCTTCGGTATAGCCTAGGATGTAAATGCCTTCATCATTCAGTTGAGCTGATTTAGGTTTGGAGATTTCTTCAATTTTGAACAAGGAGCCTGATAGTGCGAATTTCCTATCATGTATGTTTGTATTTTTAACTAGGATAGTTTTTATTAGTTCTTGTTGTGGAAATTACACATTTTTGGTGTAATACTTTGTTTTCATAATAATTTGTAATTTGTTTAGATTAGGACTATTCTGAGCTAAACAGGTCAAAACTCATCCAAGGGATCAAGATGGGACCTCGAAAGATCAAGGAAAGTGCAAGGAGACATGAAAGATTTCGATTTGGAAAAATTACTCTTATACCCGGTCGGGTATAGGCAATACCCGATCGGGTATTTGCTTGATTCGGTTGTCCAAATCAAATCCGGGAACAAAGGATCGTGGGAGCAAATTTTCGTAAAGATTTGTCACATACCCGATCGGGTAAACCGACATACCCGACCGGGTATGTTCAGAAATGTGGCTTTCCGGGAAATTTCCTAAGATACCTGATCGGGTATCCTATATACCCAGTCGGGTATCAGCCCCTGCAGCTCCCAAAAGCCTATAAATACACCCCTTTCCTTCACAATAAAATATCCAATTCCTTTGTACATCTAAGCTCAGTATAGAATAGTTCTTTCTTTATATTTTTCATCATGTTTAGTCTCCAAATGAGGAGCTAAACTCTTCCATCTTGGTTTTGCTACTTTGAAGCTTAATGAATTTGTAAGTTGTGAGTTATTTTCTTTAATCTTCTTCCTTGAATATTAACTCTTCCTTTAAAATACTATTTCTATATCAAAGTTGGAGAGTGTTACTAAGATGACATTTAGTTAACATCTTGACATTGGTTATAGTAATAGCTATTTCTTCCTCTATGTTAATATTGGGGAGTGTTACTAAGATGACAATTAGTTAACATCTTGATATTAATCATAGTAGGATTCATATTCTTTAATATTCTTCCTTGAGTATTAATTAATTCCTATTTATATTTCATGTTAATATCTTAAACATTACTTAAAGTATCAACTAGTATTGTTTCTCATATGAATTATTACTAGAATCGATCGGTTAATACGCTTGTTATTAATCCGGTTCTTTCAACGGTAGTAAACTTAGAATATTAATGCATGCATCTCATGGTTAATATGCCAAGGGGAATTAATTATATTGATTAAACCAATAAACCGCTTGTGTTGAGGTTATCAATCTCAATCGTTTTCATCTTAAGTTTATTGCTACTATCAAGTTAATATACGACGCTTGTTCTATATTGACTCGATAGTAAGTTTTATTAATAAACGCATCTCGTTATTAATAACTACCCTCGATGAACTGGATATACTCCTCGATTGAGTATTCGAGAGGAAGATAGTTAAAGATATAATCAGGATCGACGAACATTTCATTAAGTGGATAAAAGCAAAACCAAGTCCTCATCTCATTGAATTAAACTCATATAGGTTGTTTATCTTAGTGTTTTTAAATCAAACAAATCTAAACCCCCCTTGTTACTACTTATATAAAAGAAAAGTATTCCTTTCCCTGTGGATACGAACCTTACTTCGTTATACTATGTATATTCGTTGTATTGTATTTATTTTGAGTGCACCTCATGACAAGTGCACGTCAAATTTGGCGCCGTTGCCGGGGAAAGGCAATTACTTTTCTTTTTATTTTATCTCATAAAAATAAAAAACAAAAAAAAATATATATAAAAAAATCTTGCTCTTCTATTTTCTGAGCTTACATGAGTTATGAGTATATGGATACCAACACTTCATCCTTAGAGAGTCAAATTTCCTTCTTGACTTCTCTAATAAATGAATCTATCTTTAACTCAAAAGCTCAAGATGCCAAGACTTGCAACATTTGCATGTCTCACAGGCATCTTACGGACTTCTGCCCAAAGCTCCAAGAAGAATACCTTGCACAAATTGATGATGTACCTCACATGAGGTATGATCCATTCTCCAACTCTAATATGTCCACGGAGGACATGGTTCGGGCTCTTACTAACAGCGTAACCACCATGCAATAAAACATGGTGCAGTTCCAAAATGAGACCAAGTCTAGCATTTTGAGCTTGGAATCTCAAGTGAGTCAAATAGCCGGAGTCGTGAGTAGGCTTGAAGCAAGGGATTCGGGAAAACTTTCCTCTCAAATAGAATGTGTTCCTAGACAGCAAACTTTTGCAATCACATTGAAAAATGAAGAGGAAATGCAAAAAGAAATCCAGAATCCATAAGAAGTAGAGGAAGAAAAAAACACGGAGCTCCAACTGGTCAAAGAAGAGGATAATCTGAGCTTCAAGGTTAAATATCTATCCTTGTCATCTTTTGAGGTACCCCCATCAATTCTAAAAATTTTGAGGGAAACTCATAAACTTGAAAAGGACAATGACATTTCTGAAATATTCTTCAAAATTGAGGAGTCGAAAAACTTTTTATTGACCATACTAAACGATAATTTCTTCCCATTCCTCCCACCACACGAATCAATGAGAATCTGGATATTTGATCCTGGAAAGATTTCCAAAGTGGAGAGCTGAGAAATTGAGCACTCCTATGGAAGTCCTAGGAGTGAAAGTGTGAAGAAAATAAACTATCATGATCCAAGTTTGAATGACTGAAAAAAATGATAGCGTCGTGTCGCGACGTTAAATGAGGCGCTTCTTGGGAGGCAACCCATGCAAGGTACGTTTACTTGTTTTATTTTATTTTGACACATTTCAAAAAAAAAAGTTTTGTGCACCACGACTTAATACCTGATCGGGCACATGTATATATCCGGTCGGGTATAAGAGAAATTAAATTTCAAAAACTACGGCGAGAAAAAGTCGATTGGGTATGAAAATCCCAGAAATCGAAGAAAAGGAAGATACCCGATCGGGTATAGCCACTTACCCGACCGGGTATGCTTAAAACGTGAAATTTTTGAGCTCACTGCCTCGTGTACTCGATCGGGTATGAAAATCCCAGAAATCAAAGAAAAGGAAGATACCCGATCGGGTATAGCCACTTACCCGACCGGGTATGCTTAAAACGTGAAAATCTGCAGCTCGCTGCCTCGCGTACCCGATCGGGTATACACACTTACCCGGTCGGGTAAGCGGGATTACTCAGCATTTTAATTCACGAACTACCTTCTTCTTCCCAAATCCCTTCCCCAAATCCGACCAAACCCTCCCCAAACCTCCATAGCCGCTTTTTCTATCTCAAATTACTCCCTGAATTCTCCACCAAATCCCTCCAAACCACCACCAAAATCTTCCCCACATCTCCCTCTACACACCCATACCCATCAACACCACATTCTCTGCCAATTTCGTAAAGTCCGAAAAAACCCAACCCCACCACACAAAAGTCCGAAATTTGGAGCCCAAAATCCAATTTTTCTAGCAAAAATGGCACCAAAGAGGACAAGAGGTGAAAGTTCTTCTTCAAGAGCACCGGTTCCTGGCTTTGAAAACATCATCATCACCTCATCCGCTCACCGGGAAAAAGTCTTGGCCCAAATCAAATCCGGGAACAAAGGATCGTGGGAGCAAATTTTCGTAAAGATTTGTCACATACCCGATCGGGTAAACCGACATACCCGACCGGGTATGTCCAGAAATGTGGCTTTCCGGGAAATTTCCTAAGATACCCGATCGGGTATCCTATATACCCGGTGAGGTATCAGCCCCTGCAGTTCCCAAAAGCCTATAAATACACCCCTTTCCTTCACAATAAAATATCCAATTCCTTTGTACATCTAAGCTCAGTATAGAATAGTTCTTTCTTTATATTTTTCATCATGTTTAGTCTCCAAATGAGGAGCTAAACTCTTACATCTTGGTTTTGCTACTTTGAAGCTTAATGAATTTGTAAGTTGTGAGTTATTTTCTTTAATCTTCTTCCTTGAATATTAACTCTTCCTTTAAAATACTATTTCTATATCAAAGTTGGGGAGTGTTACTAAGATGAGAATTAGTTAACATCTTGACATTGGTTATAGTAATAGCTATTTCTTCCTCTATGTTAATATTGGGGAGTGTTATTAAGATGACAATTAGTTAACATCTTGATATTAATCATAGTAGGATTCATATTCTTTAATATTCTTCCTTGAGTATTAATTAATTCCTATTCATATTTCATGTTAATATCTTAAACATTACTTAAAGTATCAACTAGTATTGTTTCTCATATTAATTATTACTAGAATTGATCGGTTAATACGCTTGTTATTAATCCGGTTCTTTCAACGGTAGTAAACTTGGAATATTAATGCATGCATCTCATGGTTAATATGCCAAGGAGAATTAATTATATTGATTAAACCAATAAACCGCTTGTGTTGAGGTTATCAATCTCAATTGTTTTCATCTTAAGTTTATTGCTACTATCAAGTTAATATACGGCGCTTGTTCTATATTGACTCGATAGTAAGTTTTATTAATAAACGCATCTCGTTATTAATAACTACCCTCGATGAACTGGATATACTCCTCGATTGAGTATTCGAGAGGAAGATAGTTAAAGATATAACCGGGATCGACGAACATTTCATTAAGTGGATAAAAGCAAAACCAAGTCCTCATCTCATTGAATTAAACTCATATAGATTGTTTATCTTAGTGTTTTTAAATCAAACAAATCTAAACCCCCCTTGTTACTACTTATATAAAAGAAAAGTATTCCTTTCCCTGTGGATACGAACCTTACTTCATTATACTACGTATATTCGTTGTATTGTATTTATTTTGAGTGCACCTCACGACAAGTGCACGTCAGAGCCTTCGAGTGGACAACCCTTGTGATCATCTTGTGCCGTGAGCAAGGAGCCTTTGGGAAACTGTTCCCGTGGCGTTGTTTTTGGTAGAAGAGCCTCTGGGAGTATGATATCCAAGGAGTTCCTTCCCCCCTACACATTTTTTTATGTTGTAGGAGGGCATCAAGAAACTTGGTTTCTAGGAAAGGCTTGGCCTATGTGGGAGGCAACGGAACAAATCGTTGGCTCCCCTTTCGGGAATTGACCCTCCGAGATCCCGAGGGGTTTGAGAGTCGTTTCCTCGGCCCAAGACATTGCCTATTGCCTGCCTCCCCTTGGGGGATGGCGCGGAAAGCGCCTCGGTTTTGAAAGTCGTCCCCTCAGCACGAGATATGGTCTGTTGTCTGCTTCCCCTTGGGGGATAGCGTGGGGAGCGTTTCGTTTTTGAAAGTCAAATCCTGGGCCCGAGACATGGTTCGTTGCCTGCCTCCCCTTGGGGGATGGCGCAGAAAGCGTTTCAGGGAAGGGTTTTTATTTCTGTGTGAAACACAAATGGCCGAGGGTACTTGGTACCTACCGGAGCCGAGGGGTATTGTACCCCCCGGTTTTTTTATACATGAGTATGCACAATGCCTGTGTGAAGGCATCCTCGAGATGGGACGGCTTAAAAACACTTGGTGTTTTTTAGGAGTTTGGGGGCGTATTCCGCGTATCTTGCACTTGATACTTTTGTAGCATGTTGCGTTTTTATCCTCATGAAAGGAAAGGGCCTTGGGCCGTCGGTCACCTACATTTGTCACGCCCCAGACCTACCCGGACACGTCAACAACCCGCCGTACAGTACGAATAGTCAACCGCAGTCCGACTCATCCATACTATACAAGGCGTCTTGAATACCATTCACACATAGTACATCCATAAACAAACATAATGTAAAACATTTATTAAAACAGCGGAAACAATTGATGCAAGTGTTCAAGCCACACTTGGCATAATTAAGCATGCAAGCCCCCAAAGTAATTATTCAGAAAATATTATCCATGAGCATTATTCATATTGTTTTTTTTTTCAAAACAAGAACGGGAGAAGCACGAACCAAGTCTTCTCCTCAGAAACCTCCCGAAGCAGCGGCTGGTGGTAGCAACCTTCAAGTTCTACCTGAAACTGTGAGGTGGCCTCCCCCGTGAAGGGGAGGTCAGTACTTGGAAGCATTTGACAAGTACAATGACAATTATACTAAGTATAATCAAAGTTTAAATCTCTGAGGCCCTCAACTAGAGCATTTTTACATTATAGTTAATCCGTTCATTTAATATCAATTCATCGTTTTTTTTATCACGGTCTAGATCCCAGCTCATAATCACCGTTATCTACTACGGTCTAGAGCCCAGCTCATAATCACCGTCATCTACTACGGTCTAGAGCCCAACTCATAATCACCGTCATCTACTACGGTCTAGAGCCCAGCTCATAATCACCGTTATCTACTACGGTCTAGAGCCCAGCTCATAATCACCGTCATCTACATCGGTCTTGAGCCCGGCTCATAATCACCGATTCCTTATAATTCAAATTCTTAGGATCTAATTCATCCATTTCTCAACTAACATTTCCAACTAATATTTCAATGCTAGTTATTTATTTATTTCAATATAATTCATTCTTCTTGCATAATTGGCCTTAATATCAAGTATCACTTTCATACCTTCATGGCTTCTCCTCATGGCATCAAAGTATACTATCCCAAATGATGTTCATGGTTGGCACAACCATCATACACACATATTCATAACATCTAAACATACACAATTTATTCATAAATTTGTGTATCATGCATACTATAATTTTAATCAATAATAGTTCTATTTAGGCATTATTAACCATCAACAATTCATGCACATCACATTTATAATCACTTAGGAAATCCCATGAAATTTACCCAAAGATTATAAGTATCATAGTCGGTCATCCTCACCTTAATTAAGCTTAAGCGCGTTCTACGTTTCTTGATTGAACTTTGACCAACTCCGGCGACTTTGACCAACTCCGGCGAACTTTGACCAACTCCGACGAAACTCCGGCGAGGCTAAAAAATACTTTAAATCAAGTTCCTAACAAGGTTTTACCATCACAAAACCCATATCAACACAAATAACCTATAAAAGGTTATTTTCCGGCAAACCGGTCGATTTGGCTTCTAAGTCCGTTTTTGGACTTAGAATCACTTTCCAACCCATCATTCCACACTTAAATCATGTAGAACAATACTAAAGGTCTTTTATATGATATATACCTTATATGCTAGAAGAAAAACAAAGGAAAAGTTATGATAAGGTCATTACCTTAATTTTCACACCCTTTTCCTAGCTTTTTCCTTCTTAAACTTTCTTCTTGGACTCCCTTTAGCTTGAGTTCGGATTTGGGCTATGGAGATGAAGTTTGCAGAGCTCTTCTCTCCTTCTTGGTGTATTTGGGTCGAAAATGATGAGGGTAAGGAGGTAGGGGTGGTTCCTTCTTGTCTCATCTAGACAATGAGTGAAGGGAGGGGGCCTACTACATGTCAAAAGTGTCTCCCCCATCCTCTCAATTGTTGTTCAGACAATTTGGCACTCATCCAGCCCTCAAGGGTTGCCAATTTCGTGGGGTGGCCCCCACCCATGTGGGAGGTCATCCCAATTTGTCCCAAAGTGTGCAATTTGCCCCGAAAGTTGTATTTCTCGGACTGTTTTAAGTATATTTTATTTTATCGGGTCAAATAAAATATAACACTTGTTCCCAATTCTTAATGGACCTTAGAATCAATATGCATCCCTCAACTTTAATTTAGAAGTCTCCGAAATCCCTTTTCGGGCTGTTATCTGATAGATTGCCGATAATGATAATTTGGCCCCGTTTGACCTACCGGTCAACCCTATGCCATTGTCATGGCTCAACTAGGATATCCACCACCATATACATATTGTCTAGTCCAAGATCAATATAATATGTGGCCCCGACAATATCGGGCGGTCCCCACTCCCGATGTGGGCCCCACGTGCATTTTACTATTCACGCGAAAAATATATAATACAAATTCACAACTTCGTAAATTCATTAAAAACTTCATAAGGTTCAATAAATTATTCGTTTAAAAGTAAATACATTTGGGGACGGTGTTACAAGTTCACCCCCCCTTATTTGGGATTTCGTCCCCGAAATCCACGTGTCTAATCGAAAAGGAAAGGGTACTGCTCCCTCATTGAGACCTCAGTCTCCCAGGTTTCTTCTTCGACTCGATCACTCCTCCAAAGGACCTTTACCATAGGAATCTCCTTGTTCCTTAGTTTCTTTACCTGTTGACCCACAATCTCCACCGGTTCCACCGCATATTGTAGGTCTTCACGTATCTCTACCGGTGGTTTCTCAAGGATATGAGACGGATCTCGCACATATTTCTTGAGCATCGATACATGAAACACGTCGTGTATCTTCTCAAGTTCTGGCGTCAATTTGATACGGTAAGCCACGGCCCCTATCCTTTCAAGGATTTCAAATGGGCCAATGTATCGGGGGTTAAGTTTTCCCCTCGATATAAACCTGATGATACCTTTCCAAGGAGAAATCCTTAGAAAGACCTTATCGCCGACCTCAAACTCCAATGGCCTGCGTCTTTTGTCAGCATAACTCTTTTGCCGATCTTGGGCAGCCTTGAGTCTATCCTGAATGATCTTCACCTTAGCCTTGGTGATTTCGACAAGTTCAATCCCCTCGAGCTTGGCTTCGCCAACTTCGTCCCAACACAACGGTGTTCTACATTTCCTCCCATACAATGCCTCGTATGGAGGCATGCCAATACTCGCCTGATAACTGTTGTTATAGGCAAACTCAACCAGAGCCAAATGCTTGTCCCAACTCCCTTGGAACTCCAGAGCACATGCCCTAAGCATATCTTCCAAAATCTGGATCACCCTCTCGGATTGCCCATCCGTCTGTGGGTGAAAGGCTGTGCTAAACTTTAGCTTCGTACCCAAGGATGCTTGAAATTTTGGCCAAAATCGGGATGTGAAACGTGGGTCCCTATCCGAGACAATGGATATCGGAACTCCATGCAGTCTCACAATCTCCTCCGTGTATAGCTTTGCCAATCTTTCAAGAGGATAAGTAATGTTGATAGGCAAAAAGTGTGCACTCTTGGTGAGCCTATCAACCACTACCCATACTGCATCATAGTTGTTCACTGTTAGTGGCAGCCCCACCACGAAGTCCATGGTCACGTGCTCCCACTTCCATTCTGGAATGGTAAGTGGTTGCAAAAGTCCCGCCGGGTGTTGATGCTCCGCCTTGACTTGTTGGCAAGTAAGGCACCGACTCACGTACTCTGCGATGTCCCTCTTCATACCCGACCACCAGTAACTTTCCTTCAAGTCTCGGTACATTTTAGTACCTCCTGGATGCATGGCATACGCCGAAGAATGAGCCTCCTCCAGTATAGACTTTTGGAGCTCCTCGTTCCTTGGTATGCATACACGACCTTTAAACAATAAAAGACCGTCATCACGTACCCGAAAGTTCTCAACAGGTCCCTCAAGGATCTGTTCACGGATCTTCTGACATTCTTCATCAATGGCCTGACATCTACTGATCTCACTCAGCAATGTAGGCCTAACCTCGAATCTAGCAATGAGGACCCCACTCGTGGACACCTCCACTTGTGCCCTTAGTGAGCGTAGACACGTGAGTAACGTCCCCGATGTACTCTTTCTGCTTAGTGCATCGGCTACCACATTGGCCTTCCCGGGATGATAGTCGATGATCAAGTCATAGTCCTTGATCAACTCCATCCATCTCCTTTGTCTCATATTCAACTCTTTTTGAGTGAATACATACTTCAAGCTTTTATGATCGGTGAAAATGTGACACGTCTCCCCATAGAGATAATGCCGCCAAATTTTCAGTGCAAACACTACTGCTCCCAACTCTAGATCATGGGTAGGGTAGTTTGCCTCGTGTTTCTTCAATTGCCTTGAAGCGTATGCAATCACCCGACCGTTTTGCATTAGAACACATCCAAGCCCTTGGATGCTAGCGTCACTGTATATGTCGTACCCTATCCCTTGTGTGGGTAGAGTGAGGACTGGTGCTTCTGTAAGCCGTTTCTTTAGTTCGAGAAACCCTTTCTCACAATTGTCGTCCCATATGAACTTGGCCCCTTTCTTTGTGAGCTTTGTCAAAGGAGACGCCAATACAGAAAATTTTTCAACAAACTTACGATAATATCCTGCCAAACCGAGGAAACTACGTATTTCTTTCACGTTCTTGGGTATCTCCCAATTCATAATGGCTTCTATCTTGGCTTTATCCACCGCAATGCCCGAACCTGACACGACATGCCCGAGGAACCCGATCTCTTTGAGCCAAAACTCGCATTTAGAGAACTTGGCAAAGAGTTGTTTTTCCCTTAGCCGTTCAAGTACAAGTCTCAAATGATCTTCATGCTCCCACTCACTCTTGGAGTATATCAAAATATCGTCAATGAATACTATCACGAATTGATCTAAGTATTCACTGAACACACGGTTCATCATGTCCATGAATGCCGCCGGGGCGTTGGTTAGCCCGAACGACATAACTAGGAACTCGAAATGACCATACCTTGTGCGGAATGCACTCTTCGGTATGTCATCTTCCTTTATTTTCAGTTGATGGTACCCCGACCTCAAGTCAATCTTCGAAAACACCGTCGCCCCTCGGAGCTGATCAAACAAGTCATCAATTCTAGGCAAGGGATACCTATTCTTGATTGTGACCTTGTTCAGTTGGCGATAGTCAATGCACATTCGAAGTGTTCCATCTTTCTTTTTCACGAAAAGGACCGGTGCTCCCCACGGAGAGTGACTCGGCCTTATGAAACCGTTATCCAATAGCTCTTGCAATTGGGTTTTCAACTCGTTAAGTTCAGCGGGTGCCATTCTGTATGGCGGTATAGAGATTGGTTTGGTGCCGGGTTCGACCTCGATCGCGAACTCAATCTCCCTATCGAGTGGAAGTCCCGACAAGTCTTTTGGGAAGACATCCGGATACTTGCACACAACTCTCACATCATTGATGTCTATCTCTCCTTTGGTTTTGTCCACCACATACGCTAGGTATGCGTGACACCCCTTTCTCATCATATTCCTTGCTCTCACGGCGGATATGATACAACAGTTTGATTTGCCTCTATCTCCCTCGAAGCGTAAGGTCAACCCTTCGCCGCCTTCGAGTTCAAGAATCTTCGTGTAGCAATCGACCCTAGCATGATGTTTCTCAAGCCAATCCATCCCGAGGATTGCATCAAACTCGATCATACTCAGCGGTACGAAATCACACGTCAAGTTCTGTCCCTCCACCTCCACCTCACACGATGGATAGTGGCTTTCTCTCTCGATATCATCCCCTAGAGGCGTGGACACCAATAGGGTTTGAGTCATCGGTACAAGTGGTCCGTTGAATCCGCTGGCGAACGCCTCACTCACAAATGATCGTTGCGCCCCGATATCAATAAGGATCCTTGCTTCTCTCCCGTTTATCTTTAGTGTTCCTACATTCATAAGTAATGTAAGACACACTATCTAATAAATAGGTTCGTTTCTTAAGTCGTAGAGTATGTTGGTTGTGTTTCGGGTGGGGTCCGTTCGATACCCTCCCGAAATTTCCCGGTTTCTAACCCCTAGGACCGTTTTAGGATCAATCCGGGTGAAAGCCGGCCGCTTTTCACGAAAGCCGGCCGGTTTTCGACTGCGAGAAAAATTTCTAAGTATTTGATCACGAAAGCCGGGCGGCTTTTACGAAAGCCGGGCGGTTTTCGTCGCCGTAGTTTTTATTCAGGGAGTGGTTTCGAAGCCGGCCGGTTTATACGACACATGGCCGGGTTTCAGCAGCGCAGAAATCCCAGGCTTAACGAAAGCCGGGCGGCTTCCATGAAAGCCGGGCGGCTTTCAGCTGCGAGAAATTTTTCAGGTGAGGTGTTTTATGAAAGCCGGCCGGTTTTCACCAAAAGCCGGCCGGTTTTTGGTTGCGAGAAATTTCTCTGTTTCAGTCTTGACGAAAGCCGGGCGGTTCTCAGTGGAAGCCGGCCGGCATTCGTTGCCGTAGTATTATCCCAATTAAATCAAGACGAAAGTCGGGCGGCTTTCGTCAATAGCCGGGCGGTTTTCACCCAGGGTGAGGATTCTCCTCCCTTTTTCCCTTCAAACCCGACTAAACTCGTCGGGGTTATAATTTTACAAGTTCCACACTCCTATTGTTTATGAAAATTAATACGCGAGTTTAAGGAATTACCCGCAACGGAGTCCGGGTTGGCACGTGCGTCCGCCTCCGTCATAGCATAAACTCTAGCTTGAGTTCTTCCTTGATTCACGGACGGCGCATTGCTCGTGCTCGCTCCCCCTGGCCCACGCTAGCATGAGATGCTCCGGCCCGGTTCCTACTTGCCGTGGTAGCGCCGCTTGGTCCTGACCCCCGGTTCCCACCAAGTTGAGGGCAGTTTGGCTTAATGTGCCCTGTACTCCCGCATTGGTAGCACCGTGGCGGATCACGACACTTACCGGTGTGGTTTCTGTTGCAATTCCTGCACCTGGGCGCCGTCGGGACTTGTGAGCCCGAGTAGTGCCCGCTCGTGGCTGGGTTTCCCTTGGATGGTGCTGCCGGTGCCCTGAACGATCCACCTCCCCCGTGGTTCCCCTTCTTATTGGGACCTTGGGGGCCATGTCTCTCCCACTTTCTTTTCTTGGCCTCTTCGGCATCTCTCCTCTTCCTCTCCTCCCATTGCTTTTCTCCCTTCAACCCTTGGACAACCACTTGGCTGAAAGTCATATTGGGCAATTGAGTTGCCCTGTCACGTATCTCCAAGTCCAAGGCCTCCCAAAAGTGATTCACCATTCGGTTTTCATCACAAGCATACTCCGGTATGTGATCAGCAAGGTCTCTGAACTTGTTCTCAAGTTCTTTCACCGTCATGTTACCACCTTGGGTTAGGAGAGTGTATTCCCTCACCTTGGCGTTTACTTCAAAGTCAGAGTAGTACTGGGCAAAGAATTCTTGTCGGAAATCCTCCCATGTAACAGTTCCGCCATACTTACCCTTGGTTCCATCCCACCATTTGGATGCCAACCCCTCGAGTAACCTTACCGCGATTCTCAGTTTAAAATCGGGGGTGAACTGCATGTCAAGAGCTGCCTCGTTCAGCCTCTTGATCCACTGGGCGGCAACCGAGATGTCTCCCGTCCCATCGAACGGTTTGCACCCTAAGTCCCTCGCCTCCTTGATGTATTTGGAGATCCTTATGGCTGGACCTCCATCGCCCCGACTCCCATGCGCTTCCACATGGGTTCTCGAATCACAAAAACTCCTCCCTCTTGGAGCCCCGCCCGAAGGTTGCCCTGCACGGTGCCTTCGGCGTGCCCTCCTTTCTTCGCGCTCCCTATGATACTGTTGGAGCAGCGCTTCGATTCTGGCCAAGGAGCCGCTTTCCTCTTCATCACTCACATCGTCATCATTCTCTTCGTAAGGGGTCTCAACTGGCTCAGTCCCCGGCTGGTAAGTTGAGTCCTCATAAGACCAATAGGTCTCACTCTCGGTATCAATGTCGCCATCGCTCACGGTTTGCCGTTGGCCTCCACGGCCCCTTCCTCTTGATCCCCTAGAGGACCCCCGGCTACCGCGCTCGGACCCACCCGGTGCACGGCCCAACGGGTTCCTCCTAGTGATCCTTCCAATTGGTTCCATTTCTGAAAGAAATTAGAGTGAGTCGTTAGACTCGTATCGAGTGTCAAATGACGGACGGGTACTTAAAGACATCCTTCGGCTCAAATCACCGCCATACCAATTGTTAAGGGTACCATCTTAACAATTAGAGGCATTGCAACTCAAGTACCAAAAGTTCTATAAGTACAAAACTTATGCTCATGGTTTTTTTCAAATTCATTTTCAAAAGGAAATTTTGAAGCTTCATTATGATGTTTACGGACTAAGGCTCTGATACCATTTAAATTGTCACGCCCCGGACCTACCCGGACACGTCAACAACCCGCCGTACAGTACGAATAGTCAACCGTAGTCCGACTCATCCATACTATACAAGGCGTCTTGAATACCATTCACACATAGTACATCCATAAACAAACATAATGTAAAACATTTATTAAAACAGCGGAAACAATTGATGCAAGTGTTCAAGCCACACTTGGCATAATTAGGCATGCAAGCCCCCAAAGTAATTATTCAGAAAATATTATCCATGAGCATTATTCATATTGTTTTTTTTTCAAAACAAGAACGGGAGAAGCACGAACCAAGTCTTCTCCTCAGAAACCTCCCGAAGCAGCGGCTGGTGGTAGCAACCTTCAAGTTCTACCTGAAACTGTGAGGTGGCCTCCCCCGTGAAGGGGAGGTCAGTACTTGGAAGCATTTGACAAGTACAATGACAACTATACTAAGTATAATCAAAGTTTAAATCTCTGAGGCCCTCAACTAGGGCATTATTACATTATAGTTAATCCGTTCATTTAATATCAATTCATCGTTTTTTTTATCACGGTCTAGAGCCCAGCTCATAATCACCGTTATCTACTACGGTCTAGAGCCCAACTCATAATCACCGTCATCTACTACGGTCTAGAGCCCAGCTCATAATCACCGTCATCTACTACGGTCTAGAGCCCAGCTCATAATCACCGTTATCTACTACGGTCTAGAGCCCAGCTCATAATCACCGTCATCTACATCGGTTTTGAGCCCGGCTCATAATCACCGATTCCTTATAATTCAAATTCTTAGGATCTAATTCATCCATTTCTCAACTAACATTTCCAACTAATATTTCAATGCTAGTTATTTATTTATTTCAATATAATTCCTTCTTCTTGCATAATTGGCCTTAATATCAAGTATCACTTTCATACCTTCATGGCTTCTCCTCATGGCATCAAAGTATACTATCCCAAATGATGTTCATGGTTGGCACAACCATCATACACACATATTCATAACATCTAAACATACACAATTTATTCATAAATTTGTGTATCATGCATACTATAATTTTAATCAATAATAGTTCTATTTAGGCATTATTAACCATCAACAATTCATGCACATCACATTTATAATCACTTAGGAAATCCCATGAAATTTACCCAAAGATTATAAGTATCATAGTCGGTCATCCTCACCTTAATTAAGCTTAAGCGCGTTCTACGTTTCTTGATTGAACTTTGACCAACTCCGGCGACTTTGACCAACTCCGGCGAACTTTGACCAACTCCGACGAAACTCCGGCGAGGCTCAAAAATACTTTAAATCAAGTTCCTAACAAGGTTTTACCATCACAAAACCCATATCAACACAAATAACCTATAAAAGGTTATTTTCCGGCAAATCGGTCGATTTGGCTTCTAAGTCCGTTTTTGGACTTAGAATCACTTTCCAACCTATCATTCCACACTTAAATCATGTAGAACAATACTAAAGGTCTTTTATATGATATATACCTTATATGCTAGAAGAAAAACAAAGGAAAAGTTATGATAAGGTCATTACCTTAATTTTCACACCCTTTTCCTAGCTTTTTCCTTCTTAAACTTTCTTCTTGGACTCCCTTTAGCTTGAGTTCGGATTTGGGCTATGGAGATGAAGTTTGCAGAGCTCTTCTCTCCTTCTTGGTGTATTTGGGTCGAAAATGATGAGGGTAAGGAGGTAGGGGTGGTTCCTTCTTGTCTCATCTAGACAATGAGTGAAGGGAGGGGGCCTACTACATGTCAAAAGTGTCTCCCCCATCCTCTCAATTGTTGTTCAGCCAATTTGGCACTCATCCAGCCCTCAAGGGTTGCTAATTTCGTGGGGTGGCCCCAACCCATGTGGGAGGTCATCCCAATTTGTCCCAAAGTGTGCAATTTGCCCCGAAAGTTGTATTTCTCGGACTGTTTTAAGTATATTTTATTTTATCGGGTCAAATAAAATATAACACTTGTTCCCAATTCTTAATGGACCTTAGAATCAATATGCATCCCTCAACTTTAATTTAGAAGTCTCCGAAATCCCTTTTCGGGCTGTTATCTGATAGATTGCCGATACTGATAATTTGGCCCCGTTTGACCTACCGGTCAACCCTATGCCATTGTCATGGCTCAACTAGGATATCCACCACCATATACATATTGTCTAGTCCAAGATCAATATAATATGTGGCCCCGACAATATCGGGCGGTCCCCACTCCCGATGTGGGCCCCACGTGCATTTTACTATTCACGCGAAAAATATATAATACAAATTCACAACTTCGTAAATTCATTAAAAACTTCATAAGGTTCAATAAATTATTCGTTTAAAAGTAAATACATTTGGGGACGGTGTTACAAGTTCACCCCCCCTTATTTGGGATTTCGTCCCCGAAATCCACGTGTCTAATCGAAAAGGAAAGGGTACTGCTCCCTCATTGAGACCTCAGTCTCCCAGGTTTCTTCTTCGACTCAATCACTCCTCCAAAGGACCTTTACCATAGGAATCTCCTTGTTCCTTAGTTTCTTTACCTGTTGACCCACAATCTCCACCGGTTCCACCGCATATTGTAGGTCTTCACGTATCTCTACCGGTGGTTTCTCAAGGATATGAGACGGATCTCGCACATATTTCTTGAGCATCGATACATGAAACACGTCGTGCATCGATACTTTGAAGCTTAATGAATTTGTAAGTTGTGAGTTATTTTCTTTAATCTTCTTCCTTGAATATTAATTCTTCCGTTAAAATACTATTTCTATATCAAAGTTGGGGAGTGTTACTAAGATGACAATTAGTTAACATCTTGACATTGTTTATAGTAATAGCTATTTCTTCCTCTATGTTAATATTGGGGAGTGTTACTAAGATGACAATTAGTTAACATCTTGATATTAATCATAGTAGGATTCATATTCTTTAATATTCTTCCTTGAGTATTAATTAATTCCTATTCACATTTCATGTTAATATTTTAAACATTACTTAAAGTATCAACTAGTTTTGTTTCTCATATTAATTATTACTAGAATCAATCGGTTAATACGCTTGTTATTAATCTGGTTCTTTCAACGGTAGTAAACTTGGATTATTAATTCATGCATCTCATGGTTAATATGCCAAGGGGAATTAATTATATTGATTAAACCAATAAACCGCTTGTGTTGAGGTTATCAATCTCAATCGTTTTTCATCTTAAGTTTATTGCTACTATCAAGTTAATATACGACGCTTGTTCTATATTGACTCGATAGTAAGTTTTATTAATGAACGCATCTCGTTATTAATAACTACCCTCGATGAACTGGATATACTCCTCGATTAAGTATTCGAGAGGAAGATAGTTAAAGATATAACCGGGATCGATGAACATTTCATTAAGCGGATAAAAGCAAAACCAAGCCACCACATCTATTAATCAAACTCATATAGGTTGTTTATCTTAGTGTTAATTAAACTAAATCAAATCAAACTTAAAACCCCCTTTGTTACTATTTATATAGAAGAAAAGTATTCCTTTCCCTGTGGATACGAACCTTACTTCGCTATACTACGTATTAGTGTTGTATTGATAAAATATTTTGAGTGCACCTCACGACAAGGGCACGTCAAATTTGGCGCCGTTGCCGGGGAAAGACAATTAGTTTTTCTTTTATTTCATTTCAAAAAAAAAATAAAAAAAAAATATTAAACAAAAATATAAAGATTGTTTATTTTTCTATTTCTGAGCTTAGTGGAGTTTATGGTTAAACATCGTTCCATAAATGAAATCACATATCACAAAAACCCAGAAATAGAACAAACTTTCGAGCGGTTGAAAAGTAAATTTTCTAATACCGACTCAGAAGAATCATCTACCAGAGACTCATACACCGCTAGCTCTAGTTCTAGCGAATCCGAAGAGTCTTTTCACATGGCTCTCGAAACGAGAACATTGAGGGAGCTCACAGGTTTTTGGAGGGAAAAAAAATGCAGGGTTTGGAGCATTTGGGGACATACCCGATCGAGTACCACCTTATACTCGGTCAGCTATGGCCAAAAGAAGGGTAACCGGGCATTACTCGATCGAAGAAACATTCATTTTTGAAAGAAAATATGCATACTCGATCGGGTATCACTATATACCCGGTCGAGTACGTACAGAAAGTCGAAGTTCAAAGGAAACTGATCCCCACGTTCGATCGAGTACAGGGCTCAAGCTTTGCAAAATAAGGGATACCCGATCGGGTATCACTACATACCCGGTCGGGTATGTACAGGAAGGCTAAGGTTGAAGAAAGCTGACTCCCAAACTCGATCGAGTACAGGCCTCAAAACGTAGAAAAGGACATATACCCGATCGAGTATTGTATTATACCCGATCGGGTACCGGAGGCAGACTACTCAACAATATTGGTTTCCAGTCATACTCGACCAGGCAACAACCTATATCCGATCGGGTACCGGAGGCAGACTACTCAAAAAACCCAGTTTCCAGCCATACCCGACCGAGTAACAACACATACTCGATCGGGTATACGGGTGTTTTAACCCCAAAACCGCTCCAAACACTTCATCTTCCCCAAATTCCAAAACCCAATTTCGAACCCCTCTCCCCCAACCTCCATTTTTAACACTTCTCTCTACCATATCTTCTCCATTTCTTCACCAAATCACCCCATTCCAACACCAAAATACTCCCCTCATCTTCCTCTACACACCCATACCCACCAATCCAACTTTCCCCCAGTTTCAAGAGGTCCGAAAAACCCTACCCCAACTTTCAATTTTTCGGATTTCATGCTCAAAATCACCCAAAAATGGTACCAAGGAAGGAAAAAGGGCAGAGCTCCAACGCTATGACATCCATCCCAGGCTACGAGGAAATCATCTTCACCGACGAAGAACACCGAACTCGCTTCATCTCCACCATTGCAAGGCAAGTAAAACCCTCTCGTTTTTTATGCCATGATGCTCTCAATGAGTTAGGAGTGTATAAGAGCACTAGGAAATTTTTTCATGAGTTGAGCATGGATCGTATATTCAAAATGCAATATCAATCTAATGAAAAAATAATCTATGAATTCATGAGTTCGGTGCAATTCGAGACCCATGAAGCTGATTTTAGGGATGATAAACTCAAGTTTCGTCTGTTTAACCACAACCACTCCATAACGAAACTTGAGTTCGCCGAACATTTTGGTATTCCGGTCCCCTACCAAAAATCCATATCCGATAATACCGCTTTCGGCCATACCCTAAGGACAAAGATGATCGGGGAGGCTAAATCTAGCTCCTCCCAACTGTATATTAGTCATGTCCGATATCCCGTCCTCCGCTTATTCTTGAAATTCCTTGCCAATTGCTTGCTTGGACGTCCCAACAACCATCACACTAGGATGGGGGACGTATGCCTGATGTCTGTGGCCCTATTCCGTGTTCATGTGGATTTCAATCTGTGCAATCTCATGTGGGCACATCTGAAAAAGGAAAGCGCAGCCAAGGGCGCTATTGTTGTGGGTGGGTGATATGAGTTTTCTCGCACTTAAAAAGATTATAATATAGCGGTGAAAGTACGAGTATCGTCTCCACAGAGACGGTAAAAGGGAACTAAGAATTAACTAAAAATCAGCGATAAAGAATAAATAAAACAGATGCTGTCGTGCGAGATTTGGTTGCTTGAGAAAACTAAAATTGCAAATAAACGATTAAAAGTAAATGATTGGGTTCTTCTTAATTAACAACGACGGGAACAGGGATTGATTCCGGGGTGATCAGATTTCTGGTAGATCAGGCTTAATTACATGATTTTAATTTAATTGAGCCTAGCTAATCAATACTAAGTTCTTACCGCTCTCGCGGCGTAGAGTACAATAATTTAGGGGACCAGGCTGATCTCTCATGCGACAGGATCCTAAATTATTGCCAAGACGAACGAGCTTACGGCCCCTTAATCGCTACTAATCTCTTAGCGAACGATTAAGTGTGTGTGAATGTGTCCTAGAACAAATTAGATCTCTCTTAATTTATTCTATGTGCAATTGTAATTCTAGTGGCCATTCTAGGTTACAAAAGATATCAATTAAATTATTCAAACACAAATTAAACGGCATTCATGCAATTTACACCATCAAGAACCTAACCATACATCGTGATTAACCCCTTCATCAATCCCAAATCCCTAATTAAACTACTCACAATTCATAATTGAAGAATCAACAGAATTGGGAAGAATAGAATAAATTGTCATTAATTAAAAAGATGAACTTACAAATAATCCTAGGATCTTGGAAGAAAATAGCGTAAAAACGGTGTTAAATTCGTCCCTAGGCCTCTCCGTAATGTTCACCACCACTAAAAAGGGTTAGAGAGGCCTTATTTATAGAAAAGAGGAGAAAAATCAGAATTCTGGTCGATGTGGGAAACGACCGCGCGTAACTCGGGGTTACGCACGATCGTGCGTACCTGACTACGCACGATCGTGCGTAGCAGGCAGAGAATTCTTCGTGATTTCGTATCCGACGCACGATCGTGCGTACCAGACGCACGACCGTGCGTCCACTTTTTTCTTCTTCTTTTTCTTGTTTTCTTGCCCCAACGCTCCCGCATGCAACCGGGGTCAATCCAAATGCTCTTACTTCATCAAAACTTCATCCAAATCTTTCAAATCTTTCTTGATTGCTCTCTAGCTCCTCCCGATTGTCTCTCAAACGCCGATTGCCGGACTCTAACTTCTCCAATTTGACTCCAAATGCAACAAAACTCGACTCAATGCCTGGTAATCACAACTTGAGCTAAAATTGAGACTTGCAACACCTTAAAGCTAGGAAAACCATCAAAATCCAACCAGAACACGCATCAAATGCGTGTCTAAATACGGACTTATCAGACTCCCCCACACTTAAGTTTTTGCTTGTCCTCAAGCGAATCGAACAACGGGACTTACGATAATCACCACACGGAATTTAAAACAGTTAGCATGCGCACGTAGTTAAAGGGATATTTACAGAACAAACAATCTTAATCCAGAAAATTCTTCCCTAAACTGCATCTTTGTATTTTAGCCAACTTAAATGACAAAATTATTCACAACATCCTTGAAGTAATGGCAGCATACACAAATAAACTAGCTATTGATCAGAAGGACTTGTGAAGGTGATGGTGAATGGTAAAAAAAAACAGTCCCTTTCTTTTGAGAGATTGGAATATTCTAGCAAAGACTCAATGCATTTAGGAACTTTTAGGGCTAACCTTAGGATCAAGGAACTTAGTAGGCCACAATTTAGGAACAATCATTTAAACCTATGCAAAGAGCAGGCATGGTGTACAACTAAGCTAAACCGCCGCAACACATTGGTGCTTTGACGTATACTTGAAGTACGCGGAGAACTAAAGCTAATTTGCAATAGCCTCCAAGTTCATTACACTAGTGCAAAATATGTATTCTATAACTAGGTTTTAATATGGGTTCAATTAGAACCGTTATAGTATGTAGGAGCGGGGTCATATTTATAAATAATGAAAGTTCGAGTAAGTTGAGCGGGTATCTTTCATAAATAAAAAAACATTATTCATATGGGACATTAAAGAACCGACATGAATTAGAAAAACGGGGTTGTTTTTCTAATTTCCGAAATCTTTAATTAATTTAGAAATGGGGTTTATTTTATAAATTTAAAAAGTACTTTTCAATGTCAGTTATGGTGTAACCCTTATCAAAAGTTCTAAAATTAAACGACGCCCAACCAACAATCGACGCCAGCCAACAATCGTAACCCAGCGACCCAGCCAACAATCGACCCCCAAAAACCCTCCCAAACAATCAACGCCCAAATATCTAACGACGCAAGAAAAACCCTCCCCAAAAAATCGACTCCCAATAATCGAACGACGCAAGAGGTCGTTGCTCCCTCCGGACGAAGGAGACGACGCGGCTGAAGACGAGCGCTGAAGGCGACACGGCTGAAGACGAGCGGCTGAAGGCGACGCGGCTGAAGACGAGCGGCTGAAGATGAGCTGCTGAAGGCGACGCGGCTGAAGGCGAGCGGCTGAAGGCGACGCGGCTGCTGACGAGTGAAGGCTGTAGGCGTGAAGCGAAGGGGAGGGGGCGAGGGGTGAACTGGACAACTGCGATTTGGGCTCGAACAGGACAACTACTCGTTTTCTTCTTCCCATCAACAAATCCATGACTCCACTACTCCACTCCAGGTATGTCCTCCACGCCAGGTATAGTCTCTTCTTTAGCAGTACATATGGCTGGGAAATAGCTAGGGATAGCGAAGGAGATGGCAGGGAAAGGTGAATTTTAATTGGTTAGCTCTTTTCTGTTAATTACTTTGCTAATGAATGAGTCATAGCAGAGAACAAATGGCTAAAGTTTGTGATGCTAAAAATTGGTTCGTACCGTATGAGGAAGCATTAGGGTGGTGGACGGCACAATGAGTAGTAGTTTTGTGTGGTAACTATTTTACTGTGATTTATAGTCTAGCATACTGTTTTTGACCTTATACTAGTTTTTCCATAGATTTATTATCGGATGTACTAATGGATCTAAAGTTGAGGTTATTTGCTAGATAAAATAGTCGGATTAATGAATCTGTAAAGAGGGCTAATTATAGGCCAAAAAAGTGATATAATTCTCCGAGTAAAGAACATTGAATCCTTTTTAAAAATCTTAACAACATTTAATGCGTCTTTTTCTCCTTGTTTGGAGACTACCATCTTGCATTTGCTGCAAGTTTATCATTCTAGGTTGCTCTGGTTTAGATGTGAGCTTTTATAGTCCTACTATTAAAGTAACGATGTTACCCAATTCAACTGTGAATTTTGCTTTATTATGATTGTTTCAAAGTTTCAATGCAGACATTATACTTGAATTGCCCAAAACTTGGTGATCTAAATCTAAATTACTGCAGTAATTTACAACCAGGTACTGTCTACTGCCTTTGTAAAGTTTCTTCTTTCCCTTAAGAGCTTGTTGATCACTTGATCTACTATTCTACGGAGTATGTTTTAGTATCTAAAGCTCTGTGCATTTTTTGGGTACCTTAGAGAGACTGTCACTTCAGTGTGCCAATTTGGAAAATGTTCATGCCCTAGGATGCAAGGACATGTTGGTGGAGACTATTCATAACCAGGTATAACCTTGTAACAAATAAATGATCTTAACATGCTTCATTTATGGTTTATCTTTGCATCCTGGTACTATTTGTCCATATCATGTACCATTCTGTTTTACTACCGGTAGACATTGTCATCCTCATTTGGTAGACATTGTGGTGCCTATCAGCTAGTTACCAAAAATTAACTTATTTGGCTATGCTACCGCAATAAGCATCTCATACAGAGTAATAAAAAGTAATTAAAATAAAAGTATATTATGCATATATTCTCCTTTATATATATTGTATATATGTCCCAACGAAGGTTTGTTTCGCTAACATAAAACTTTATAATGTTAGTAAGATATACTACTACTGGAAATCATAAATGTAAGATATATTATAGACATTGAATAGTTTAGATCATTCAACAACAGTGTCCATTTTAGCCAATTTTTACAGTCATCAAGCGTGCTAATGAATCTGGATACTTGAGTAGTTAAGCTAAGCAGGAATGACACACTGTTTCATAGCTAAACTATAGTAAAAATTGCACGAAACTGGAGATGTTTTACACATCTTAAGCACGTTCCTTTTATTTGGAAAAGTCCCAGAAACTCATTTGGATTTTTCTTCTACCAGGTTACTAGTAGTGATTTCATGTCAATCCAAAACAGTTTTCCATGCAAACGTCGTCTACTTGATGGCTCTAAAAGAATTCAAGCTCCTCATATGTTCATACCCCAGGTATTGATACTCTTTGCAATATCAGCAAGGCTATTAGTTTTCCTCCTACTCTAGAGTCATGTTTTTTAAACATATACTCGTATTTATTATTTCAATTAAAACTTTGCATCCATCAAACAGTGAGAAGAAAAAGAGGAAGATTACAAGAAGCAGGTCTGCTGTGCACATACATACTTAGTCTCTTCATGAGTGTCTCTATACTTGTAGAGGCCTTGTTGTTTTTATAGACTGATCAATAGCCATAATTTGTATCTCTGAATTGCCAAGTTACAGAGGCACATAGCTTGAAATTTATTTGTTAATTTCAGGGCAATGTCTACCTGATCATGTAACTTTAATACCAATAAATTAAACTGTAGTGCTCTTATAGGAACAGGTTGAAGGCCGTTGCCTAACCATGTATTCTTTTCTCTCATTACACTCATAACAGCATTAATAAAGGACTTTAAAGTTTAAAGTTTAAGCCCCTTAGACTTTAAAGTTTACCATATTGGTCGAGCCGATATATCTCTTTTTCTAGGTTGTGAAGAGATAATGGAGATATGTTTGGGGAATCAAATGCTTAGTGCTGTAATTTTACAAGTGTGGATTCTGTAAGTATATCTTTTTTTCGCAACTGTTTGAGATCATGAACCCACTGAAATTAAAGTACTTGAAACCTGGGTGTAATTCGGGATTGGATGTACTCTTTTTTTCAATGCATGTTCACTTGTATAAGTGTTTAATAAGCTCATAATGTGTATATTCCCTTGCTCAATGCTACTTTGTTATTTTAAAATTTACAGGTATTTGCACAAATTGTGTACTCAAAAGCACACCACACATCGGTATGGATTTTTTGATCCTCATACGATTCAAGATGTGGGAAACAAGCGTGATGACATTCAAAGTTACATATTGACCCACCTTGGTGAAAATAAGGAATGTTATTTATTGCCATACTACTACCCGTAAGTACAAGTATAATTGATAATTACGAATTATTAATATATAAGCTACCTCCAGGCTATCCTTTGTTTCTTTTGAAATCATGAATGTGTTTTGTTTGTCTAAATCTTGTGCATATTGATATATATATCTAAGCATCCTCCATACTTAAAAATTCACTCTTTTCATTTCAGTAATCATTGGCAGTTGTTCGTGTTGTGCCCGAAGCAGAACGCAATTGTCTTTTTATGATCATTGGGGAACAACCCAAAGAAGAATATAAGAAGTCTTTTGGAGTTGTGAGATAGAACTTTACAAAATGGATTATTTTCGTTGAAACTCGGAATTCTATAATTTGACTAACTTTTACTTTATACTTATGCTTTATTAGGGAAATGCAAGCACATCAGATGACAAAATATAAAAGGAATTCTAAAGCGAAATGGATCCAACCAATGGTAATAATAACCATTTCTATTTTATTTGTATGTGTTATAAAAATTTATATCCTATGTGTTTATTGTGATGTGAAATATTATAATCACTGAATTTGCTAGTATTGTCTTTCTGGAAAGGTGAGTTTTGGTTGTAAGGGAATGATCAAATTTGGTATTGCACTTGTAATTGAGTTGTGTGTAATAAAATGTTACGCTTGTTTATTTGTAGTCCTGAAAGCAAAAAGGTGGTTATGAGTGTGGCTACTATGTTATGAGACATATGGCTACTGTTGTTTCTGCTGGTATTGTTGATTCTTGGATGAAGGTATTCCCATATACTTGTGATTTTATCGTTACTGTACATGTTATTTCTTTTGCTTCATGATTTTTGTATTTATT
The DNA here is from genome assembly GCA_945859875.1 of Cuscuta europaea. Lineage (NCBI taxonomy): Eukaryota > Viridiplantae > Streptophyta > Magnoliopsida > Solanales > Convolvulaceae > Cuscuta > Cuscuta europaea. The sequence goes on from CAMAPE010000038.1 coordinate 15,431,437, forward strand.
CATTTAGTTTCGTTATTTAATTTGTAGGCATTCAACGTACAAGAGTCATTCACTGATCAAGAAATCAACGAGACACGAGAGCATTGGGCGTCATTTTTCTGCGAAACTACAGATATTTGATATAAGTTTTAGACTCTTAGTTATTTTTTGATGAGTCTTGTGGACTCAAAGTTAGTTTTTGATGAGTCTTGTGAACTCAAAGTTACTTTTTGATGAATGTTGGAAATATTTTTGCTGAATATTTTTGGATGAAAACAATGTGAATGTGGAATTTTATTAGTTATGAGCAATGATATGTGTTTACTTTGTTGCGATAAATGTTCATATGATGATGTGTAAATTTCTGATATTTAGAGTTGGGTATGAATTAAATGTTAGGAACACATTTCATATGGGTTGATTAATCCCACATCGAAACCCTTTAATAACGGTTAAGGTATAATCACTATTGAATGTTTCAATAACGGTTCTGTATTAACTCTTATTAAATGTGCCGGACTTTTAACATGTGCTGCAACAATATCGGCGTATAACCGTTATTGAAAGCCCATTTGAACCGTTATTAAAAAAGCTTCCATAATGGTTCCTGAACCCATATTAAAAGTGCCACACTTTTAATAGGTGCCGGAACAATAACGGTTCCGAACCGTTATTAAAAGTCCATTATAACTGTTATTAAATCCATATTTTCCACTAGTGTTAATTATGTTTAGTTTTCCTTGTCATGTTGGCACGAGAACGCCATTTCTTTCGAAAGATACCCAAGTCTCATCTTATTGTGCAGAACACTTACGCTTTTTGACCGTGGCTCCCATTCTCTTTTTCGCAAGGTAAGAGGTCTAGATAAATTAATTTTTCACCTTTCGGATTCTCACTAGACATTACCCCATTCTAATCTCGGCCTCACCAAGGAAAAATAGCAATTAAAGTTCATTTATTAATGTGAATCCATGCCTACAATGCAATCCTCGAAAGTATCAAATTCCTAAAAAGTGACTGCTCTTACCCCATTTGGGGCATAGGAACAATGCCAAAATGGCTCCTACACAAATTCCCTAAACTTAATAAATTAATCCCCTAATTCCCTAAACATCAAGACTGAGTCAGAAATATTCATGGGTAAGAAAACAGGCCATTTGGCTCTGGAGCTCAATTAATTGGGTAAACAAGGAATGGTCAGGCTCAACATGGCTTCTCCTAAAGGACTTTTTCAGGTGGGATGGAAAATTTATGAATTCATTCAATGGGTGACTAATGCCTTCATCCTTTCAACAACTAGATTATAGTGTAAGCAATTTAAGCCTAAACACTTCAAAGATGTTCCAAAAGCATAGTCAAAATGCTAGCCAGTCTCACAAAGACACAGTTTAGAGAAAAATTTTCAAAAAATTTGACATGAATTTCCTATGAATATGCAACTAACACCTGCGCATGCTAACTCTAATAATCACATGTAACAACTACTGCCCGACTGCCCAATTCACTCCCCCACACTTAAACTTTGGCATCGCCCTCGATGACCAAATATGCACTATGCACAAGGGGGTAAAGGGAAAGGGTCACACGTGCTCAAAATCAACTCAAGTCATTATCACGAGTACAAGAGTAAAAGAAACTTCCCTATGCTGCTGGTCGGTGTAGAACTCAACTGTGTCAAATGAACTCGGAAATTCATCCAATGAACTTGTAGGCTGCAATCATCAATCAAAAACAATATCCAAGGAAAAAAGAAAAAGAGTAAAGAGTTAATGTGGGTGAGTGTGAGAGTGAAAAATAGAGGTACAGTCATCCAATAAAATCAGAACACAGAGGCTATCTGAAAACAGTCTACGCAATCAACTACTGCTCCGGAGGTGACGGTGGTCGTCGTGCATCAAAGAATGAACTCCGGCTAGTCTCCAAAGATGTGACACGAGTGTCCAACTAGGCGTACTGGATGCGCAGGTTGGAGAACCCGGTCGAAATTTCATCGTGAATGGTCTGCTGGAGCTCTCTACTGTATGTCTGCCTCTCCTCCCGGACCTCCCGAAGGAACGTCTGCGGGTCCACCCTCATTTCACGAAAGAACTTCTGCTGACGCTGGTGTGCCTCAGGCATATCCTGGAAGAATAGACTCTGACTCACGTGCATCGTTGAGTAATAGCGTTGTTGTCGCTCTCGCCACTCCTCATGGTACTCCTGCTGCTCCTCGTGCCATCTGTGAAAAGCATCCTCAAAAGCAGGAGGCATGCCGGGAATAGCATGGGCAGTGTCATGGTCCATGGCTGCCCCACCCCCATCGATGTGTCCAGCATCCTCAGCTGCTGCTCCACCTCCCTCCTGAATGTGGATACCTGCCTGATGTGGTACCCCTTCCTCTCCATTAGCTGGTTGCTATGCTAGGCGCCTCCTTCTGGCCACTCCGGTGTTCAACTCTGGAAGCTTGGTCAACGACTCATAGTAAGAACTCTCCTCCATGTTCTCAAAGTGGTCGCCGTAACCCATTCCCCGTAGAAGGCGGGTGATGTAGGGTCCAGAAAAGATGGCCTTGATCTGGTATGTGGACTGGCGGTGGAAGAGGCCAGCAATGAGAGCACCCATGTGTGGCAGCTTGTTGTTGATCATGCAATAAAGGCACAGAAGGTCTGTGGTGGAGACCTTACCTGCTACCTCGGCTCTCCCAGTGATGGTGGATGAAAGGAGGGAATGGATGACTCGGTATGCTCGTGGGTACAACAAGGTGCTAGGGGTGTCTCGGGGGTTGTAATCGCCACCATTTCTAGAAATGCTCTCCCAAAATCTCTGGCGGTCAACATCTGGTGGAAAATCAGTCAAGTCTGTCTCGTTCTCTGCTCTGTCCTCTATCCGGGTAAAACCTAAATGTCGCTTGATGTCGTAAATGGAGATGGTATGGTCTTCACTGAATGCCCGGAATGTGATTATGAGTCGGCGGATATCTGAAGAACGGATGGATTGGGGCACCTTAATTGTGGCCAAAACCTCGCAAGTCAATTCCTTGTATGTCGGCTCTCGGATGCCAAAGAAAAGGTGTTGCCACCATCCCCTTCGCAACAGCGTCATCACCTCGTCACGTAGCCCAGCGGCTGTCAATGTGGGCTCATCAAGATAATGAAAAGTGCCCACCTCCTTCGTCAGTAAGTCAAGGTATGTGATCCACTGTTTGTCTTTCGGGAACTGAGGCTGATAGTGGGCCCTCGTTGCTCGAATAGAGCTGGTTCCAACATTCTTAGTTCGCTTCTTTGGTGGCATCTGTCAAAACAATTCAACAACAACAACGCCAACGGGGCTTCCAAGTATTAGGATAAGACTAACAAGTCAAAAATTAATGACCCCGGCAGCGATTAGTCTATCAAGAGCATCAACATAACTAGAACAAAACCAAGTTTAACCAGAATAGTTGAAAGTTTTGAATAAAAATCAAAAATTTCAACGACACACGGTATAAACAAGGTCACAAGCAAGAATCATTCATTAAAACAGTGTTTGAGAATAGAGTTTAGTACAGAAATAATTGACAACAAGATCAAAATTGGGGGGAAAATCCAAAATTCTCAAATTAGACAAAGTTTAGCTTCAAAAATGGGGGTTTTATGCTCAAATGGAGTTAACAAAAACTGATAGACCATCAAAAGCATAAATTAGGCATCATAGGAAGCAAAGAAATCAAAAACCCCCAAATTATTTTTCACATTGGCAAAATTTACCCTAAATTGGCAAAATCAATTCAAAAACTAGGGATTATAGAGGCAAAATTCATTCACTAAGAGCATTCAAATCATCAACACACGCCTCTGATTAAACATACTAAACAAATCCCTAATTTTCGATCATAAATTTTCAGATTTTTAGTTTTTGTTAGAAAAGCTTGGAGAAACCTCCATTAATGGAGAAGAGAAGAAGGAGGTTACCTTGAATGAAAAGAGGAGAGAGAAGGGGAGGTGCGGTGGTCGGCGAGAGCGGTGGTCCGTCGGTCGCAGGTGGAGAAGGGGATGTCCGGTCGATTTTTTTGTTTTGCTCTGGTCGCTTAAGGGAGAAGTGGGCAGCGCTGGGAACTTTTAAACAGACGCGTAAAAATTTTCTACGCATGATCGTGCGTAAGGGGAGACGCACGATCGTGCGTCAGTGGCAGAAGCCTCTTTCAGCTATGTGGTTACGCACGATCGTGCGTAAGCGGGGTCGCACGATCGTGCGTCAGTGGCAGTAGCCTCCCTCGCGTTACTTTCAATGACGCACGGCGTGCGTACCTGGACGCACGACCGTGCGTCCGTACAAACAATTTTTTTTTTGTGATTTTTGTGGGTTAATGAAAAACAGTAAACTACACTAAAGAAGCAAAAATTAAGCTCGGGTTGCCTCCCGAGAAGCGCTATTTTTAACGTCGTTTGCCCGACGCAACTACACACTCATCTCTCAAAATTCGTGACAAATGTCACCTCACGTTCGCGGTCTAACGGTCCTCCGTAGTACTTCTTCAGGTGGTGGCCGTTGACTTTAAAACGGCCTTTCTCAGGATGGTCTATCTCAACTGTACCGTATGGAAAAACTTCGCTTACTATGGAAGGACCGGACCATCTAGACTTCAACTTTCTTTTAAAAAATTTCATTCGGGGATTGAACAACAGAACTTGATCCCCTTTACTAAATTCTTTTCCCTGTTTGATATGCCGATCATGATAGACTTTGGTACACTCCTTACTAATCTTAGAGTTTTCATAGGCCATGAGCCTCCACTCATCCAATTCGTTGAGCTTCCAAAGCCGCTCACGTCGCGCCAATGAAAGATCTTTATTCAGCGTTTTCAAGGCCCAGTAGGCCTTATGTTCAATCTCTACCGGAAGGTGGCACGCCTTCCCATAAACCAGGTGAAACGGAGTAGTGCCAATGGGTGTCTTATACGCTGTAGGCAATGCCCACAGCGCATCATCTAACTTATCGGACCAATCCTTCCTATGGGTCTCAACGGTCTTCTCAAGGATGGTCTTAATGTCTCTATTCGAATTCTCAACTTGGCCACTAGTTTGAGGGTGATATGGGACGCCCCCTTTATGAGTGACCCCGTACTTTGCCAGAAGGCGGGTCATGGGATCATTCCTAAAGTGGGTGCCCCTGTCACTAATCAACACTCGCGGCACTCCAAATCTAGAAAACAATTTTTTCAGAAATCGAATTACAACTCTAGCGTCATTCGTGGGCAGAGCTTCGGCCTCAACCCACTTAAAAACATAATCCACAGCAACAAGAATGAATTTATTACCCTTAGAACCCGGAAATGGTCCCATTAAGTCAATGCCCCAAACATCAAATACCTCACAAGCCAATATAAAATTCTGGGGCATCTCATCCCTCTTGGTAACCGCCCCGGTGCGTTGACACCTGTCACATTCCTGCGCAAATATTAGAGCATCTTTAAACAAAGTGGGCCAGAAGAAACCACATTCCAAGACCTTACGGGCTGTCCGGTTGAAGGAGTAGTGTCCCCCGGTTGGTCCTGAGTGACAATGTTTAAGAATTTCAGCTCCTTCACAAAGAGGGACACAATGCTTACGAAACAGATATGGTTCCTCCCAGAAATAATATTTCAGATCAGCAAAAAATTTCCTTCGTTGATGAGGTGTATAATTAGAAGGAACAACACCCCCAACCAGATAGTTGGCGATGTCTGAAAACCAGGGCACCTCATCAACGATACGCAAAAGTCTCTCGTCAGGAAAAGTACCCTCAATATCTCTCTCACTCAAGGAATCAAGAAAGGGGTTCTCTAACCTACTCAAGTGATCAGCTGCTAAATTCTCAGCCCCTTTCTTATCCCTTATCTCAATATCAAACTCCTGGAGTAGTAATATCCACCGAATCAATCTAGGCTTAGCATCCACTTTTTGCATCAAATATTTGAGAGCAGAATGATCGGTGAATATCACTACTTTAGACAAAATCAAATAGGAACGAAACTTGTCAAGAGCAAACACAAAAGCAAGCAATTCTTTCTCGGTGGTAGTGTAATTTTCCTGGGCACTATCAAGAATCTTAGAAGCATAAGAAATAGGCTGAAAATGTTTCTCTCTACGCTGCCCAAGAACGACTCCTACTGCAAAATCACTAGCATCACACATAATCTCAAAGGGCAAAGACCAGTCAGGAGCTACTACCACCGGTGCCTTGACCAGTTTCTCCTTCAAACACTCAAAAGCCTCTAAACACTCCTTTGAGAAGTCAAACGGTGCGTCCTTCTCAAGGAGCTTAGTCATGGGTCGGGCTATCTTAGAAAAGTCATGGATGAACCTACAGTAGAAACCTGCGTGTCCTAGAAAACTCCTAATGGCACGGACCGAGGTAGGGGGAGGCAATTTAGAAATCACATCAACCTTAGCCGGATCAACCTCAATCCCCCTACTCGATATCTTATGCCCTAGGACCACTCCCTCACTAACCATGAAGTGGCACTTCTCCCAGTTAAGCACCAAATTCACCTCTCGACACCTAACCAGGACTTTCTTCAAATTCTCTAAGCACTCATCAAAAGTATCACCATACACAGAAAAGTCATCCATGAAAACCTCCATAAACTTCCCAATAAAATCCCCGAAAATAGCAAGCATACATCTCATAAAGGTAGCAGGGGCATTACATAATCCAAATGCCATCCTCCGATATGCGAAGGTACCGAATGGACATGTGAATGTGGTCTTATCCTGGTCCTCTGGGGCTATGGGGATCTGGAAGTATCCCGACATCCCGTCAAAGAAACAGTAGAACTTTTGCCCTGCTAACCTCTCTAAAATCTGATCAATGAAGGGGAGGGGGAAGTGGTCCTTCCAGGTGGCGGCATTTAATTTTTGGTAATCAATGCAGACCCGCCATCCGGTGACCGTACGCGTCGGAATCAACTCATCTTTCTCATTTTTTACCACAGTCATCCCCCCTTTCTTGGGAACCACCTGGGTCGGGATGACCCAAGGGCTGTCTGAAATCGGATAAATAATGCCTACATCTAACAGACGGATGACTTCCTCCCTAACCACCTCCTGCATGTTAGGATTCAGTCTTCTTTGTGGCTGCACTACCGGTTTAGCATTATCTTCCATCAAAATTTTATGAGTGCAGAAAGCAGGGCTGATTCCTTTCATGTCAGACAGTTTCCGGGCTAGAGCTTCCCTTTGTTCACTAAGTAGATCAAGACATGCAGATTTTTGGGATGACTCAAGCCCGGATGCAAGAATAACAGGGAGGTCACGACTATCATCAAGAAACGCATACTCAAGGTGGGAGGGAAGAGGTTTTAGATTTAATGGAGAGGGTGTTATAATGGAAGAATCAGTTTGAAAATTTTCCTTCTCCACCTCATCTAAATCTTCTTCCTTCCCCTTCATATCACTAGCATCACTTGAGTCCTCTCCACCTATCATAAGACAATCAAAACTAGGGAGGAGCTCAAGATCCTATGCTGAAAGGCTCTCGTCCAAAAGAAGATCAAAGAAGGTTTCATCAGAAAGCATGTTAGGAATGCAATCCTCCACCAAAGAATCCATCACATCCATGGAAAAACACTCTCCACTATCTTGACAGGGCCTTTTTATTATTTTGGACATGTCAAAGGTGGCAGACTCATCCCCAACGCGGAGGACAAGCTTACCGTTTCCAACATCAATAAGCGCTCGGGCAGTTGACAAAAATGGTCTGCCCAAAATCAATGGTACCTCCCGATCCTGATCCATGTCCAAAATAACAAAGTCTACCGGAAAGATAAATTTGTCCACTTTAACCAACACGTCTTCAATAATCCCTTGGGGATATTTTACGGATCGATCAACCAACTGAATGCACATACGTGTAGGTTTAAGTGGACCAAGTGCAAGCTTTTCATATAAAGCAAGAGGCATCAAATTAATGCTTGCACCCAAATCAGCCAAGGCCCTATCAAAAGTAAGATCTCCTATAAAGCAAGGGATAGTAAACGAACCTGGATCCTTAAGCTTCTTCGACAAATCTGTCCGTATCACGGCCGAACACTCCTCATTAAGCGTCACAGTTGACGCTTCTTCCAGCCTCCTCTTGTTCGTCAGTAGATCTTTCATGAATTTCGCGTACTTGGGCATTTGTGCTAGTGCATCCACGAATGGTAAGTTAATTTGTACTTGTTTCATGAGATGCAAAAACTTACCAAACTGGTCACTGTCATTCTTTCTAGTCAATCGCGCCGGATAGGGGAGATGTGGGGTGTAATTCTTGACTGGAACGGGCTGTTTTGGTGCAGCCGCCACCTCTCTTCCCTCATCTTTCTCTGCTTCTTTTTCACGGACAGCTGGTTCACTTTCAACTTCATCGGGCTTCTTTTTCGTGGCAGCAGGCTCTAGCTCTTTTCCATTCCTCAAGGTGATTGCCTGAACATGTTCTCTTGGGTTTGGCTCGGTATTACTAGGGAGGGATCCCTGCGGTCTTTCAGATATGGCTTTAGCGAACTGCCCAATTGTTTTTTCCATGTTTTGCATCCTTGTGTCCGCTTGCTGTTGACTTTGCATTTGTTGCTGCTGAATTTGCAAGAATTTCTTGAGTGTTTCTTCTATGCTAGAAAATCTTTGTTCAGTCTCTCTCCTAAAGCTCCCTTGCACTGGTTGAGAAGCTTGTTGCTGGCCTTGAGTCGCCTGGGGCTGAGTATAATTTCTAGGCTGCTGTTGATGCTGATTTCCTTGCCCGTAGTTCCCTTGTTGCTGCTGTCCATAGGGCTGATTGTAGTAGCCTTGTCGCTGGAAGTGCATTGCGTCAACTTGCTCCACTCCAGGGGCTGCCGAGTGCGCCATCATATTACATTCATGTGGCCAATGGAGTCCCCCACACATAGTACAAGCAGGACTCGTAGGGCCGGGGGCTACCATATTAACACTGGGCACCGAGAGAGCAAGATCCATCTTTTTCCCCATATCAGACACGCTGGTTGTTAACTTCTGCATCATGCTTGCTAATGTATCTACTCGTGCAGAGAGAGCAGAATTATCACTGATCTCGTATAGGCCCGGAGCCTTTTGTTGAGGAGCACTCCTGTCGCTGTACCAAGATGCATTATTTGAAACAATCTTCTCTACTAGATCTTCCCCCTCCTCGGATGGTAGATCAGGAAAGGCTCCACCGCCCGAAGCATCAATCATCATCTTCCCTTCATTGCCAAGTCCGCTATAGAAGAAGGAAAGAATCTCACAATCAGTCAAATTGCCCTGAGGGCAAGCTCTCCTCAGCACCTTGAATCTCTTCCATGCTTCAGCTAAAGTCTCCAGGGATCCCTGTTTGAACTCTTGTAGCTGCTTCTTCAATTTCAGGGCCTTTGATGTAGGGAAGTATTCTTTAATAAAGGCATTATGCATCTGGTCCCAAGTCTGGAGGTGATGGTGAGGATTGCTGTCCAACCACCTCTGCGCATCATCCCTCAGTGAGAAAGGGAAAAGCATCATCCGTACCTGATCATCAGTTAACCCAGGTATCTTGAAAGTCTGGCACATCCTCAGGAAGCGGGTAATATGCGCCACTGGATCTTCAATAGGGCCTCCTCCAAATTGATTATTGGATACCATGCTTATCACCGCCGGCTTGATCTCGTAACGGTTGGCAGTAATTCCCGGCACTTGAATGCTATCGTACTCTGAAACGTTTGGCGTAAGGAACTCTGCAATGGTCTGACGCTGATAGAGTGGATTGTTGTGCGGTACATATGGATTGGGTGGAGGCTCCCGATGTCTAGGCTGGGGGGCTGGTTGTGGTTGAGCGGGTGGTACTTGGGGTTGTCTATGGTACTGATTGGGATATGGATTCTGGTATTGGGGCTGATTTTGGACAGTAGGTTGAATGACTGGAGGTGGGTTCTGTCTTGGTTGGAAAACTGGAATACCCTGTCCTGATCCTTGCATCCCATAAACTTGGTTTTGAAAATTGGTTTCAGGATCAGTAGGGGTATTTTGAAAAAGTTGGAATAATGGAGGAAGATTAAATTGTGGTGAGGGCTGATTTTGGGAAAAGATCGGAGTGCGGTAATTTTGAAAACCAGGAGGGTTTCTCGGTGAAATTGGTGGTGAAGATTGGGGTGATGTCTTGACATAAAAATCTTGTTGAGATGTGGGGTTAGGGTTACCCGACATCCATGCAGTTTCAGATGAAGACTGGTGATCCATGATGTTCTTTTCCTTTTGAGCCTTGCGGTTCTGTCTGGCGAGCTTTTCGATCTCAAGGTTAAGAGGGATTAGCGGTTCTCCCCTCTTAGAACGTGTATGCATAAACAGAGCTGACCTGCAAGGTTAGCCGACAAAATTCCTACGAAAAACTAAAAAATGAGTCGCTGATATTAATTAACCAAAAAATCCGACACCGTCCCCGGCAACGGCGCCAAAAACTGATATGAGTTTTCTCGCACTTAAAAAGATTATAATATAGCGGTGAAAGTACGAGTATCGTCTCCACAGGGACGGTAAAAGGGAACTAAGAATTAACTAAAAATCAGCGATAAAGAATAAATAAAACAGATGCTGTCGTGCGAGATTTGGTTGCTTGAGAAAACTAAAATTGCAAATAAACGATTAAAAGTAAATGATTGAGTTCTTCTTAATTAACAACGAAGGGAACAGGGATTGATTCCGGGGTAATCAGATTTCTGGTAGATCAGGCTTAATTACATGAATTTAATTTAATTGAGCCTAGCTAATCAATACTAAGTTCTTACCGCTCTCGCGGCGTAGAGTACAATAATTTAGGGGACCATGCTGATCTCTCATGCGACAGGATCCTAAATTATTGCCAAGACGAACGAGCTTACGGCCCCTTAATCGCTACTAATCTCTTAGCGAACGATTAAGTGTGTGTGAATGTGTCCTAGAACAAATTAGATCTCTCTTAATTTATTCTATGTGCAATTGTAATTCTAGTGGCCATTCTAGGTTACAAAAGATATCAATTAAATTATTCAAACACAAATTAAACGGCATTCATGCAATTTACACCATCAAGAACCTAACCATACATCGTGATTAACCCCTTCATCAATCCCAAATCCCTAATTAAACTACTCACAATTCATAATTGAAGAATCAACAGAATTGGGAAGAATAGAATAAATTGTCATTAATTAAAAAGATGAACTTACAAATAATCCCAGGATCTTGGAAGAAAATAGCGTAAAAACGGTGTTAAATTCGTCCCTAGGCCTCTCCGTAATGTTCACCACCACTAAAAAGGGTTAGAGAGGCCTTATTTATAGAAAAGAGGAGAAAAATCAGAATTCTGGTCGATGTGGGAAACGACCGCGCGTAACTCGGGGTTACGCACGATCGTGCGTACCTGACTACGCACGATCGTGCGTAGCAGGCAGAGAATTCTTCGTGATTTCGTATCCGACGCACGATCGTGCGTACCAGATGCACGACCGTGCGTCCACTTTTTCTTTCTTCTTTTTCTTGTTTTCTTGCCCCAACGCTCCCGCATGCAACCGGGGTCAATCCAAATGCTCTTACTTCATCAAAACTTCATCCAAATCTTTCAAATCTTTCTTGATTGCTCTCTAGCTCCTCCCGATTGTCTCTCAAACGCCGATTGCCGGACTCTAACTTCTCCAATTTGACTCCAAATGCAACAAAACTCGACTCAATGCCTGGTAATCACAACTTGAGCTAAAATTGAGACTTGCAACACCTTAATGCTAGGAAAACCATCAAAATCCAACCTGAACACGCATCAAATGCGTGTCTAAATACGGACTTATCAGTGGGGTGATAATGCACTTAGTTACCAAGTTCGGGTATACGGATAACTCTCCTATACCCGACTATTGTTTGATGGACATATCTTGGTTGGGCCATTCGGGATGTACAGCTTTTTCCCACACTGTTTACGGTGGAGAGACACCAAAAAATATGTACAACTGGCTCATACACCCCAAGCCTCTCAATTACTTCCTCCTACCCAACCAAGAACTCCCCAAACTACGCTACAGAGAAGCAGTAGAGGAGCCCCATTACCTCTTCCCACACGACCTTCCACTAAAGGGTCCACTTCATGGACTTAGAAAGACTTTGAGAATGTCCCTATAAATGTTGCGGGTAGCTTTCAGGTAGAGTGGGCCAAGTAATTCCCCATGTTTTGATACCCCTTGGTCTGTGTAATTGGAAGCCTCCGCCGAGTAGCATGACGATGCCCTCAGCCTGCAGCAACTATCAGGGACCCAAACCTTCAGTCACAGAGTAGAATTACCGGAGGCTGTATGATTGCAGACTTGGAACTTTTCCCAAGGAAAAATAGTCACCGTGCCTTTGGTGTGTAAAGCTACTTAAGTGATGTAATGACCAGCATAGGTGAGGTGTCCAACTTTGTGGACTTAGTAAAAATTCCCAATCATAGTGTATTTGTCACGGTGCCTTCAGAAGATGGCCCTTGTATTTGTCTTATGTCTTAGCCATCGGCTTTGGCCAAGCTTTCGTATTATTAGAAAGAGCCTTCTGGAGTGCATCTTTTAGGTGAAACGTGGACTTGGCCACCTTTCCATGTTGCTTGAGTAGGTGTAGTCGGTCTGCACCCTTCGGCGTTTGTCCAAAGTTTGAGTGACATTGAAGGTTCCTCCTTTGGATGCCTTTGGTATAGCCTAGGATGTAAATGCCTTCGTCATTCAGTTGAACAGATTTAGGTTTGGAGATTTCTTCAATTTTGAACAAGGAGCCTTCGAGTGGACAACCCTTGTGATCATCTTGTGTCGTAAGCAAGGAGCCTTTGGGAAACTGTTCCTGTGGCGTTGTTTTTGGTAAAAGAGCCTCTGGGAGTATGACATCCAAGGATTTCCTTCCCCCCTACACATTTTTTTTATGCTGTAGGAGGGCATCAAGAAACTTGGTTTCTAGGAAAGGCTTGGCCTATGTGGGAGGCAACGGAACAAACCGTTGGCTCCCCCTTTGGGAATTGACCTTCCGAGATCCCAAGGGGTTTGAGAGTCGTTTCCTCGGCCCAAGACATCGCCTGTTGCCTGCCTCCCCTTGAGGGATGGCGCGGAAAGCGCCTCGCTTTTGAAAGTCGTCCCCTCAGCACGAGACATGGTCTATTGTCTGCTTCCCCTTGGGGGATAGCGCGTGAAGCGTTTCGTTTTTGAAAGTTGAATCCTGGGCCCGGGACATGGTTCATTGCCTGCCTCCCCTTGGGGGATGGCGCGGAAAGCGTTTCAGGGAAGGGTTTTTATTTGTGTGTGAAACACAAATGGCCGGGGGTACTTGGTACCTACCGGAGCCGAGGGGTATTGTACCCCCCGGTTTTTTTTATACATGAGTATGCACAATGCCTGTGTGAAGGCGTCCTCAAGAGGGGACGGCTTAAAAACACTTGGTGTTTTTTTAGGAGTTTAGGGGCGTATTCCGCGTATCTTGCACCTGATACTTTTGTAGCATGTTGCGTTTTTATCCTCATGAAAGGAAAGGGCCTTGGGCCATCGGTCACCTACATTGGTGAGTGATTAGGGCTTGGCCGCTTATTCGTACTTGGTACTTTGCGTTTGAACACATTTATTCTTTTGAAGGGGCCTTGGGCCGTTGGTAAAATACATGGGTGACGAGGGCTTGGCCGCTCGTACATCATTGATAGAATTTGACTAAATGATGTATGTTCCAATGCTTGGGTACTTCAGTCCCATTGGGGCGCTTCAACTTGTATGTTCCTGGATTGATGATGGCCGCTATGATGTACGGGTCTTCAAATTTGGGTGCTATCTTGCCGCCCTCGGTGGGTTGACTGGCCTCCCTTCTTCGGAGAACGTAGTTGATACGTTTGTAATTTCCATGTGTATGTTTGTGTTTTTAATTAGTTTTGCTTGATCTTTACTTTGGAAATTACACACTTTTGGTGTAATTGTTTAGTTTGTTAAATTCTTGTAAATAGTTTAGATTAGGTATATTCTGAGCTCAAACAGGTCTTGATCCCTCAAAGGACAATTGGTGTACCCCAAAAGTGGAAGGAAGGTGCAAAAATAAAAAAGAAAGAAGGATCCTGAAATTTTGGTCTATACTCGGTCGAGTATTACCTATACTCGATCGGGTATTAGGCTGAAACTTCAAATCGGATCAGATCCGAAGACAAGGGAGCATGCCGGGAAGATTTCGACCACGATTAAATATCTATACCCGATCGGGTAGACCGACATACCCGATCGGGTATGCCTTTGAGTTTTAAACGAAAATCGGTCGAGTATGGCTCGAATATCACTTTCTAAGCATACTCGACCGGGTATAAACATATACCCGATCGGGTATACCTTTGGAAAATAGCCTAAAACCGATCGAGTATACCTCGAATCGGGTATTACACACATACTCGATCGGGTACCATGTATATACCCGATCGAGTACCCGAATCCCATCCCAAAAACCTATAAATACACCCCCTTTCCTTCACAAATGAGGATCCAATTCCTTTGTACATCTAAGCTCAGTATAGAATAGTTCTTTCTTTATATTTTTCATCATGTTTAGTCTCCAAATGAGGAGCTAAACTCTTCCATCTTGGTTTTGCTACTTTGAAGCTTAATGAATTTGTAAGTTGTGAGTTATTTTCTTTAATCTTCTTCCTTGAATATTAATTCTTCCTTTAAAATACTATTTCTATATCAAATTTGGGGAGTGTTACTAAGATGACAATTAGTTAACATCTTGACATTGTTTATAGTAATAGCTATTTCTTCCTCTATGCTAATATTGGGGAGTGTTACTAATATGACAATTAGTTAACATCTTGATATTAATCATAGTAGGATTCATATTCTTTAATTTTCTTCCTTGAGTATTAATTAATTCCTATTCACATTTCATGTTAATATTTTAAACATTACTTAAAGTATCAACTAGTTTTGTTTCTCATATTAATTATTACCAGAATCAATCGGTTAATAAGCTTGTTATTAATCCGGTTCTTTCAACGGTAGTAAACTTGAATTATTAATTCATGCATCTCATGGTTAATATGCCAAGGGAAATTAATTATATTGATTAAACCAATAAACCGCTTGTGTTGAGGTTAACAATCTCAATCGTTTTTCATCTTAAGTTTATTGCTACTATCAAGTTAATATACGGCGCTTGTTCTATATTGACTCGATAGTAAGTTTTATTAATGAACGCATCTCGTTATTAATAACTACCCTCGATGAACTGGATATACTCCTCGATTGAGTATTCGAGAGGAAGATGTTAGGAAATTGATGTAATGTACCTCGAAAGTACAGCAGCGGAAGTTTAAAATTTTCCCAAACAGATCTTCCCTGATTATGACAAAACAACGAATAAAACAGTAATAACAGACCTTAGTCAGAACTTACAGATCTTCCAGCCTAACGGTGATAATCCTTGACCTTTGGTATCCACGTGATTTCTCCTTTCCGAAAGAACGGTTAGATCTCCCTAAGAGAAAGGCTAGGAAATCTCTTCGCAGGGAAATAAACTGGTAATACTGAATCTAAAATCTTATTATATTATGAAGGAGAATGGTGTATTTATACTAGTTCTAAACTAGTTTCCCAATCACAATGAAAGTCTTATTCATTAAAGAGTTCTAATCTAATTAGGACCAATCTCATTTATTTAATCAAATAAATAAATAAAACAAACTAATCAATAATATGGGGGGGAAGTGGGCTGCACGCCACTTTCCACCCTTACTACATTATTTATTTTATTTTATTTATTAATTAAATATTAATTAAATAATATAAATAATAAATAATAATAATAATAAAATCACAATAAGAGGAAGGCTAGGGAGTGGCTTTAGCCTCTACCCTACCTTTACTCTCTCTATATATTATTATTATATTATTTATTATTATTTTGATTTTTCTTTTAATCTAATTCCAAAATGTATTAAAAGAAAATATCAACCTTATTTAATTATAAATACACTTTAATTAAGTATAATAAATCTAATGTATTTTACTTAATTAATTCTATCAAATAGAACTCTCCTTCAACTTCATGAATTAAATATGTTTAATCTAATTATATTTAATCCATTTTAAGTATTACGAATTAAATATAATTTAATCCAATTAATATTAATTCCTTTTAACAGTTCAACCGGAAGGTATAATCACTTGTTGTGTGACCCATAGGGCCTTATATATTAAGCACTAATCAAATTAAGGTCTTAGTAGAATCCCTAGACGATTACCAGACAAACTTTATATATAAGGACGTTTGCGAGGACTATTCAAACTCCCTGTAATATAGAGCTCATAGTGATACGGTCCTTTCATTCAACGAACATTCAACTAAGTCTAGAACATGATATTGTGTCTATCCCAATAACTCAGTCTCTGTCTCTCAATCTTTCTAGATGATCCATAACGATCATATTCGATATCCAAAATGAATATATCTTTGCATTGACCAATGACTTTATGATCCATCTAGATATGAGAAGTAGAATGTTCTCTCTTAATCTATTATGAGGAATGAATCCTTTCTTGGCTCAACTACTACTCCATGTGCTTCGTGATGCACCCAACACATGCCGTATCTACCCCGATTGGAGTGCAAGCGTTGGTCATGGTCAAAGTACATCACTCCGCACATGTAGTACGTATTGACCTCAAGTCGGATGACTATTACACTACTCTATACGCTGATAATTCCATAGACACATGAATAGAACTTATCAAATGGTTTCTCGGTGGGTATGCCAATATTCTCTAAAATATCTATGTGACCATCATGAATTACAAGAACTCATAGTCGTGAGATCAACTATACTTTCTAAAAGTATGATGCAGTCCACATACCAATCTTATCGCATATCATCAATATCCCATTCTTGATGATCATTGATTGGGGCTATTTTAGGACCTTATGTTATATCATATAAGCTCCCACTTACTTATTGACAACATAAGTCCAAGGGAACACAATTATGAATAAGATATTGACAATTGAAATACTTAATCGTCTATGTGTAATACCGTATATATCAAATATATAAAACTGAATGTGATCAAATACATATATCTCTAAAAAGTGATTGTCGCTAGGACATATATACTAACAATCTCCCACTTGGCCTAGTGCCAATCACCGATGCGTCTAACACCCAGTCTCTTAAAAGTCTAGTATATTTCTCGCATCTCAAAGGTTTGGTGAATGGGTGAGCCAAATTGTCCTCTACGGGAAGGCATTCTATTGCAACTTCTCATCTTGCTATCTGTTATCAAAACATGATAGCATACTGGTATTTTCTAGTTCCTTACTTCGCATCTTGGTTCCTTAGCTTGTGAAAATGCACCAAGTACAATCACAATAACAATTATTGGATAGCTGTCGCTAGGAACTACCCCTGTGTCTTTAAGGAACTAACATATCTAAACGCTTACCTGTGTTGTATCAAATGCAACAATTTACTAGGCTCTAGTTGTCGAATTTATAGTAGTTTCTAACTTGTAACTCTTTCAACACTCCTATTACATTGAGACTAAAAACATATATTGACTGTGACTCGTAGTCTTTCTTATCATACATGAAACTAGTGCTAGAATAATTAAATTCTACTAGTCCTTTTTGTCTACCATAGACAAAAAGATTTTCATGAAGATTTTGGGTGACCATCCTTTCACGGACTTCAATGAGGGGATATCATTCTCTATGATCAACATATATCATTATAAAGACCACGCTATCCTTGTTGCACACTCTAAACACGCAAGCATCCTCATTTCATTTGATGAGGTCAAACGATTTGACTATTTCATCAAAATTAATATTTCAACTCCTAGAGGCTTGTTTTAGCCCGTAAATAGATTTCTCTAATTAACATAATGATTTAGAATTTTACATGGATGCAAAAGCCTTCAGGTTGTACCATGTACACCTCCTCCTTGAGGTTTCCATTAAGGAAATGGGTTTTGATATCCATTTGTCAAATCTCATAATCATAGTATGTAGCTGTCACAAACAAAATCCGAATGGTCTTGAGTTTTGCAACTGGCGAATAGGTATCACTATAGTCAATTCCTTCTCTTTGACTATAACCTTTAGCCACTAGCCTAGCTTTGTATGTTTGCACCTTGCCTTCGACATTAATTTTCTTCTTGAAAATCATTTGCATCCAATGGGTCCAACCCCAACAGGCAAGTCAACCAAGTTCCATACTTGATTGATACACTTCGAGTCCATTTTAGATTTTATGGCTTCTCACCACCTCTATGAATCAACATCTAATATTGTTTCTATGTGGGTCTCAGGTTCATCTGTATCAGGAATCTTAACATCATCATGATCCTCCATGAGGAAGCCAAACCTAGTTAGTTCATGACGAATCCTAGTAGACCCACAAAGTTGAATGTTTTGTATTTTGTTCAGGCTGTTCATTCTGATCGTGAAGAGGTTCTCTTTCATTGGACTATCCAATGTTCAGAGAGTTTCTGGTGCTTTACTCAGAGAGGGAGAGTTAGGTGCAGAAGGAATGACAACCATGCCATTACTTTCTTCATAAGAATCACCTGCTGGTTCGAAGCGCTTCCTATATTACTCCCACTAGCTGAAGGATATACTCCTAGAGGCATTCTTCGACTTAATTCTCCCACTGAATCCTTCGTCAGACCATCTAACAAATCTTCATTCTCTATGTTACTTTATCTTTCAATTTTATTAGTGCACATTTCTTTACATATGTAGGGCAACCCATATTTAATATGTGAAGAAAATGTCTTTTATTATACCACAACTCATATAGTACGTTTTGCACTAATCAAACTATTCAGAATGCATATTCAGATTTATAGTGTGTACCCTAAAAAGAATGTTTGGAAGAGAAAATGAATTCATCATAGATCTAGCCATGTCTAACAAGGCCCTATTTCTCCTTGCAGAACGTCACACTTCCGAGGTGTTCTGGAGGAGTTCATTATGATCGAATTCTTTGATCTTTTAAATAAATCAGAAACTTTACTTAAGTACTCTTTGGCTTGCTATCCTTTTTCCTAGAAAAGGTTTATTAGGCAATTTACTTGAAAGACAAGATTCACAAGTTCCATATGACTCAAAGTCAAAAGGTGTTAAATAATCTAATTTATTTAGCGTTGCTATTCTTGTTTCATTAATTTGACCAAGTTTGCAATGTCATAGATATATAGTAATTTTTCTGATTACTTAATCGAGATCCTTTTATTTTATTCATTTAATATCTAATATGTCGATTGATAATTAACCATTCATAAGAAAAGCATTTCCACAACAACACCATTTTATGAAAATAACAATTATTATTAGCAAAATGGAAATAGAAATCTTTTAATGTCTAACATATGAATGGAAATAATCTTCTTGGTAATAGAAGGAATAAAATAACAATTATTTAATTCTAATCTAAAACCACCGGGCAAATCTAAACTATAAGATCCTATCACGTTCAGCAGCAACTTTTGCTCCAGCCTTCACGCGTAGGTCAATTTTACCCAGTCCAACTGCTACACTGCTTCTTAGGCTTCTGCACATTTTTACAAATGTGTAAGCTATAAGTTGTATCTAATACTTTAACAATGAGAGTTAGTTACAGACATATTTATTTAATGATAAAAATACCTGAGATTGAAGCACCCGGTGCTTTGGCTAGATTAGCCTTATACAGCTCACAGTCTCTCTTCCAATGTCCCTTTTCTTTGCAGTAGAGACAAACATCCTTTGCAACCTTTGGCTTCATATGACCTCCACCTTTAGGCTTCAGAGCTGTAGGAGTAGGTCCAACCTTACCTTTCTTCTTTTGCTTATTCTTGTTCTTAGAACGAGACTTAGCATTAGAGCTTACCATAAGAGCAGTCTTTCCTTTAGATGTTGAGGCTTCATAAGACTTGAGCATGTTATGGAGTTCACGCATGGTCGCTTTCGTTTTGTTCAAATTATAATTTACAATGAAGTTAGTAAATGAACTCGGAAGCGAATATAGGATGATAGCAGCTGAGACACGATCCTCAAACTTAATTCCGGTGGTAGCAACTCTTTCGATTAAGCCAATCATTTTGAGGACGTGCTCAGACACGTTGCCATCCTCTTGAAGCCTACACTTGAAAATGTCTGTCAGAAGTTCATACTCTAGAGTCTGACTCTCTGAATCAAACAGACTTTTCAAGTGTTCAAGCATCTCGAAGGCGCTCATCCTATCGTGTTGCCTTTGCAACTCCATAGACATTGCAGCCAACATAACACATTGCACAGTTTTAGCATCAGTAACGTGTTTCTCTCGAGTAGTCAGGTCAAACGTGACAAACTCGGGAGAGTTAGCATCAGGAATCTTGGGTACTGGCGTGTCTAACACATACTCAATATTTTCTTGTCTAAGAACTAAACACACATTTCTTTCCGAGTCCAGAAAGTTTGGTCCAGTAAGCTTGCATGTATCCAAGATACTTCTCAATGATAAATTCGACATTCCTAAAAGCCTAAAGAAGTTCAAATAGAACGGAATTAAAATCATATATTAATTCCTATGGTCACATCTAGTTAACTAAATAATATGGACTTTTAATTATTTAGCTCCCACTATTTTGCATGCTCTTTGACCCCAATAAAAAGAACGTGGAATGTTTTACAATCATAGTGGCCAAAATCCTCATTCATACTATTACAGTCCCAGCTTGGGCTGATCACTGCAATAATATAATGGGTAGGTCCCTAGACCAATTGCGTCCAAGCAACTTTTGGTTGATCAATTTTTAAATTGACCGACATCCTTAAATTAACACTGACGCTTGGGTGACTCAAGCTAATTTAAGTAAGTCAAAACCATCACACGATCACAAACATATGTATCTATAAATTAGTTCTATATTTTGTCGAATGGAATAAACACTTGGGTGAAATATTCTTCAACGAAAAAATATTTCTACTAATTTACTTATGATGGGTGATGTCGTTATCCCAGATAAGACTTAAATTTTAATTTATGGGGAACGTTTAGCGGGGTATTAAATTACTTTATTTAATCAATATGCTAATAACATATCATCAAATACTACGTAATATGTTAATGAGATCTAACTCATGCAGATAAATTAAAGTATGCAATATAAATCTAATTTATGAATAACACAATAGTCAAACATCCAATAATATAGGCATGCTGAATACAATAATCGGTCAAATTAATATTATCCTTCTTAATTTCAAACATAATTAATCTAATTAATTAAAAGAAAAAGGTAATTTTAATTTAGTAACTATTATAATTAAAACCAATAATTATTGTCATTATCGATCTAAATTTCTGACTTGCGTAAAAGAATAGGTCGCTTCTAGTGTACGTCTTCACATCAATTTAGAACTTCAAAAATTGCGTGGAAGCCCTCATAATTAGTTTAATTTCTAAATTCAGTCCAAAACAAATATGAGCTGCAATTCATTCTCCCGTCTCCATCTTCGTAGAATGGAAAGACACTGGTATATGAAATAGCTAGGAACATCAATCTTCTTCTCTATTTGAATACCTTAAGTGTAGCATTCGGTTCAAGTTTTTTTTTTTTTTAAATCGTGATGTTTTCATCATCTAATTGATTTTAACCAATCGCAAGAAACTCAAATCATGAGATACACGGATGAGATCTTCCAGAAGAAGTTCATCGTTCCTCAGCCTTGGCAGCAAGAAAAACTATCTACGGTCGTCTTTTGTAGGGCGAAGACCTCGGATCGAGTAATACGACAACAACAAGCGAAACAGATCGTGTATTTCAGATATTTGACGATGTCTTGAAACGTCAGCCAAAGTCGGTGTTCTGTAGCTCGAAGAAATCGGCGATTCGAAGATCGTAGCCAAAATACATTCTAAGATTTTACTTTCTACAATAAAATCATATAACTAATTCTAATTTTCAGATTTAATTGATTTTGAAAATCAAAATTCGACTGACATAATAATCTGAAAATTATGTATTTTGATTCACCAGAATACCTTTGATTCGTGTAATGTCATTAAAAACAGTTTGGCTCTGATACCACTGTTAGGAAATTGATGTAATGTACCTCGAAAGTACATCAGCGGAAGTTTAAAATTTTCCCAAACAGATCTTCCCTGATTATGACAAAACAACGAATAAAACAATAATAACAGATCTTAGTCAGAACTTACAGATCTTCCAGCCTAGCGGTGATAATCCTTGACCTTTGGTATCCACGTGATTTCTCCTTTCCGAAAGAACGGTTAGATCTCCCTAAGAGAAAGGCTAGGAAATCTCTTCGCAGGGAAATAAACTGGTAATACTGAATCTAAAATCTTATTATATTATGAAGGAGAATGGTGTATTTATACTAGTTCTAAACTAGTTTCCCAATCACAATGAAAGTCTTATTCATTAAAGAGTTCTAATCTAATTAGGACCAATCTCATTTATTTAATCAAATAAATAAATAAAACAAACTAATCAATAATATGGGGGGGGGGGGGGGGGGGGGAGTGGGCTGCACGCCACTTTCCACCCTTACTACATTATTTATTTTATTTTATTTATTAATTAAATATTAATTAAATAATATAAATAATATATAATAATAATAATAAAATCACAATAAGAGGAAGGCTAGGGAGTGGCTTTAGCCTCTACCCTACCTTTACTCTATATATATATTATTATTATATTATTTATTATTATTTTGATTTTTCTTTTAATCTAATTCCAAAATGTATTAAAAGAAAATATCAACCTTATTTAATTATAAATACACTTTTGATATGCACTAATTAGTAGTGCATAAATGTATATTTTTATGATTGATTTGTGTGTATTGTTTACCGTTTTATTTAGTTTGTAAACATTTGTGTGATTTTAGTTGTAATCGTATTTTAATTCTCATTTATAAGTTGTAAAGTATAGTTAGGATTTGTGGTGTTGGAAAGGAAGACTTTGAAGAGAAGAAAACAAGAAATTTGACTGCCCAGGAGTGAAACCCGACCGGGTAGAAACCCCCACCCGGTCGGGTATGATTTAACAGACGAAATTGCCAAGAAAGTCACTGGACCCGGTCGGGTCCCCTACTTGACCCGGTCGGGTCAGATGTGACCCGGGACAAAACGACGTGCGAAGATCACCAGAACGTGGCGGATTATCTGATTTTGACCGGACCCGGTCGGGTAAGTACTTGACCCGGTCGGGTACCCGGCCAAAGGTGTTGAAAAACACCTATAAATAGCACACTTTTTCTTCACAAAAAATAATGCTTTCTTCCATACTCTTTAGCTCAGTTTAGAATAGCATTTCTTTATATTTTTCTAGCTATGTTTAGTCTCCAAATGAGGAGCTAAACTTCCATTCTTGGTGTTGCTCTTGAAGCTTGTTGATTATTAAAGTTGTGAGTTATTTTCTTAACTTCTTTCCTTGAATATTAATTAATAGTTCTTTCCTTAATACCATCTCTATATTAATGTTGGGGAGTGTTGCTAAGATAACAATTAGTTAACATCTCGACATTAATTAGAATGGTATTTTCTTCCTCTATATTAATGTTGGGGAGTGTTGCTAAGATGACAATTAGTTAACATCTTGATATTAATTATAGTAGGATTCATCTTCTTTAATAATATTCTTCCTTGAATATTAATTAAGTCCTACTCTTATTTCATATTAATATTTTGAACATTACTTAAAGGATCAACTAGTTTTGTTTCATATATTAATTATTACTAGAAACGATCAACGAACCGATGGTTAATCGTTGATGGTTTCACAAGTAAGTAACTTCGGTTTATTAATGCACGGTCGTGGTTAATAAACTTAAGAGGGATTAATTTTGTTGGTTAAACCGAAACCGCTTGTGTGTAGGTTATCAATCTCAATTGATTTCATCAAGGAGTTAGAAAGATTAAATGCTACTATTAAATCGGTATAAGGCGTTGTTCTATATTTGATTAATAGTAAGGGTTATTAATGAGCGGTCGTTGTTAATAACTACCCTCGATGAAGTGGATATACTCTCCGATTGAGTATTCGAGAGGGAATAAGTTATAGATATAACAATGATCGACTAAAATATATCAACAAGTGGAAAGTAACAATGCCAAGTCCTTTTTATCTTTGAATTAAATCTCATATAGGTTGTTCATCTTAGTTCTTAATTAAATTAAACCACTCAATCCAAATCCCCCCTTTTATTTACTAAGTATCATAAAAAGAGAAATATTCCTTTCCCTGTGGATACGAACTCTACTACGCTATACTACGTATAAGTGTTTAGTATTGAATTTATTTTGACGCACCGTGACAAAGTGCTCGTCAAATTTAATTAAGTATAATAAATCTAATGTATTTTACTTAATTAATTCTATCAAATAGAACTCTCCTTCAACTTCATGAATTAAATATGTTTAATCTAATTATATTTAATCCATTTTCAGTATTACGAATTAAATATAATTTAATCCAATTAATATTAATTCCTTCTAACAGTTCAACCGGAAGGTATAATCACTTGTTGTGTGACCCATAGGGCCTTATATATTAAGCACTAATCAAATTAAGGTCTTAGTAGAATCCCTAGACGATTACCAGACAAACTTAATATATAAGGACGTTTGCGAGGACTATTCAAACTCCTTGTAATATAGAGCTCATAGTGATACGGTCCTTTCATTCAACGAACATTCAACTAAGTCTAGAACATGATATTGTGTCTATCCCAATAACTCAGTCTCTGTCTCTCAATCTTTCTAGATGATCCATAACGATCATATTCGATATCCAAAACGAATATATCTTTGCATTGGCCAATGACTTTATGATCCATCTAGATATGAGAAGTAGAATGTTCTCTCTTAATCTATTATGAGGAATGAATCCTTTCTTGGCTCAACTACTACTCCATGTGCTTCGTGATGCACCCAACACATGCCGTATCTACCCCGATTGGAGTGCAAGCGTTGGTCATGGTCAAAGTACATCACTCCGCACATGTAGTACGTATTGACCTCAAGTCGGAGGACTATTACACTACTCTATACGCCGATAATTCCATAGACACATGAATAGAACTTATCAAATGGTTTCTCGGTGGGTATGCCAATATTCTCTAAAATATCTATGTGACCATCATGAATTACAAGAACTCATAGTCGTGAGATCAACTATACTTTCTAAAAGTATGATGCAGTCCACATACCAATCTTATCGCATATCATCAATATCCCATTCTTGATGATCATTGATTGGGGCTATTTTAGGACCTTATGTTATATCATATAAGCTCCCACTTACTTATTGACAACATAAGTCCAAGGGAACACAATTATGAATAAGATATTGACAATTGAAATACTTAATCGTCAATGTGTAATACCGTATATATCAAATATATAAAACTGAATGTGATCAAGTACATATATCTCTAAAAAGTGATTGTCGCTAGGACATATATACTAACAGAAGATAGTTAAAGATATAACCGGGATCGACGAACATTTCATTACGCGGATAAAAGCAAAACCAAGCCACCACATCTATTAATCAAACTCATATAGGTTGTTTATCTTAGTGTTAATTAAACTAAATCAAATCAAACTTAAAAACCCCTTTGTTACTATTTATATAGAAGAAAAGTATTCCTTTCCCTGTGGATACGAACCTTACTTCGCTATACTACGTATTAGTGTTGTATTGATAAAATATTTTGAGTGCACCTCACGACAAGGGCACGCGAGTAGTCCCCCACTTGAAATTCCCGGGAACGGACCTTGGCGTTGATGTAGCCCTTGACTTGTCGTTTGTAGTTTTCTGCCCGCATGAAGGCCTTCTCTCGACGCTCTGATATGAGGTGAAGGTCGAGGGCCATGTTGGCGTCGTTGACCTTAGGTTCGTATTGATCCACCCTTCGAGTGGGGAGAGTTGCCTAAGTGGGGGCCTTGGCTTCGAATCCATAGCATAGGGAGAAGGGTGTCTCGCCTGTTGCCCGTCGAGGGGTGGTGCGGTAGGCCCACAGGATGTTGTGAAGTTCTTCTACCCAGCCTCCCCCCTTGGCTTCAAGTTTCTTCTTTAGGCCCTCAAGCAAAGTCCGGTTGGCGTTCTCCACTTGACCGTTGCCCTGAGGG
This sequence comes from Cuscuta europaea, assembly GCA_945859875.1. Classification (NCBI taxonomy): domain Eukaryota; kingdom Viridiplantae; phylum Streptophyta; class Magnoliopsida; order Solanales; family Convolvulaceae; genus Cuscuta; species Cuscuta europaea. Next base: position 15,457,486 of record CAMAPE010000038.1, read on the forward strand.
TAGGCAACTGATGAGAATGTGTGTTTGATGCCCCATTCCTCTAGGAGGGCACAGAAGGGGGCGACCTCAAACTGAGTCTCGTTTTCGGAGATGATTTGCTGGGGGACATCGAATCTTGTGAGGATGTTCTTGAGGACGAAGTGGTGACACCTGGCCTCAGTGATGCTGGCGAGGGGTTCGGATTCCACCCACTTCGTGAAGTAGTCAATGGCCACGATGATGTACCTGTTGTTGGATGTACCCCTCGGCAAAGGGCTCACTAGGTCAATGTCCAATCGGGAGAAGGGTATAGCCGTGGTGATGGGGGCATAGTTGACCACTGGTCTGCCAGGAGCTTTCTGAAAGTGTTGACATGCAGTACACCTTCGGGCTAGGTTTGCACAATCCCGGGCCATTGTAGGCCATAAGTAACCTTGGACTATGAGCCTTCGGGAACTGGAGAAGGGTCCCTGGTGAGCTGAGCAAGTGCCGCTGTGTACTTCCTCCATCGCAACCTCGACCTCATCCTGGTGAAGGCACCGAAGTAAGGTGCCGTTGTAGGACCTTTTATAGAGCCGCCCATTCTCGAGGGTGTAGCCGAGAGCCCTCAGTTTTGCTAGTTTGGCGCGGGCCTCATCCTCGGGCAGTTGCCCTGTGGTGATGAAGGTGATGATGTCGGAGATCCAATCCGCCAGCCTTAGGTGTATGTCCATGATGGGGCTCACGTGTATGCTTGAGAGGCTAAGTTCTTCAATCCTCGCGATCTTGGAGAGGTGTTCCGGGGATTCATCCGAGAGCTTCGATAAAATGTCGGCCTCAGAATTTTGAGCCCTCGGTATTCGAGTGAGAGAATGCGCCTCAAATACCTTAAGCAACTCCTTGGCCGCTTCTTTGTATTGCTTCATCCTTCCTTCATTGGCCTCATATTCGCCAGAGATCTGGCCAACCACGAGCTTGAAATCACACTTTACGTGGATCATCCTCTCCTTGAGGTTGGCCGTCAGCCAAAGGCCACAGAGGAGGGCCTCATACTCGGCCTCATTGTTGGATACCTTGAAGGAGAAACGGATGGCGTAATATGCCCGGAAGCCTTCGGGTGTGATGAGAACCACCCCTTCTCCGCATTCTTTGGCGGCGGAGGAGCCATCGGTGTAGAGAGTCCACCATTCGTCCGAGGATGCCGAAGGCTCCTCACTCGTCGCTGACCTCACCGTGCATTCCGTCACAATGTCTGCCAGGGCTTGGCCCTTGATGGCAGGCCTCGGACGGATTTCAATGTTTTATTGGCTGAGGAAGATCGCCCATTTCACCATTCTAGAGGAGCTGGTGGGGCTTCTCATGAGGGCGCTGAGGGGTTGGTGTGTGAGCACTTGGACTGGATGGGCTTGGAAGTAATGGCCCAATTTCTTGACGGTCCAAACGATGGCTAACACCGCTTTTTCCACGGGGGAATATCTGAGTTCCGCTTCCCTGAGGGTCTTGCTAACATAGAAGTTGGCATGTTGGATGCCGTCTTCCTCCCGGATTAGCACTGAGCTGATGGCAGCAGGGCTAACGCCAAGGTAGAGATATAAAGTTTCTCCCACCTTGGGTTTGGAGAGCACAAGGGGTGACGATAAGTACCGCTTCAATTTGTCGAAGGCCTCCTGGCATTCTGATGTCCATTGGAAGCCGACTGTCTTCCTCATGATCTAGAAGAAGGGGAGGTCTCTCTCCGCTGATTTAGATAGAAAGCGGTTGAGGGCTGCCAAGCGACCCGTCAGCCTTTGAACCTCCTTCACGTTGCGTGGGGGCTCCATGTTGATGATAGCTTGGATTTTCTCGGGGTTGGCTTCAATATCCCTTCGGCTAACCATGTAGCCAAGAAATTTTCCTTCTTCTACACCGAAGGTGCATTTTTTAGGGTTCAATCGAAGATTGAACTTTTGCATGATGGCGAATATCTCCCGGAGGCCCCCGGCATGCGTGGTTGACTGTTTGCTTTTGACGATCATATCGTCAACGTATGCCTCCATGGTGCGGCCTAGGACGGCTTGGAAGACGCTGGCCACCATGCGGGTGTAAGTAGCGCCAGAGTTCTTTAGGCCGAAGGCCATCACTAAATCACAGAAGATGCCTTCGGGTGTCATGAAGGCTGTTTTTTCCGCATCCTCCTCATGCATGTAAATTTGGTGATACCCCCGGAAGGCATCGAGGAAGGACATGATTTCACATCCCGCTATCTCATCTACCATTTGATCAATGTTTGGTAGAGGGAAAGGATCCATAGGGCATGCCTTGTTCATATCTGTATAGTCAACACACATACAGAAGGTGGGTGGCTTTTGTGCAGGGACCACATAAGCTAACCACGAAGGGTATTTCACCTCCCGAATATGTTTCATGGAGAGGAGCATGACAACCTCTTTCTTCCCGAAGTCCCTCCTTTCAGCCGAGAGGGGCCTCCTCCTCTGCTGTATGGGTTTGGATGAAGGGTCCACCGCCAGGCGGTGAGTGATAGCCCTTCGGTGGATATCCAGCATGTCCTCCGGCCCCATGCAAAAACAATGGAGTAGGCGCGGAGGGCTTCAATGATGCCGGTCTTCAGGTCTTCGGGGAGCTTGGCTCCAATCTTCAAGACTCTCTCCGGCTTGGCCGGATCGAGCACAAGGTCTTCGGTCTCTTCGGCTGGCTCAACCCTCGGTCTGCCTTCCTCCTCTTCCAAGGCCGCCGTGATAGTGTCAACGCGGAGTTCAGTTTTACTAACCTTCTTGGCGAGTTGAAGGTAGCAAGCCCGGGAGAGCTTCTGATTCCCCCTTGAGTAGCCGATGCCGCGGGGTGTGGGGAATTTGAGGCAAAGATGCTGAATGGAGATGATGGCCTCTAAATCCTCGAGGGCAGGACGGCCGAGGATGATATTATGCGCGCAATCAAGGTTGACGACGACGAACTCCACTTCGAGCTTGGCCCTGTGGAACCCATCACTGAACTCAACCATCAAAGATATGACGCCCTCGACGTCAATGCTGTCCCCGGTGAATCCGGAGAGGGGCGTCTTGATTCGTCGAAGGGATCCTGTATCAAGCTCCAGCTCTCGGAAAGTGCTGAGGTACATAACGTTGATAGAGCTACCAGTGTCAACATAAGTGCGGAGGATGACAGTGTTGTTGATCTCCGTTCGGATGACGAGGGCATCCCTGTGAGGAAGGTTGCCCGAGGACAGATCCGCATCTGTGAAGAAGATAGGATCCGCCCTCAGCCTCTTATGGGGGCATATGATTGACTTCCCCGACGTAAAGGGATTGAACCCACTTCTTTCTTTGGCTCCCGAAGTCCCCACCGGTGTTGCCTCCGGTGATCATGTGGACATGGCGTTTGTACTAGTGCTGCGGATCCTCCTCCTCACTGAGGTTCCCAATCTCGCGCTTCTTCCCCTGTTGGTTTCCCAAAGAGATGGTGTTTGGGTTAACCCACTTATTTGCCTTCGGCGGAGGCCCTTGGTGATGAGGGGGCCCCTGAGGAGGAGAGCCCCTGACGAATTGGGACAAATGGCCCGCCTGTATTAATCTCTCGATGGCTGCCTTTAGATGATGGCAGTCATCGGTTATGTGCCCCTGATGGCGATGAAAATGACAATAAGGTTCGTTGGGATTGATGGCATATACCTCTAAGGGTGCACGTGAATCTCACTCCACGAGGCCTCTCTCCTTTGCGTAGTCCAAGATAATGCTGATGGGATGCGTCAAAGGGGTGTGTGGGTGCTCCAGGAGGGTAGGCTGGGCCCACGCCCTCGGATTAGTCTTGTAGCCGCCCCCAGGTCTGGCTTGGCCATTCCGGGGTTGGTCGTTGTACGGTACCTCGCGGTTTGCTGGAGGAGTGGCCCCCGGGGGGATTTCTACCTTCGTGCTTTTGTGAAGGCTCCGGGTTACGGTGATCTTTGTCAATCTCCTCAGCTTCGACATATCGGTCCCCCCATTGGAGAGCTTTTGTGTAATCGCGGGGGGGGGGGGGGGGGGGGTGTTAGTATATATATGTCCTAGCGACAATCATTTTTTAGAGATATATGTACTTGATCACATTCAGTTTTATATATTTGATATAAACGGTATTACACATTGATGATTAAGTATTTCGATTGCCAATATCTTATTCATAATTGTGTTCCCTTGGACTTATGTTGTCAATAAGTAAGTGGGAGCTTATATGATATAACATAAGGTCCTAAAATAGCCCCAATCAATGATCATCAAGAATGGGATATTGATGATATGCGATAAGATTGGTATGTGGACTGCATCATATTTTTAGAAAGTATAGTTGATCTCACAACTATGAGTTCCTGTAATTCATGATGGTCACATAGATATTTTAGAGAATATTGGCATACCCACCGAGAAACCATTTGATAAGTTCTATTCATGTGTCTATGGGATTATCGGTGTATAGAGTAGTGTAATAGTCCTCCGACTTGAGGTCAATACGTACTACATGTGCGGAGTGATGTACTTTGACCATGACCAACGCTTGCACTCCAATCGGGGTAGATACAGCATGTGTTGGGTGCATCACGAAACACATGGAGTAGTAGTTGAGCCAAGAAAGGATTCATTCCTCGTAATAGATTAAGAGAGAACATTCTACTTCTCATATCTAGATGGATCATAAAGTCATTGGCCAATGCAAAGATATATTCGTTTTGGATATCGAATATGATCGTTATGGATCATCTAGAAAGATTGAGAGACAGAGACTGAATTATTGGGATAGACACTATATCATGTTCTAGACTTAGTTGAATGTTCGTTGAATGAAAGGACCGTATCACTATGAGCTCTATATTACAGGGAGTTTGTATAGTCCTCACAAACGTCCTTATATATTAAGTTTGTCTGGAGAATCGTCTAGGGATTCGCTAAGACCTTAATTTGATTAGTGCTTAATATATAAGGCCCTATGGGTCACACAACAAGTGATTATACCTTTCGATTGAATTGTTAGAAGGAATTAAATATTATTAATTGGATTAAATAATATTTAATTTGTAATACTGAAAATGAATTAAATATTAATTAGATTAAACATATTTAATTCATGAAGCTGAAGGAGAGTTCTATTTGATAGAATTAATTAAGTAAGATAAATTTGATTTATCATACTTAAATAAGATGTATTTATTATTAAATAAAGTAGATATTTTCTTTTGTAATTTTGAATTAAAAGAAAAGTAAATAAAATAAATATTAATATATAATAATTAGAAAGTGGCGTGCAGCCACATCTCAATTATTATTATTATTATTTGGTTTTGTTTTATCTACTTATTTAATTAATAAGGAGTATTGGTCCATTTAGGATTAGAACTCATTAATGAAGAACACTTTCATTGTGATTGGGAAACTAGTTTAGAACTAGTATAAATACACCATCCTCCTTCATAATTTAAAAGACCAGTTTTCAGATTCAGTATTAACAGTTTATTTCCCTGCGAAGAGATTTCCTAGCCTTTCTCTTAGGGAGATCTGACCGTTCTTTCGGGAAGGAGAAATCACGTGGATACCAAAGGTCAAGGATTATCACCGCTAGGCTGGAAGATCTGTAAGTTCTAACTCAGATCTGTCATTATTATCATATTCGTTATTTTGTCATAATCAGGGAAGATCTGTTTGGGAAAATTTTAAACTTCCGCTGCCGTACTTTCGAGGTACGTTACATCAATTTCCTAACAGTGGTATCAGAGACAAACTGATTCTAATGACATTATACGGATTATATTGATATTTTCATAGATCAGGATACATAATTTTTCAAATTATGTTTTCACCCCAATTTTGATTTACAAAATCGATTTTGATTTTTGAAATTGAAATCTGAAATTGAAGTTGTTAAATACGGAGTAGAATATTGTTAGCTAAGATCTAAAAAAATCTGGGTTGTGCAATGTTCTTCACACCCTCAACGATGTGTGTACTTATCCTCTAAATCTAAAAATCTATGATATCTTCATGCCCTGGAGTGTTCGTTCCTTGACGATCTCACACTGGTTTTCTATGGACACCCATCTATGGCGGACGAGCACCGATTGAAAGCGACTCCGGCTGGTAAATTTTGCGCAGCGACGGAGACAATCTACGGAGGACGAACATGGCGACTATGGCGGATGAACCCGCTAAAATTTGCGATCTGTTTTTTCTTCTTCGAATGATTTGCGGTTTTGGAAGCTCTGCATTTTTTTAGGCCGCTGCCCTGTTTTAGAATTTGATTCAAAGACTGTTTTCAGAAATTGGATTAAACCTGAGGACATTTTTGCAATTTCCTAGAATTCTACTCAAACTGAAACTCTAGAACATGTAGTTTGTTAGAATTTGGAGATTGTTATTATTGTTATACTCCGTAACTACTACTACGTAGTTCGTATAATTATATAACTACATTAAATTAAATTAACTTATTTTTAATTAGATTAAGTACCTTTGAGATTACGACGGTTAATTTTAAATTTTAATCGATAGTTATATTATCATATTATATTCGTTTATAAATAAGATTTATATTGCATGCTTTAATTTACATGTCTGAGTTAGATCTCGTTGACATATTATTTGATAATATGTTTTAAGCATCTTGATTAAATAAGTAATTTAATACCCCGCTAAATGTTCCCCATAAATTAAAATCTAAGTCTTATCTAGGATAACGACATCATCCATCATAATTAAATTAGTAGAAATATTTTTTCGTTGAAGAATATTTCACCCAAGTGTTTATTCCATTCGACAAAATATAGAACTAATTTATAGATGCATATGTTTGTGATCGTGTGATGGTTTTGACTTACTTAAATTAGCTCGAGTCGCCCAAGCGTCAGTGTTAATTTAAGGATGTCGATCGATTTAAAAATTGATCAACCAAAAGTTGCTTGGACGCAATTGGTCTAGGGACCTACCCATTATATTATTACAGTAATCAGCCCAAGCTGGGACTGTAATAGTATGAATGAGGATTTTGGCCACTATGATTGTAAAACATTCCATGTTCTTTTTATTGGGGTCAAAGAGCATGCAAAATAGTGGGAGCTAAATAATTAAAAGTCCATATTATTTAGTTAACTAAATGTGATCATAGGAATTATTATATGAATTTTAATTCCCGTTCTATTTGAACTTCTTTAGGCTTTTAGGAATGTCGAATTTATCATTGAGAAGTATCTTGGATACATGCAAGCTCACTGGACCAAACTTTCTGGACTGGGAAAGAAATGTGCGTTTAGTTCTTAGAAAAAAAATATTGAATATGTGTTAGACACACCGGTACCCAAGATTCCTGATACCAACTCTCCTGAGTTCGCCACGTTTGACCTGACTGCTCGAGAGAAACACGTCACTGATGCTAAAACTGTGCAATGTGTTATGTTGGCTGCAATGTCTATGGAGTTGCAAAGGCAACACGATAGGATGAGCGCCTTCGAGATGCTTGAACACTTGAAAAGTCTGTTTGATTCAGAGAGTCAGACTCTAGAGTATGAACTTCTGACATACATTTTCAAGTGTAGGCTTCAAGAGGGTGGCAACGTGTCTGAGCACGTCCTCAAAATGATTGGCTTAATTGAAAGAGTTGCTACCACCGGAATTAAGTTTGAGGATCGTGTCTCAGCTGCTATCATCCTATATTCGCTTCCGAGTTCATTTACTAACTTCATTGTGAATTATAATTTGAACAAAACGAAAGCGACCATGCCTGAACTCCATAACATGCTCAAGTCTTATGAAGCCTCAACCTCTAAAGGAAAGACTGTTCTTATGGTAAGCTCTAATGCTAAGTCTCGTTCTAAGAACAAGAATAAGCAAAAGAAGAAAGGTAAGGTTGGACCTACTCCTACAGCTCTTAAGCCTAAAGGTGGAGGTCATATGAAGCCAAAGGTTGCAAAGGATGTTTGCCTCTACTGCAAAGAGAAGGGGCATTGGAAGAGAGATTGTGAGTTGTATAAGGCTAATCTAGCCAAAGCACTGGGTGCTTCAAGCTCAGGTATTTTTATCATTGAATAAATATGTCTATAACTAACTCTCATTGTTAAAGTATTAGATACAACTTATGGCTTACACATTTGTAAAAATGTGCAGAAGCCTGAGAAGCAGTGTAGCAGTTGGACTGGGTAAAATTGACCTACGCGTGAAGGCTGGAGCAAAAGTTGCTGCTGAACGTGATAGGATCTTATAGTTTAGATTTGCCCAGTGGTTTTAGATTAGAATTAAATAATTGTTATTTTATTCATTCTATTACCAAGAAGATTATTTCCATTTATATGTTAGACATTAAAAGATTTCTATTTCCATTTTGCTAATAATAATTGTTATTTTTATAAAATGGTGTTGTTGTGGAAATGCTTTTCTTATGAATGGTTAATTATCAATCGATATATTAGATATTAAATGAATAAAATAAAAGGATCTCGATTAAGTAATCAGAAAAATTACTACCTATCTATGACATTGCAAACTTGGTCAAATTAATGAAACAAGAATAGCACCGTTAAATGAATTAGATTATTTAACACCATTTGCTTTTGAGTCATATGGAAATTGCGAATCTTGTCTTTCAAGCAACTTGACTAATAATCCTTTTCTAGGAAAAAGGATAGCAAGTCAAAGAGTACTTAAGTAAAATTTCTGATTTATTTAAAAGGTCAAAGAATTCCGTCATAATGAACTCCTCCAGAACACCTTAGAAGTCTGGCGTTTCTATAAGGAGAAATAGGGCTTTGTTAGACATGGCTAGATCTATGATGAATTCATTTTCTCTTCCAAACATTCGTTTGAGGGTACACGCTATAAATCTCAATATACATTCTGAATAGTTTTATTAGTGCAAAATGTACTATATGAGTTATAGTATAATAAAAGACATTTTCTTCATATATTAAATATGGGTTGCCCTACATATGTAAAGAAATATGCACTAATCAAATTGAAAGCTGAAGTAACATAGAGAATGAAGATTTGTTAGATGGTCTGACGAAGGATTCAGTGGGAGAATTGACTTGAAGAATGTCTCTAGGAGGATATCCTTCAGCTAGTGGGAGTAATATATGAATCACCTCACACCAGCAAGTGATTCTTATTAAAGATAAGATGACATGGTTGTCATTCCTTCTGCACCCACTTCTCTTTCTCTGGAAACACTTAAAAGTGTAGCACCAGAAAACTCTCTAAGTATTGGATAATCCAATAAAAGAGAATCTCTTCACGATCAGAATGAAGAACCTGAACAAAATGCAAAACATTCAATTATGTGGGTCTACTAGGATTCGTCATGAACTAACTAGGTTTGGCTTCCTCATGGAGGATCATGATGATGTTAAGATTCCTGATACGGATGAACTTGAGACCTACATAAAAGCAATATTAGATGTTGATTCATAGAGGTGGCGAGAAGCCATAAAATCTAAAATGGACTCGATGTGTATCAATCAAGTATGGAACTTGGTTGACTTGCCTATTTGGGATTGGACCCATTAGATGCAAATGATTTTCAAGAAGAAAATTAATGCTGAAGGCAAGGTGCAAACATACAAAGCTAGGCTAGAGGCAAAAGGTTATAGTCAAAGAAAATAAATTGACTATAGTGATACCTGTTCGCCAGTTGCAAAACTAAAGTCCATTTGGATTTTGCTTGCTATAAGCTGCATAATATGATTATGAGATTTGACAAATGGATGTTAAAACCCCTTTCCTTAATGGAAACCTCAAGGAGGAGGTGTACATGGTACAGCCTGAAGGTTTTATATCCATATCAAATTCTAATTCAATATGTTAATTAGAGAAATCTATTTATGGGCTAGAACAAGCATCTAGGAGTTGAAATATGATATTAATTGTGATGAAATAGTCAAATCGTTTGACCTCATCAAATGAAATGAGGGTGCTTGCGTGTTTAGAGTGCGCAACAAGGATAGCGTGGTCTTTATAATCATATATGTTGATCATAGAGAATGATATTCCCTCATTGAAGTCCGTGAAAGAATGGTCACCCAAAATCTTCATGAATATCTTTTGTCTATGGTAGACAGAAAGAACTAGTAGAATTTAATTATTCTATCACTAGTTTCATGTATGATAAGCAAGACTACGAGTCACAGTCAGTATATGTTTTTAGTCTCAATGTAATAAGTAGTGCTGAAAGAGTTGCAAGTAAGAAACTACTATAAATTCGACAACTAGAGCCTAGTAAATTGTTGCATTTGATGCAACATAGGTAAGCGTTTAGATACGTTAGTTCCTTAAAGAAATAGGGGTAATTCCTAGCGACAGTTATCCAATAATTGTTATTGTGACTGTACCGGTGTATTTGCACAAGCTAAGGAACCAAGATGCAAAGTAAGGAACTAGAAATTACCAGTATGCTATCATGTTTTGATACAAAGAGCAAGATGAGAAGTTGCAATAGAACGCATTCCCGTAGAGGACAATTTGGCTGGCTCATTCACCAAACCTTTGAGATGTGAGAAACACACTAGACTTTTGAGAGTCTAGGTATTAGACGCATCAGTGATTGGCACTAGGCCAAGTGGGAGATTGTTAGTATATATATGTCCTAGCGACAATCATTTTTTAGAGATATATGTACTTGATCACATTCAGTTTTATATATTTGATATAAACGGTATTACACATTGATGATTAAGTATTTCGATTGCCAATATCTTATTCATAATTGTGTTCCCTTGGACTTATGTTGTCAATAAGTAAGTGAGAGCTTATATGATATAACATAAGGTCCTAAAATAGCCCCAATCAATGATCATCAAGAATGGGATATTGATGATATGCGATAAGATTGGTATGTGGACTGCATCATATTTTTAGAAAGTATAGTTGATCTCACAACTATGAGTTCCTGTAATTCATGATGGTCACATAGATATTTTAGAGAATATTGGCATACCCACCGAGAAACCATTTGATAAGTTCTATTCATGTGTCTATGGGATTATCGGTGTATAGAGTAGTGTAATAGTCCTCCGACTTGAGGTCAATACGTACTACATGTGCGGAGTGATGTACTTTGACCATGACCAACGCTTGCACTCCAATCGGGGTAGATACAACATGTGTTGGGTGCATCACGAAACACATGGAGTAGTAGTTGAGCCAAGAAAGGATTCATTCCTCGTAATAGATTAAGAGAGAACATTCTACTTCTCATATCTAGATGGATCATAAAGTCATTGGCCAATGCAAAGATATATTCGTTTTGGATATCGAATATGATCGTTATGGATCATCTAGAAAGATTGAGAGACAGAGACTGAGTTATTGGGATAGACACTATATCATGTTCTAGACTTAGTTGAATGTTCGTTGAATGAAAGGACCGTATCACTATGAGCTCTATATTACAGGGAGTTTGTATAGTCCTCACAAACGTCCTTATATATTAAGTTTGTCTGGAGAATCGTCTAGGGATTCGCTAAGACCTTAATTTGATTAGTGCTTAATATATAAGGCCCTATGGGTCACACAACAAGTGATTATACCTTTCGATTGAATTGTTAGAAGGAATTAAATATTATTAATTGGATTAAATAATATTTAATTTGTAATACTGAAAATGAATTAAATATTAATTAGATTAAACATATTTAATTCATGAAGCTGAAGGAGAGTTCTATTTGATAGAATTAATTAAGTAAGATAAATTTGATTTATCATACTTAAATAAGATGTATTTATTATTAAATAAAGTAGATATTTTCTTTTGTAATTTTGAATTAAAAGAAAAGTAAATAAAATAAATATTAATATATAATAATTAGAAAGTGGCGTGCAGCCACATCTCAATTATTATTATTATTATTTGGTTTTGTTTTATCTACTTATTTAATTAATAAGGAGTATTGGTCCTGTTAGGATTAGAACTCATTAATGAAGAACACTTTCATTGTGATTGGGAAACTAGTTTAGAACTAGTATAAATACACCCTCCTCCTTCATAATTTAAAAGACCAGTTTTCAGATTCAGTATTAACAGTTTATTTCCCTGCGAAGAGATTTCCTAGCCTTTCTCTTAGGGAGATCTGACCGTTCTTTCGGGAAGGAGAAATCACGTGGATACCAAAGGTCAAGGATTATCACCGCTAGGCTGGAAGATCTGTAAGTTCTAACTCAGATCTGTCATTATTATCATATTCGTTATTTTGTCATAATCAGGGAAGATCTGTTTGGGAAAATTTTAAACTTCCGCTGCCGTACTTTCGAGGTACGTTACATCAATTTCCTAACAGGGGGGATCAGTAATAAGGCTTCTGGAGAAATTTCCGTTTGCGTAGGACGGTGTGGAATAGGGCCATCAGCGTTCTATCGTTGGCGCCATCGACATCGATGGAGGCCTACCTCCAGCGTTCTAGAAAACTGTGAAGGGTCTCCTCCTTCTACTGCCTCACATTCAGAAAGTGGGTGAAATGCTTCTTTGACCGGTGCCTCCCGGCAAACTGCGTAAGAAACCGGCGGACAAGTTCTTGCCATGAATCAATGCTGCCTTCGGGCAACCGGTTGAACCATTAATATGATGGTTCTTCCAATGTGGAAAGGAACCAACGACATAAATATTCGTCTGATGCCCCCACCATCATCATACTATTTTGGTACATGCTGTAGTGTTCTTGGGGATCCGTCTTCCCCTCATATGGTTTGATGGGTTCCCCCCTGATACTTACCGGGGATCTGGGCCGCCAACACCCTTGGAGTGAAAGGTGTCTTTTTGCGGAGCTGGATGAGGGGTTCACCTGAGCTTTCGGCGAACTTCCGCTTCATTTCCTCCATTTATGCTAGTATGGCAGCGTAATTCGGATCAGGCATCGGGATTGATGTCACCGGGGGCGCCTGACGTACTTCGTCGAGCTGGCGCTGAAGGGCGTCGATGATCTCATCTCTGTGGTCCCTCGGGTGAGCCCCTTGGGAGTTTTGGCGAATGGATTGAGCGTGGTTGATCTGGTGCCTGGCATCATCTTCGTGGAGGAGGCCCTTGCCTTTATCCCGGAGGGGTGCCTATCTCCGGCCCCCAAGACAGAGCCTCCACTTTCTTGCGGCCTACTAATTGCTTTTCTACCGAGGTGGTCTTGGACCCCTCGACGCTCAGGAGCCCCCCCAAGCCTTTCGAGGGCGGAGGTTCGGGGCTTCTCCTTGTTTACACATCGCTTGTCTCGCGATTGGACCTCTTGGGAGGCGGTGTCCTGTGCCGCAACCCCCTCGACATTACCAATCCGCATAATAGGACTGTTGAATGGAGGAGGCGGCAGGAAGTGGACAGCGTTCCCTCCGAAATAAGGTTGAAGGGGCGCTGGTGAAACAAAGGCACCAGAGTTCACTGCCGTGTTTTGGACGAAAGCCGCGAAGGCGGCCTGAAGTTCGATGGCCGGAGCCGGAAGGGGAACTTGGTTCTCGCTCCGGTCCTTCCTTCAATTATCCAGACCAATGCGGGCATCGGGGGCAGCTTTCTGGATGTGCTGACGGAGGTCAGCAGCAGCCTGCTCCATTTCGGCGATAGTGCCACCCTCGGGAATCCGGTTGGAGGCCTCAGCCCCGTTGGTTTCGCTGAAGGCCACGTGGTTGTCCTCAAGGGTTTTGGATTGACCACGTGTTCTTCCCATTTTGATAGGAATTTTGTGTTTGGCGAAGGGGAGGGTTTCTTACTTGATTGTTCGGACTCTCAACGAGAGCACCAAATGATGGATAGTGTACTCGAGGGGTAGCTTATCCGAGGGTTATTGCGGAGAATAACTAGAGAGAAGTTAGAGCAAACAAGTAAGAGAGAGAGAGTCAAGTGTATTAAATGAACTCAGTGTGTTTTTACAAGGCGAATAAAGACTGCTATTTATAGCAACCATAAATGCAATGAGGGTACACGTGTCAACAATCTAACGGCCGAGGGTCACTTCCATCGGGCTGGCATCGGCATTTGCATGTGGCCGCATTAAATGCGGTGGTTGGATGTGACGTTGTACTTGGTACGGTGATTCGGGCGCATGTGGAGAGGAGATTCTGTCGAGAAGGATGCCTTCGGATAATCATGTTGGGCCGAAGGCTCTTCTAATCCCCTCCCCCCGTGCCGAGGGCTGTTGTAGCCGAAGGCTCCTGAATTCCGCCATTTTCTCCGAGTAGCTTCGTATGCTCAAATCTGGTTGTTCTGTGAGATTTTGAGCCTTCGGCCATGTAGCCGAAGGCCTTGGCATGTACACCGTGGACTCCTTGACACTTGGGCCGCTGTGGTTTGGGCTGATGTGCTTCCTGGGCCCGTTGAGCCTGTGTTAGAGTAGCGGGAGTCTATGAGTCGGGGGTTCCTGGGCCATATACTCCATCAACACCTGTTAAAAGTTTTAGAACTTTAAAAAGTTTGATCTTTCTACTTTTAGAAAGATGTGATGGGCTAGAAGAAGATCCAGAGTCATGGTCTTGATGGGAATTAGCATATTGGCAATGACTAATGAGTAAGTAGTTATAGTTTCAAAAGTCCCTGCAATAAAAGAAAATTCATTAATATTAAAAAAAAGGTGCACCTCATCTCACGAGAATCATAAATAGTAAGTGTTGCAGGATCTCAAATGAATACATATATTCAAGTGACAGGTTTTACACTAAAAGTTATTAAATTTTACATTTAAAGATACTAAAACTGATATTGTTTATATTATAGAGCAAGCCGTTTAAAAAAAGTTAATTGACATTTTCATGGAGTAATAAATAAATAAATAAATTGGTAAAATTTTAAAACTGGTTTGTCTCTCCAGCTTTAATATGTTAAGGAAATGCTATACTTTCAAATCTTTAAGTGGAAAGTTTAAAGGAAAGAAAACGTTATTGTTCATTACCTGATTATCTCCCCACGTTTCAAAAGAAAATTGAAAATAATGCATAATTTTAATGGGATCAAAAGCACCCTAATATAAAATAGTACTACTATTAACTTAACATATACAGTTATAACAGGTGTAAAAAAGCATATAAACAATGCATAACATCTACAATTCACTAAACAAGATAAGGAATCTTAAGCATTTCGATTTAAAATCCACATCTAATCAAAGAGAAGAATTTGGGAATTTCGAAGGATGAGAAGCTAATCATAAAATCCTGTTCATGAAGTATTACCTGGTGTCTGCTAAAAAATAAACATAGGAAGAACAACTTATTTTCACAGATAGAAGTCAGGGAAATATTAATTGCATTAAAACAATGCTAACAAAGAAACTTTCATTTGTGCATAAATGTGATAGCCATAGTTCAAGAGATAAAAACTTAATCTAGTACAACATTTTCATTAGCATTTTATCAATTAAGCACATTGCTCACATGAAAATAAAACGACTTCTAGATTTTAATTTAAAAAAAGAAAAACGCCAAATCATAAACATAAACTACTCGGTATAACATAAACTAAAGTTATAGCATAAACTTTCAGTGATTATGCTTTCATAATCATTTACAATAACAACCATACAATATAGTAAAGGAAAATGGAACATAAACTAATCCGAATAAAACACATACCCAATTAAAATTTCATTATAAACTGTAAAGGAACAAAAAATTGTAGAAATGAACAAAGAAAAACCTAAATTTACCTTATAATTCATGTTGAGGCGGCAAATTTCATCATCTCCCTTCAGGACGACTTTTATGTCGCGCTTCATGGCATGAAAATGATGTCCAATGGCATAAAGTTGTAAAGATGAAGATAGTGAAGGTTTTGTCGAAAAAGAAAATTGCATCAAGAGTTGGTGAGCAATTAAAAATAATGTGAATAGCTCATATGGATTAAACGCTAAAGTTTATGGATCTAATTGACTGTTTTTTTAGTTTGAGAGTTTAATTGACTTTTTTGATATACTAGGAGAGCTTATTTGACAGTTTTTCCAAGAAAAAGAGTTACAAGTAGAAGCTAATGCATGGACTCCTTCAGCTATAACATTTTGTAATATATGCAACAAATGCAGCTCGTGTTGTAGCAACTTAAAAAGACTGCATGATCCGCTTTTTATAAACTAATCTTCTCATAGTCCTTAGGAATTGCTTTACCAGCAACCCTAAGGCCGATGTACATATATCCATATAAAAATAAATAAAATGGGAAGATTTCGATCCAGGAACGCAAAAAATATACGCGCATAGCGTGTTAACCTAGCTATTCAAATATATGACCAAACGAAAGATAGTTTCTAAAAAAGTGACTTGGTAATTTTTAGTGAGTATAATCATGTGCACACATAACATCAAAGTAATTAAAAAAATTCAATTACTTTACTCAATTTTATTCACAAGTCTTATTTTAATAATATTTTACTCAATTCGTAAAAAGAGACTTTTTACGAATGGATGGACCGTTGCTTCATAATAAAGAAGCAGAAACAGTTTAGTGGGTCATTTTGCTTTATTTCATCATACTCCCAAAGCAAAAAACAATGATACTTTGACTCCATCGCAAGAATGAACCAACCACAATTGTTATGAACTAGCAATTTGCTTTTAATAATATACCTGGAAGTGTCTCAGACATGGCTTTGAAAAAATGGCAGAATAAAGTGGGGTATTTTTGGACATGGAATAGATCACTACCCTTCACAACTTGTCTTAACTTTTTCCATCTCTCCTTCAACATATTTCGGCTATAAGCAAAGAAGTCATCACCACTAAAGCAGCTATCTGAAACAACTCCAAGGATCTTAGTTGCTCTCAGTTGGGAGTCTTTAGATACCCCACTTGTGCTCACCTCTATAAACTTTGTCATCTTCTTTGCAACTTTTTTATCCCTTACAATTGCCCAACTACAATTCACACATAGATCGCCACATTTTATTACAATAAGAACAATATAATAATACAACAATCACTACAAAAATAGTTGTGTTTTTTGTGCTCAACAAGATTTGTTTAGATTCATTATTATAATATGCCTCGAGTTACAACCCGTGGAGAGATAAATAAATGGAATCACAAATTTAATACTTTAAAAAGAAAGTGACAATTTTTATACAAAATATAAAAGAAAAGTTGACATGGTCGAGTGAGACTCGAAAAGTATGAAATTATTTAAATCGACCATCCCCAACATTTCATCTTGCCTACACCACTCAGCACAAAGAGTGTTATATATGTAATGAAAAATGCTACTTATACACGTTGGTTACATGTCGAATGCACAAACAGTTGATTTTTACTTTAGTAAAGGAAACTCTTTGTGACCCCGAAAAGGAAAATTGTTTTGGGTCACAGAAAAGGTGACTCCCACTGTGCACACACAATGATACAAGTCAGGGTCACAGTCAGTTTCATTTACTAAAATGAAAATTAATTATATGTGCACAAACAATACACACTTGGTGTGTAACCCAACTAGTGACTAATTAAGTGGTATTAAGCATCATTTCAAGAGCAATAATCTACTAAGTTCACGTATGCATCAATTAGTGACTAATTAAGTGGTAAGAAAGGGTTGTTTTGCCTTTAATAGGTGATTTAAAGCTACAAATTATTAAAAGAAAACGAGCAATTTAATTACCCAATTCATGATCCAGCATGGCTGGTGCACTTGGAAAAGGTGAAGAGCATAAGGTCGTGGCTAGGTGC
The DNA here is from genome assembly GCA_945859875.1 of Cuscuta europaea. Classification (NCBI taxonomy): domain Eukaryota; kingdom Viridiplantae; phylum Streptophyta; class Magnoliopsida; order Solanales; family Convolvulaceae; genus Cuscuta; species Cuscuta europaea. The sequence goes on from CAMAPE010000038.1 coordinate 15,475,059, forward strand.
AGAGGAAATTGCAGTGTAATGCGGCCAATAATGAGCAAAGTCATAAATAACAGTTCCTTGAGGTCTATTAACCACAGGTTCCCTTGTGGCCCCATGAGGGTTATTTGGAGTGGTTACCAGCTCTATATAAGCTTCCTCTTTATCAAAATTCCTTGCATCTCCTCCCCATTTGTAGCTCCTCGATCTTAGTAGGTTTGCAATTTTTGGATATGACGGCAAGAGGCAATGTTAGAAGCTTTATTATATCCGATACCATATTAAGATTGTATTTGGGTGAATGAAATGAAGCTAAGTCTATTGTCTGTTTTGAAAACTATTATTTAGATTTGGATAAAATTGATGAAACTGAAACGTTTAATAAATAAAGTAGACTCATTTGGTTATGTGGATGATATAGCGACTAGAGTTGTAAAATCATCATAAAAACAAATGTCGTCTTATAAAAACACGATAAAATTTGAATAGCAAGAAGATAAAATTGACATATACTACTATTTGTTGTAAATAAAGCGACTAAACCGAAACATTGATTCTGCCGGAACTTATGAAGTTCTGGCTAAAGTGACTGGATTGATTGGTTTTGCTGATTAAAATATGCTACGTAAAATATGCTACGTACATTATTAATAAAAAAATTATATGAAAAATAGCTAACATGATCATGTACAGTAACTTCACTAATTATAGCCTGAAAATAACCCCAACCTTACTTTTCTTATTATTACACAATTCAACATGCGAAATCAAAACTTACGTGTTTGGTGAAAAAGTTAGCTCTTAAGCCTATAAGCCAAAAATATGATCACCAAACGGGCTCTAAGACCTCTTTCAAAAAACTACTTTAAGAACGAATGAATTATATTAACTACTTTAAAACCAAATGAATTATACTTTTAGAACATCCGAAAAATGTTACTCCGTACATAGTTTTAGTTAAGATATTTTAACTTGAACTAAAATTTTCTATTAATATGAAAGACTTTATTCTATTTATACGCGTTTGTGATGCTGCCTCATTAAAAACCTTGTCAAGGAAAATCCAGTGGGACAAAACCTTGATCAAGAAAAAAAGAGTGCAATGTGTATGTACTCCCCATGTTGACTGCATGCATATATACAGATATACTCCCTCTGTTGAATGTGTGCGTATATACTCCTATGTTGACTACATCACTTCGGGACTTTGTTGAATTTGATTCGATTTGATTACCAACTCTCCATTGTACAGTGTGTGCCTAATTGAAAACCTTGTTGGAAAAATCCTTTGGGAAAGAACCAATCAAGGAAAAGTATGCATAATATACGTAAAAACGATGTGTTACATTGACCGCCTCATTAAAATCCTAGCTTTAACTGAGAAAACCACGTGAGAAAAACTTAGTAAAGGAAAGAAGTACACACATTTAGCCTTCAGGGCTTAATCTTCTGGATTACTTTTAAATTTACTCTTCTGGAGATAATAATAATATTTCAAGTCTTATGTCACAATATGTTATTTGAAAATCACAAACTACCTCATTAAAAACCTTAGACCAATTCAAGAAACCCCCATGGGACAAAACTTGGTTAAGGAAAAAGAGTACAATTGCATTTGGTCTTCCGGACCAATCAACGGTTTAATCTCACAAGGACCAATCAAAACCTTCAGGGCATTATATTCTAAATTAATGCTAAAATAACTCTTCTAGAGGATAGTAGTCTTCCGCTATGTATTTTTCTCATTCCTTAAAAACCACAAAATATCTTGTTAAAACCTTTGGCCAAGAAAACCCTTTGGGACAAAACTTGGCAAAGGAAAAAACAAATAACATTTGGTCTTCTAGACCAATTACCCACTTCACATAAAAATGACTGCTCATTATGTTTAGGAAAAAAATATACCATACAATAATTCTTCATAATTTAAGGTGATTAAAATTCTTAGTCCATATAAACCTCCCAAGTTATTTGAACGGATTTTATGGGCATCAGTCACTAAACTCTTTAAGAGTATAAGTGGAAGTAATTGGATAAACTCATCACTCTGCAATGTGTACTTCAAACCCATCAAATTTAATGTTAATGCACTTATACACATCAAACATGTAATTACTAAATATTCTCACATATTGGTCCATGAAAAAATTTAAAGGGGCATGCTTTGACCTTTATATAATTCAATCCCAAATAATTAGACTAACATTCTGGTGTTCACAATCAAGAAATTCAAATATGTTCCATTTAAGTTTGGTCAGGTGTTTCAAAACTTCAAACAACTTTATCCACACGTTTCACTTAGACAACACTTTATGTTTTTCTTATTCAATTGTTTCTGCAGGAAAGGTTGATATATATAGTATAAATATATTTCATTTGAAACTAGTTTATTTATATTCTAGTAACAAAACTATGTGAAACAAATACGTAAATCATTCACATTAGATCCTCTATAGGAGGCACTCATTACGAGTGATGTTTTCTCATGGTGCAAAAACCTTGTTCAACCATGATATTAAATAATATATTTCACACCATTATAATAAAACATAGTTCGTGTATAAAATAAATCATTTCATCATATCACCCAGGTTGTAATTAGGCACAATCATTTTTTTTTTATATTTTCAACGACCATGCTTACAATATATTGCATCTCCCACTATTGCAGTTGTTCATTATATTCAATTCTGAATTCACTTAATAAGAATAATTCCCAATCATCTTCTCTTTATTTAATTACTGTAAATATAAAAGGGTTCATATTCATGTTGCATGTTGTGTTCACATCTTTCTTTTCATCATTGTCCTTCAAGGACACAATTCAAATTATAACAATGACATCTGATTTCTCATTAACTGCCACATTTACAGGAGTTTAAACTACAACATGAATGTAATCTCAAAATCAATTTAATTCAAGTATTGGCACCCTACGTCCGCAATATCTTGATTCATGGGACTTTAGGCCCAATGTTTATTTGAGTTTCTCATCCATGAAATATCGATCATAATTCACAAGATTGAGGATTATAGGTCCATCACGTTTCGTCTGGTCAAACTTTATTATTATATATTATGAATTGATAGTCTTGGAAAAATAAATCATTGACGTCAATCTAATCAATAAGATTCATGTTTCATCAAAGTCCTCTATATGAGTGATACGTTCGTAATTTCCATTTCTATGTTTATGTTTTTAATTAGTTTTGCTTAACTTTTACTTTGGAAATTACACACTTTTGGTGTAATAGATTAGATTGTTAAATTCTTGTAAATAGGTTAGATTAGATATATTCTGAGCTTAAGCAGGTTTTGGTCACCCAAAGTACAGTTGGTGAATCCAAAAAGTGAAGAGAAGGTGCAAAAGTTCAAAGACAAAAGAAGATCTTGAATTTTGGTCTATACTCGGTCGAGTATTAGCTATACTCGATCGGGTATTAGGTTGGAACTTCAAATCGGATCAGATCCGAAGACAAAGGAACATGCAGGGAAGATTTTGGCCACGATTCTATGTCTATACCCGATCGGGTAGACCGACATACCCGATCGGGTATGCCTTTAAATTGCAAACGAAGATCGGTCGAGTATAGCCCGAATACCACTTTCTAAGCATACTCGACCGGGTATTCATATATACTCAATCGAGTATACACTTAGAAAATAGCCTGAAACCGGTCGAGTATAGCCCGAATATCACTTTCTAAGCATACTCGACCGGGTATTCATATATACTCGATCGGGTATACACTTAGAAAATAGCCTGAAACCGGTCGAGTATACCTCGGATCGGGTGTTACACACATACTCGATCGGGTACCATGTATATACCAGATCGAGTACCCGAATCCCATCCCAAAAACCTATAAATACACCTCATTTCCTTCACAAAAAGATATCCAATCCCTTTGTACATCTAAGCTCAGTATAGAATAGCTCTTTCTTTATATTTTTCATCATGTTTAGTCTCCAAATGAGGAGCTAAACTCTTCCATCTTGGTTTTGCTACTTTGAAGCTTAATGAATTTGTAAGTTGTGAGTTATTTTTCTTTAATCTTCTTCCTTGAATATTAATTCTTTCTTTCAAAATACTATCTCTATATCAAAGTTGGGGAGTGTTACTAAGATGACAATTAGTTAACATCTTGACATTGGTTATAGTAATAGCTATTTCTTCCTCTATGATAATATTGGGGAGTGTTACTAAGATGACAATTAGTTAACATCTTGATATTAATCATAGTAGGATTCATATATTTTAATATTCTTCCTTGAGTATTAATTAATTCCTATTCATATTTCATGTTAATATCTTAAACATTACTTAAAGTATCAACTAGTATTGTTTCTCATATTAATTATTACTAGAATCAATCGGTTAATACGCTTGTTATTAATCCGGTTCTTTCAACGGTAGTAAACTTAGAATATTAATGCATGCATCTCATGGTTAATGTTCCAAGGGGAATTAATTATATTGATTAAACCAATAAACCGCTTGTGTTGAGGTCATCAATCTCAATCGTTTTCATTTTAAGTTTATTGCTACTATCAAGTTAATATACGGCGCTTGTTCTATATTGACTCGATAGTAAGTTTTATTAATGAACGCATCTCGTTATTAATAACTACCCTCGATGAACTGGATATACTCCTCGATTGAGTATTCGAGAGGAAGATAGTTAAAGATATAACCGGGATCGACGAACATTTCATTAAGTGGATAAAAGCAAAACCAAGTCGCCATCTCATTGAATTAAACTCATATAGGTCGTTTACCTTAGTGTTATTAAACCAAACAAATCTAAACCCCCCTTGTTATTATTTATATAAAAGAAAAGTATTCCTTTCCCTGTGGATACGAACCTTACTACACTATACTACGTATTAGTGTTGTATTGATTAATTATTTTGAGTGCACCTAACGACGAGTGCACGTCAAATTTGGCGCCGTTGCCGGGGAAGGGCAATAAATTTTTCTTTTATTTCATATCAAGAAAAATAAAAAAAAAATATATATACCAAACAAAAAAATATAAAGAGTTCTTATTTCTTCTATTTCTGAGCTTAGTGGAGTTTATGGTTAAACATCGCTCCATAAACAAAATCATATATCAAACAAACCCAGAAATAGAACAAACTTTCGAGCGGTTGAAAAGTAAATTTTCTAATACCGACTCGGAGGAATCATCTATCATCCAGCGCTAGTTCTCATTCTAGCGAGACCGAAGAGTCAATAACCATGGCTCTTGAGACAAGAACACTACGGGAGCTCACTGCTCCAAATCTCAATCAACAACCGTTATGTATTACCTTCCCTACACTCGATGAAGGTAATACATTTGAGCTAAAATCTGGGCTCATACATCTATTGCCATCCTTTCATGGCTTAAGAGGAGAAGATCCGAACAAACACCTTTCTGAGTTCCATATTGTGTGCACAAGCATGTTCCCCAGCGGTGTCTCGGAAGAACAAATCAAATTGAGGGCTTTTCCATTCTCCCTCAAAGACACTGCAAAGGATTGGCTATTCTATCTTCCTTCGGGAAGTATAGACACATGGGCAGCAATGAAAAAATGCTTCTTGGATAGGTACTATCCCGCCTCAATCTCATCTTCTTTAAAAAAACAAATAAGCAACATTGAGCAAAAAGAAGATGAAACATTGTATGAATATTGGGAGCGCTTCAAAAAGTTGTGTGCTAGTTGCCCATATCATGGGTACACCGAGCAAGACCTCATCCTCTATTTTTATGATGGTCTTGCGGATCAAGATAGGCGCATGGTGAATGCGGCTTGTGGAGGGGGAATTGTTAACAAAACCCCTTCTCAAGCAAGGAATCTCATCTCAGAATTGGCCGAGAACTCCAGACATTACAGTGGGCGATCCTCAACTCGAAGGGTTGCCGCAGCAGAATCCAACATCTCGTTGGAAGGCCAAGTTGCTAGTTTGACTTCTCTTGTCAAAGAACTTCTTCTGAAACCTAACACTCAGGAGGTCAAAGCTTGTGGCATTTGCACAGCAACCGGGCACCCCACTGATTCGTGCCCATCCCTCCAAGAAGAACAAGTCAACGCCTTGGGTTTCCAAGGCCATCAACAGAAGAGGTATGATCCATTCTCAAATTCTTACAACCCTGGATTGCAGGATCATCCTAACTTGAGGTATGGAAACCCTCAACAATCCAACTCATCTTCTCAATCTGGTATGTCAACTGATGACATGATCCGGACTTTGACCTCAAGCATGGTCACCATGCAACAAAACATGGGACAATTTCAACAAACCATGGTACAATTTCAACATGAGACAAAGTCAAGCATTAACAATTTGGAAACCCAAGTTGGTCAAATTGCAAATGCCGTGAACCAACTTCAAACAAAGGACTCGAGTAAACTCCCATCCCAAACGGAGAAAAACCCGAGACAACATGTGAATACTATAACGTTGAGAAGTGGTGCAACGTTGAAAGAGGTAGAAGAGAACGATGAAGAGACTGAGGGTGTGGACCCTGGAAAAGTAGTTCCACCGGAGGAGGAAAACAAAGAAACCAAGCTTCCCCCCACCCTCATCATATGAACAAGAAATCCCGTTTCCTGAGGCGCTGAAGGAGACAAAGAAGCTAGAAAAAGATGCCGACATCTATGAAACCTTCGCAAAGTGTGAGGTAAACATTCCGCTTCTTAACTTCATAAAAAATGTCCCTCGTTTTGCTAAATTCTTGAAAGAATTATGCAAAACAAAAAGAAAAGATAAATTGAAAGGGAAACAAGAGGTTAGAGTTAGTGAACACGTCTCGGCCATTTTTCAGAGGAAACTCCCCGAAAAATGTAACGACCCAGGCATGTTCACTATCCCTTGCAAAATAGGAAACACCACATTTCCTAAGGCCTTGTTGGATTTAGGGGCATCGATAAATGTCATCCCCTATTCTGTTTACAAAACTCTACAACTTGGCCCCCTACATCAAACAGGTGTAGTGATTCAATTGGCAGATCATTCTAGTACTTACCCAAAGGGTGTAGTAGAAGATGTGCTAATAGAAGTAGAAAATATGGTCTTTCCTGTTGACTTCTATGTCCTTGAAATGGGAACTGATGACCAAACAACACCCATCCTTTTGGGTAGACCCTTCATGAAGACCGCAAAAACGAAAATTGACGTTTCTAGTGGTTCACTAACTTTAGAGTTCGATGATCAAAATGTGGAGTTCAACATCTTGGACTCTACGAAAAAACAAATGCAAAATCCAACTCTGTGTTCTTTACATGTTGTTGAACCACAAGAACCGCTGTTTTTCAAAGAAGCGGATAAAATCAGATGTCTTTTGAGAAAGAAACCCCGGCCTTACTGGAAAAGGCCGAAAAATAAAAATGAAAAATGGCCAAATAGGGCCTTGAAAAGTGAAACAAGGGATGCTCATGATCCCACATAAAACAAAACCAAAAAAAAAATGAATAACGTCGTGCCACGACGTTAACTAAGGCGCTACTTGGGAGGCAACCCAAGTTTATTTTAATTTTTTTTTATTTAAGTGTGTTTAATTCATTTTTTTTTATTTAATTCAAGTATTTAGAATTCATTTTTTTTCTTTCTTCTAATTATTTGAGAGATCAGTGAGGGAGGGCACTAATCATGGGTTTTTGGAAGAAAAGAAAAAAAAATGCAGGTTTTGGAACATCTGGGGACATACCCGATCGAGTATAACCTTATACTCGGTCGGGTATGAGTAAAAAGAAAAGGGACCGGGCACTACTCGATCGAGGGAGCATTCAAAAATTGAAAAATAAGCAATACCCGATCGGGTATCACTATACACCCGGTCGGGTATTGCTAGAAATGCTAAAATTGAAGGGGACTGACTCCCACACTCGACCGAGTACCCGCTTCAAAAATGAAAAAAAAAAGCATATACCCGATCGAGTATGGAGGAATACTCGACCGGGTACAGGAGACAGGCTGCTCACAAAGTTCATTTTCTAAGCATACTCGACCGGGTAACTCCACCCTACCCGATCGAGTATAGGAGACAGGCCGCTCAAAAACTACACTTTCCAGCCATACCCGACCGAGTACCAGCACATACTCGATCGGGTATACGGGTCTTATAACCCCAAATCAGCCCCAAAACACTTCATCTTCCCCAAATTCCCAACCCTATCTCGAACAAAAAATGCCCAAACCCCATTTTTACACATTCTCTCTATCATATCTCTTCCAAATCTTCACCAAATCCACCCATTCCAACGCCAAAACACTCCCCTCATCCTCCTCTACACATTCATACCCACCAATCCCATTCTCCCCCAACTTTCAGAGGTCCGAAAAACCCTACCCCCACCATTCCAATTTCGGTTTTCAAAGGCCAAATTCACTTCAAATGGCTCCAAGGAAAGAGAAAGGGCAAAGCTCAAGCACTAGGACAATCATCCCGGGCTACGAGGACATCCTTTTCGTGGACAACGAACAACGCACACGCTTCATGTCCACAATTGAAAGGCAAGTCAAACCTTCCCGCTTTTTATGCCTTGATGTTCTAAAGGAATTAGGAGTATACACAATAATGAAGAAATTTTTTCATGAGTTGCATATGGATAAAATTTTCAAAATGCAATACAACTCAAATGAAAAAATTATCTATGAATTCCTAAGCTCGGTGCACTTTGAGAACAATGAGGAGGACTTTAGGGATGATAAACTCATGTTTCGATTGTTTAATCACAATCACACCATCACGAAACTTGAGTTTGCCGAACACTTTGGTATTCCGGTCCCGTACCAAAAGTCTATATCCGACAATACCGCCTTCGGCCACACCCTATGGACCAAGATGACCGGGGAGACCAAATTTAGCTCCTCCTAACTCTACATTAGTCATGTCCAACATCCAGTCCTACGCCTCTTTTTGAAATTCCTTGCCAACTCCTTGCTTGGACGTCCCAACAACCATCATACAAGGATGGGGGATGTATGCCTCATCTCGGTAGCCTTATTCCGTATCCACGTGGATTTAAACCTCTGTAATCTCATGTGGGCTCATCTGAAGAAGGAAAGTGTGGCAAAGGGTGCTATCGTAGTGGGCGGGGTGATTATGCACTTGGTCACAAAGTTCGGGTATACGGATGACTCTCCTATACCCGACTACTGTTTAATGAACATATCTTGGCTGGGCCACTCGGGCTGTACATCTTTTTCACACACCGTTTATGGTGAAGAAAGGCCCAAAAATATGTACAACTGGCACATCCACCCCAAACCCCTCAAATACTTCCTCTTGCCCAACCCAGAACTTCCCCAACTCCACTTCAAAGCAGGCAGACCGGATCAACATTACCTCTTCCCAAACGCCCTCCCACCACATCTTCAAGAACCGGAACAGGAACTCCCCCAAAACCAACCCGATGACGAGCTCTACGAGCAACTCCATAGCCATCCAACCATGAGCCATGATTTCCCAGAACAAAGCCAAAACCCTCCTCCACCCGACTTCTTTCAACAACTTCTGGAGGGTCAACAACAACTTCTTACGGGAATAGCCCAAATGGACAACCGGCTCAACCGATTAGAGGAAGAGCAAAGAGCCGGTTTTCAAAGATTGGAGGATGAGCAAAGGGCCGGCTTTCAACGTTTGGAGGAGCTCCGGGAGGCCGATAGACACCGGTATGAGGAAGACCAACATAGGTTCTACGGGCCTATGTACTCGTTTATGGCACAGCAGGGATCCTTCCATACCATGGCGAACCCTCCTCCACCACCCTCATGGTATGACCCCACTCATTGGGGTAACTTTGGAGGATCTGGCTCCGGTGGTGGAGGGTACGACGGCGGAGATGGCGGGGACACTTACATGGGAGATGGTGGCCAAGGGAGCGGCTTTGGAAGGAGCTACTACGGAGGAGAAGGCGGGCACTAGGGACAGTGCTTGATTCAAGTGCGGGGGAGACACTCATGATGGTATGTAATTTTCATTTCTACCTAGCACTATGCATGTAATTCTTTTTGAACTTTTACACACAAAAAAAAATAAAGAAAAAAATAAACAAAAGAAAATAAATGCTAGTTAGGTTGAAAACCCAACAAAATGGGCAATCTAAGCAAAAAAGGCTTATAAAAAAAATGAGTGAGTTGGAGAGAATGGAAAATGAAAAGAGGTGCTAGGATGAAAACCTGAAAAGGCTCCTAGGCAAAATGAGAGATATGAGAGAAATGTTTGTTCTTGCAGGCACTCATTATATCCTTATGAAGAATATGAAGATTCAAGATAAAGAAGAAGAGAGGAGGAGAAAAAGAAGACAACACTAGGAGGCCATTAAACCCAAGATGCTCTGTTGTAATTTGAGTTTAAAACTCATTTTTCTTTGTAATCCTTGGTGGTCTTTGTGTTTGTATTATGTTTTTGTTGAACTGTGGAACTTTTGGACAAACATTGACACTTGTAAACATTTGATCTTACTCGAGACGAGTAAAGGTTTAAGTGTGGGGGAGTTGATACGTTCGTAATTTCCATTTCTATGTTTATGTTTTTAATTAGTTTTGCTTAACTTTTACTTTGGAAATTACACACTTTTGGTGTAATAGATTAGATTGTTAAATTCTTGTAAATAGGTTAGATTAGATATATTCTGAGCTTAAGCAGGTTTTGGTCACCCAAAGTACAGTTGGTGAATCCAAAAAGTGAAGAGAAGGTGCAAAAGTTCAAAGACAAAATAAGATCTTGAATTTTGGTCTATACTCGGTCGAGTATTAGCTATACTCGATCGGGTATTAGGTTGGAACTTCAAATCGGATCAGATCCGAAGACAAAGGAACATGCAGGGACGATTTTGGCCACGATTCTATGTCTATACCCGATCGGGTAGACCGACATACCCGATCGGGTATGCCTTTAAATTGCAAACGAAGATCGGTCGAGTATAGCCCGAATACCACTTTCTAAGCATACTCGACCGGGTATTCATATATACTCGATCGGGTATACACTTAGAAAATAGCCTGAAACCGGTCGAGTATAGCCCGAATACCACTTTCTAAGCATACTCGACCGGGTATTCATATATACTCGATCGGGTATACACTTAGAAAATAGCCTGAAACCGGTCGAGTATACCTCGGATCGGGTGTTACACACATACTCGATCGGGTACCATGTATATACCCGATCGAGTACCCGAATCCCATCCCAAAAACCTATAAATACACCTCCTTTCCTTCACAAAAAGATATCCAATCCCTTTGTACTTCTAAGCTCAGTATAGAATAGCTCTTTCTTTATATTTTTCATCATGTTTAGTCTCCAAATGAGGAGCTAAACTCTTCCATCTTGGTTTTGCTACTTTGAAGCTTAATGAATTTGTAAGTTGTGAGTTATTTTTCTTTAATCTTCTTCCTTGAATATTAATTCTTTCTTTCAAAATACTATCTCTATATCAAAGTTGGGGAGTGTTACTAAGATGACAATTAGTTAACATCTTGACATTGGTTATAGTAATAGCTATTTCTTCCTCTATGATAATATTGGGGAGTGTTACTAAGATGACAATTAGTTAACATCTTGATATTAATCATAGTAGGATTCATATATTTTAATATTCTTCCTTGAGTATTAATTAATTCCTATTCATATTTCATGTTAATATCTTAAACATTACTTAAAGTATCAACTAGTATTGTTTCTCATATTAATTATTACTAGAATCAATCGGTTAATACGCTTGTTATTAATCCGGTTCTTTCAACGGTAGTAAACTTGGAATATTAATGCATGCATCTCATGGTTAATGTTCCAAGGGGAATTAATTATATTGATTAAACCAATAAACCGCTTGTGTTGAGGTCATCAATCTCAATCGTTTTCATTTTAAGTTTATTGCTACTATCAAGTTAATATACGGCGCTTGTTCTATATTGACTCGATAGTAAGTTTTATTAATGAACGCATCTCGTTATTAATAACTACCCTCGATGAACTGGATATACTCCTCGATTGAGTATTCGAGAGGAAGATAGTTAAAGATATAACCGGGATCGACGAACATTTCATTAAGTGGATAAAAGCAAAACCAAGTCCCCATCTCATTGAATTAAACTCATATAGGTCGTTTACCTTAGTGTTATTAGACCAAACAAATCTAAACCCCCTTGTTATTATTTATATAAAAGAAAAGTATTCCTTTCCCTGTGGATACGAACCTTACTACACTATACTACGTATTAGTGTTGTATTGATTAATTATTTTGAGTGCACCTAACGACGAGTGCACGTCAATGAGCCATAAAAGATGAACTCATGTTCTGTATCATATAGTTTCTAAAACTTATCACCTGCAGCTTTTAACGTATAACATCCTCTTGTAGAGGCATCAATGACTTAGTATAATAAAAACCGGTTTTATTTTATATACACATAATGAACGTCTAACCATGCTTCATGATTTGGTTGAGCTCAAGCTTTATAATGATTTCTTTCAATCACTTTGCCAGTTTACTTATCATATTTTACATGTTTCAATGAACTCTTCTGGGATATTTTCCCCACATTCCAAAATATAATTGTGTTTATGCCTTTATATTCCCCCCTAATGTCGGGAAATGTGTCGTAATGTTTTTGAACAAAGATTTATGTACATATGGAGCCACTTCTGTGGTCCAAATACATCATTTATAAAGTGGGTTTTTCAATATTGGCACACTTTGGCTTATTTGAACGTGTAAACTTTTGGGGGCTAGTTTAACAAATGCCGAATTAATATAAAATAGATTTTTTTCATATATTTAGGTAACTTTCTAGCAGTTTACCTCAGGCGAAACATTTATCTTATAATTCTAGATATATTTTGTGAGTTATTTTATCCTCTTCAGTATATTTCATATAAGTCAGCAAAGCGGTCTTATACTACTCATTACATGTAGATATTTCAAGAGACCATATAGTGAGACCAAATTTAATATTCACTCACATTGTGAAACTTCAAATTCACTTAACTCCCATGGATCCATTTTAAAATACTAGGAGACTAGACGGTCTTGTCATTCTCTTACCTAAAAATAATATATACATTAGATGTCTTATATGGCATTTGATTTAAACCTGGGTTGAGACAAAATGTATACCTTCGAGCAACATGCGTTTGAGTTATTTAAAAATACAATTATTATAATACGAAAAGCAACTCTGCTACTGGCATATATTATGGAAGCACAATTTACATTGTCTGCTTATGGTCTCAAACTATCACTTAGTAAGTATGATTTCACATTTTAAGGTTCTACTTTCCATGATTGAGTAGCTTCATGAGCGTATAATCAATGCCTAAGGTTTTATAATTTATGTGGACAACTAACTTATAAATATAATTTGTGCTTTCAATACTTATTGTCCTCAAAATAGGATTAAATTTCTAATGTGCAAGACTCTCAAAAAGTTAATATAAATCAGGCTCTACATCACAAATATATTCATGCTTTAGGCATCTATTTATATATAACAAAAGAAATAGCTCATTAAAATACATTTTTACCCCTACAAATGATACGTGTCATCCTCACCAAATTTTACTCTCCATACTATATAATGACACGTGGCAACTCCTACACCTTCTCCTAAACACACCAAAGTAAAGAAAAGATACGGCCAAGGCCAGGTATATGTAATTTGTGAGCTATAATAAAAACCCATTTTTCTTTAAAGTGAAATAATTTTTTTGTTCCCACTTCAAACTTTACAAAACATATATCAAATTTCATGATTTTTTATGATCTTTCATTTGACATCAATATTGTAATATTAAAAAAATTTAAAAAAAATCTGAAATTTTATTAATCAACATTTCTATTTTCCAACATCGATGTAGATAGTTCAGTATTACATAAGTAAATAATTTCTAATGTATGATTCGAATAAGATTGGCAGATAAAATACGAATTATTAACTATAAGCGAATATAAGTATATTTAAAAGGTATTTATATGTATGTACGTGATCATAAAAGTGTACTCATAATCAATTTAATCAGTTTTAATTCACAATTATCTATTGGACAGGTTCTTTATAGTTACTTTGATATAAAACTAAAACATAGTTATAACCATTAAAAGTTAATAAGTCACATTTTATTGATATTTAGTGACTATAATAAAAAACTAGCCCTTATATATTAAAAAGATGCTTATATGCTCATTTTTCATTTAAAATTATGTGTTGTTCTGTGACCATGTTTTTGGATTTATCAACTTTATCGGTCAATTCTTTAACCAAATACTTAAATTTTGATTTCATGGCTGGATTTTGTAATGAATAAGAAAGGTTGAAGTTACTTTTTTGTCTGAATTGAATGAAGTTGCTATAAATGAAAATTTCAGCTAATATTTTTTGATTAATTTTCATTATTTTATACATAAAATATAATTTGAATTTAATTTTTCCATAATTCAACGGATTCAGCCAGTTATTATACAACTTTCTAATTTTTTTATAACGTAAATACGAATTATTCTGTATTAAATAAATAAAAAGTTTCTAATATATGACCAAGATAGTTGATAAACATATGACTTATTAAATTAACTGTTAGTGAACATAATTGTTTTCAAAATTGAAACACTGAATTTACATAATCACAATTATGTAATTCAGGATTGAAGATGCGAAAGACGAGAAACAAAATTATTAATGGGTGAATCATTACACATTTGTGAAAGATGTGGGAGAATTATTTGTCATATATAGTGTTATTATGTATAAGATAAACCATCTAATAATTGAGCAGAATATTTCTCTCTCATATTTAGTGTTTTTAAGTATAAGATAGGATAAGATAAACTGGCTAACAATTGAGCGACCAAATTTTTTCTCTAATTATGTGATGCTTTTAGTGGTAAGATAAGCCGATTAGAAATGTCAAATCTTTTTGGGACATCCAAAAAAGGAAATTTGGCTAACCTTTTCGGGACGGAGGGAGTAATTTTTTCGTTTCTACTTCAAACTTTACAAAACATACATCAAATTTCATGATTTTTTATGATCTTTCATTTGACATCAATATTGTAATATAAAAAAATTTAAAAAAAATCTGAAATTTTATTAATCAACATTTCTATTTTCCAACATCTATGTAGATAGTTCAGTATTAGATAAATAAATAATTTCTAATGTATGATTCGAATAAGATTGGTAGATAAAATACGAATTATTAACTATAAGCGAATATAACTATATTTAAAAGGTATTTTATATGTATGTACGTGATCATAAAAGTGTACTCATAACCAATTTAATCAGTTTTAATTCACAATCATCTATTGGACAGGTTCTTTATAGTTACTTTGATATAAAACTAAAACATAGTTATAAACATTAAAAGTTAAGAAGTCACATTTTATTGACATTTAGTGACTATAATAAAAAACTAGCCCTTATATAATAAAAAGATGCTTATATGCTCATTTTTCATTTAAAATTATGTGTTGTTCTGTGACCATGTTTTTGGATTTATCAACTTTATGTCACTCACTTATTGTACTCACTTTTAAGAATCATATTTAATTTTAAAATTAATTTAATCATGAAAATTAATAAGCAACAAATTCTAATGAGTAGTGATGATGAATTATTCCTAATAGATTCTTCATCAAATATTTATTGTATGACTTATACTTTATAGTATTAGCTCATTGTACTCTTATTTTTCAAAAATGTAGAATCCTCAAAAAAAAATATTTTAATATTTAATTAGATCATGAATAAAGATATATACAGCAACTGCAATTTCCCGTGCGTATACATAAGTGTTATTATGTATAAGATAAGTCACCTAATAATTGAGCAGAATATTTCTCTCATATTTAGTGTTTTTAAGTATAAGATAAGATAAGATAAACTGGCTAACAATTGAGCAACCAATTTTTTTCTCTAATTATGTGATGCTTTTAGTGGTAAGATAAGCCAATTAAAAATGAGTGGATTTTTTTTTCCTCTCATTGTAGTATTTTTAGGTATATAAGATTTTAGGTATAAGAAGATTATGTCATAAGACGGTTAACGATTGAGCAGGAGAATGTTTTCTATCATATATCGTGTTTTTAGGTATAAGACGATAAACCACCTAACAATTTAGTGAGAAAAATTTGTCTCTCATTTGTAGTTATTTAATTTCAAGTAAAAGATAATCCTGTTAATAGTTGAGAGGAAAAATTTCCTCTCTCATATTTAGTGCTTTAGGTATTAGAAGGTAGACTTGCTAACAATTGAGTGGAAAACCGGGGAGGGGAGTTTTTGTCTCATATGTAGTGTTTTTAAAGTTTTAGGTATTAGAAGATAAGCTTCTTGACAATCGAGCAGAATAATTTTCTCTCTCATATGTAGGTCTTTTAAGTTTAAGATTAAGATAAACTGACTAACAATTGAGTATGATAATATTCTCGCTCATTAATTTGTATTGCTTTTAGTTATAGGAAGCTAAGGAGATAAGCTTGCTAACAATTGAACAAGTGAGCTTTCTTTCTTGCTTTTTAATATAAAGATAAGCCGATTAACAATTGAGCGGAAGAAGTTTTTCTCTCATATGCAATGCTTTTAGGAATAAGATTTTAAATATGAAAAAGATTAAGCCATAAGTTGTCTAACAATTGAGCGAGAGATTTCTCTCTGTCATAAGCAGTGCTTTTAGGTATAAGATAACAATTGAGAAAACAAATTTCTCTATCATATATAAGTAGTAGTTCTTTTAGGTATAAGACAAGTCAGCTAAAAATTGAGCAGGAGAATTTTCTCTCTCATATGTAGTCTTTTAGATATCTACTAAAAGTACGACTTATTAATTTTTAGTTACTATAATTATGTTTAAAATTATATCAAAGTCACTATAAAAGTTCATAGACAATTTATTTTTTTTTATTTAGAAATATCTATATATTGGAGAGGTTCTTCCTTATAGTTACTTTGATACGGAGTATAAAACTAAAATATATTTTTTTTGCTGGAAAACGCTTATATTAAATTCAAAAATCAAACAACTAAACATCCTATGTGTGTGTGTGTGTGTGTGTGTGAGAGAGAGAGAGAGAGAGAGAGAGAGAGAGAGAGAGAGTTTCATCGCTCAATTATTAGCAAATTAAGTTTGATAATAATTGAGCGGAAAAATTTTCCCTCTAATATATAGTGTTTCTAGGTATGAGAAGATAACTTTGCTAACAATTGAGCAGAGAAATTGAGCGGGAAAATTTTCTATCATATGTGGTTGTTTTAGGTATTGAGCGGGAAAATTCTCTGATATGTAGTTTTTTAAAGTATAAGATAAGCCGGCTAACAATTGGGTAGAAGAATTTTGTCTCTCATATGTAATGGCAGGTTTATGTATAAGAAAATAAGTTTGCTAATAATTGAGTGGAAAATTTCTCTCTCACATGTAGTGCTTCAATGTATCAGAAAATAAGCTTGCTAACAATTGAGTAGACAAATTGACTGAGAACATTTTATCTCTCATATGTAATGTTTTTAGGTATTATTAGAAGGTAACTTTGCTAATAATTGAGTGGGGAAACTCTCTCTCATATGTATTGTTTTCAAGTATAAGATAAGTCGACTAAGAATTGAGCGTGATAACTTTATCTCATACGTAGTGATTCTGAGTAACAGAAAATAGGCTTCCTAATAATTAAATGAGAGAATTTTCTTTCTCACATGTAGTGCTTCTACATATTACAATATAAGTTTGCTAACAATTGAGCGGGGAAATTGAACAATATAATTTTCTCTCTCATATGTAGCGATTTTAGATATATCAAGATAAGACAATAAGCTTGCTAACAATTGAGCGGATGAACTTTCTTTCTCATGTGTACTTCTTTCAAGTATGATGATAATCCAACTTACAATTGAGCAAGAGAATTTTCGCTACCATATGTATTGATTTTAGGTATAAGTAGATATGTAAGCTTACAATTGAGCAGGAGAGTTCTCTGTCATATGTGATGCTTTTAGATATAAGAAGATAATCTTACTAATTATTAAGCGGGAAATATTTACATATTAATTTGTAATTAGATAATGAGTACAAATATATGCACCAACTGCTCTTTCCCGTGCGTATGCACGGGTACTATACTAGTTATGTGATATAAAATAATGTCTTTGCAAAAATTCACTAATTACTTGCTTTTCACGAAACTATATGACTAACGCACCACGAAATATAAGTGTAGAGAGTCAAACATTTAATTAGAGTTTGACTCAAGTTAAAGTACTCGTATATAAAAATAATAACATAGAATTATTCAAACAAAAAGACATGTACATGAGCCATATAAAAATGTGGACGTACCTGTAATCTTTGATGTGCTTTTCTTAATGCTTAGTTTAACTCCAAGTAATATGACATAATTTTCATTATAATACAAATAAGCATTAGAAAGGAAATGGAATGTTAATGACTTGATATAGATTTCCATCATACATAATCAAAGCACTGAAATACTACTAAGGCACATTAAAAAAACTTTAGAGGCACTAGCCTCAATCTCAGCTAGTGAAATTAAGCAAAACTTAGAAAATAAAAAGCTTAGTGCTCCAATAATTTGAAACTTTAAATGATTCGGACTAAACGGGTTTGTGTATTCCAAAATAAGAATATCATGTTTTAATTTTCTAAATAGGAGTAATTAGTGTCATGTTTTGGCAGTTCAGGCTTTAAACATTACAGTATTTTCCAAACTTGACAGTAATTACTCCTATTTAAGGAAAACAATATCACGGTCCTATTTTAGAAGTCTGAAACGTTTTTACTCCTATTTCAGAAATTTTTCGTTAATTTAGGGGTAAACTCCCATTAAGAGTAATTTACGGACAAACTCCCATTAAGGCTAATCAAGTAAAGCAAATTTATTTTAATAAAGAGATATTATTTAGACTATTACCTGTTTGTATAAAAACTTTGTATAATCTACTCATGATAGTGAAATATATGAAAGTTAGTAGATGTACAAATAAGGGTTAATTAGCTAAATAGGACTAAAACATGCCTAAAAATCACAAAAATGACTACTATGTTTTACATTCCCTAAATAGGGCTTATCATGTGTGTTTGGACAAATATATTCCTGCAGCTATTATGACTAAAATAAATATTTAATAAAATTAAAACGCAAAAAAACTTATTAAAATTAAAATAAAAAATGAAAAAAGTAAAAATAAAAAATATATACTACTGGCCGACTCTTGGCATTTTCAGAAAAAAATCATTTTTTACACAAAATGACATTTTTTAGACAAAAATAACATTTTTTTATTGATTGGATGTGGTGATGCTGGGAGGCGGTGAAAAAGCATCCATATTCTATGTACACAAAATGACATTTTTTATTGATCGGAGGTGGTGATTGTACCTGTGGGACGGGGAGCTACTTTAACGTTCCTAGCCAGGGTTATCATATGGATGAGTATATATAGTTTGCTTGAATTTATTATTCTATGTACACATTTTTATTAATAAAAGAAAGTCAAAACTACTTTTATTTTCCCCCATTCTTTTTAAAAAATTATTAGAATTGCGTTTAAAAAATATTACAAATGAATATGATTTGAGAATTTTAATTCGTACACAAGGATATTACAAAAAGAAACTAATGGTCTGTTTACAATATTTCAATAAATTCACAAAATTTAAATTTATGGGAGAATTGCATTTTTAGTTCCGTAACTTTGAACTATGCCCGTTATTAGTCTTGTTTTTTTTACTTGATTGCAAATTTGGTCCTAAATCTAATCAATCTTTGCAATTTAAGGACTTTTCCACCGAAAACTATACTTTTTGGCTGACAATTCGACGTCAGTGACTTCTTTTCCAGCTAGTTTATGCCTAAAAAGTGTACTTTTCGATTGAAAAGTCCTTAAATTGCAATCATTTATTATTTACATTACCAAATTTGCAACCAAGTAAAGTTACAAGACTAATAACATATAGAGCCGAAAGTTACGGGATTAAAACTGCAATTCTCTCTAAATTTATTGTTTAATTAAATAAAATTACATATCAATTTCATGGTTAAAATTAAAAACTTTATTTGGAAAAGCCTCATCCAAATCCATTGCAAAAGAAAACGGCGCAGTTAGAAAAGCTTCATCCTAATCAATTACAAAATAAAAATAAAAAGGTTTCGGAATGGCGTTTCCAAATTAGCTCCACCATTTTTTATTTCTGAAACCCTAATCTATTCGGAATGTTGGGTTCGGAATTACGAGGCCGTTTGGCAACCCTGTTTTTCGGCTTATCAGGCTTATCAACCACCTTTTTCACCAAACACATAATTTTTGCTTCCGCGCGCTGAATTATGTAATAAGCAAAAAAAGTAAGGTTGGAGTTACTTTTCTGGTTGTATTGGCTGAAGCTACTGTAGATGACCATTTTAGCTATTTTTACATATAATTTTTTCTTTATTTTGTTAATACAATATATTTTAATTTTTTTTTCTTAAATCAGCAGAATCAGCCAATGCAGTCACTTCAGCCAGAACTTCATAAATTTCAGCAAAATCAGCCAAATTAGCCGATTTTCGTGCTACCAAACGGGCTCGTAGAAAACCTAAAAAAAGTCTTGTTTTTTGGACTGCATGTTGGATTTTCCCCTATTCTGAGAAATCACCATGTAGTGGAAGTTAATAGCCCATAATATAGGGTCATCTTTGTAATTATTTGAATCTTGGTTTTATTATAAATACATCACTAGCACACCCTATTAGGGCGAGTCATTATTCCACAAATAATATTGCATATTGTATCAGTTGCCTAGGTTATACCCTAGAATTTGCGCGTCGTCTTTCTTCTCCCATGACGATCGCCGACTCCCAAGAAGGCTCATCTACTGCCATTACTCCTTCGTCTTCGTCCGCAGTAAGCATGGCAATATCTTCTCCTTCTATGGCGCCCAGTCCAAGCTCGGTGCAGCCGACCTCAATTGTTCCAGCTTTCTCGTTGCCCTCTTCGATCATCGCAGAACCTTCTGCGACCCCAAGTCTGCGCATGAGGCCAGGCATTCAAGTTCCACCGGCTCTGAATTCTTATCGTCCCTTTAACATGCCGGAACCCTTCACATGGACTCCTACTGCAGCACCCTCTTCTGCCTCTATGCCATAGTATGTATCCTCTGCACCCACGAATTCTTTTCCGGGTTTTGGTGGCTCCTCTTCAGCGTAGGCCGTATATTCTGGTCCAACATTCTCTGGACAGCCTGGCATAGCTCCTTTACAGCCACAGCAGTCTGCGCAATTACCAGGTTTTTCATCTCCTCCCACTTATTTGGCATCATTGGCATCTCACATGGTGTTTTCAACACCTAATGTTACAAATATTGTGACTACTCGGTTGAATGCGGTTGAGGATTATCTCCCGTGGCGTACTCAATTCGAGTCCTTTCTTGTCTCCCATAGTCTTTTTGGGTTTCTAGATGGCTCTGTTTTGACACTGCCACAATTTATTCTTGACATTACACGACGGGAGATGCCCAATCCGGAATATCATCACTGGTTAAAGATTGATTAAACCATTAGATCATGGCTATTTGCTACCTTGTCCTGTGATATCCTTATGGAGGTTCATGATCTAAAGGTTTCTGCCAGAATTTGGGAGTGTCTTGAGACTAGATTTATGTCCGCTTGTTTGGCTCGATCCTTGGAATTTAAAAGGCTACTGTCACACATTAAGAAGAAAGAAAATCAGTCCACGGATCAATACTTGTTGGAAATTAAAGTTCTAGCTGATTCCTTAAATATGATTAATTCTCCCATGAGTAATAAGGAACTTATTGAATATACCATCAATGGTTTGGGTCCTGACTATGAGTCCTTAATTACTCCGGTCACTTATTTTCTGGGAGATGCAAATCTGGCTACTTTACGCCCAATCCTCCTCGCTCAAGAGCAGCGCAACTTGTTTCTTCGTGCACAAGACTCACTGCCAGCGCCTCAGGCTTTTGTTGCTGCTCGCGGTGGTCCTCCTAGTGATCGCGGGGGTGTTGCTCGAGGTCAGGGAGGCAGAAATCACGGCAACCGTGGCCACCGTGGGGGTCTTGGTCGCGGTCAGCACGGACGTGGACGGGGGCATGGAGGTAATTTTCCGCAGCCACAGGGACCATATGCTCCGCACTATCAGCCACCGCAGGCCGGTCAGCAGTTCGGCCAGTCCTTCTATGGTGCTCCTCGGGGTCCTTTTCAGCCGGGAAATTCAGGTACACTATTAAGTAACATCCAGTCTGGTTCTTCATACTTTAATCATTTATCTGCTTGTGGTACTAACAACATCAGTACAAGTTTTCCATCTGTGGATAGCTCACCTCCACCTCCAGTTGTTTGCCAAATCTGTTTTTCACCAGGTCACTCTGCGCATACTTGTCCTCGTTTTGTTGGGTCTTCAACTCCAGCTCTGGCTGCTATTCCCTCGGGTGAATCCAACGCTTCTATGTGGTACTCTGATTCCGGTGCCTCCGCCCACATGACTCCTCATGAAGGTATTCTCTCTTGTAAGAAGCTATTCTCTTCGTCTTAATCTTATTACTTATTCCTTATTCTTATTTTATTCAGATCAGATCAGATCAGAAAGATTCAGATCAGATCATATCAGATCAGAAACATTCAGATCAAATCAGAAGCATTCAGATCAGATCAGGTTACTATTATTATTACTATTATATAATATTATATATTGCTGTTATGTTTTACGGAGTAATTTTTAGTAGGGAAAATGGAAACTAATAATCCAACCTTTTAGCTGTCTTCTTACAATAGTCCCACTTTTTGATTATTCATGAATAATCCAACATTTGCACCTCATCTTCATTCACTAGTCCCTAACCGATTTATGACCTGTTACTCCAAGTTATTTTCTCAGCTTTGTAATTATTATACCATAATTCTCACCTTATGATCACATAATATTTTGCAAAGACAAGAAAATAACTTGGAATAACTGGTCATAAATCGGTCAGAGACCAGTGAATGAAGATGGAGTGCAAATGTTGGATTATTCATTAATAATCAAAAGGTGGGACTATTGTAAGAAAACCTCTAAAAGGTTGGATTATGTGCAAGAATTTTATATTGCTTTGTTTATTGTCAAATATTTATATTATTATTAAAAAGGTTATTAATATCACTACTACTACTACTACTACTACTACTACTACTACTACTACTACTACTACTACTACTACTACTACTACTACTACTACTACTACTACTACTACTACTACTACTACTACTACTACTACTACTACTACTTTTTTTATTTTTTTTTTTTTATTATTATTATTATTAATATTATTATTATTATTATTATTATTATTATTAATATTATTATTATTATTATTATTATTATTATTGTTGTTGTTGTTGTTGTTGTTGTTGTTACAGAGTATTATTTTTATTATACTTATTAAATAATAATAATAGTTATTATTACTATTATAATTATTATTGATATGATTATTATTATTATTATTATTATTATTGTTATTCTTATTATTATATACCAATTTAGAAAGTTAAGATCAGATCAGATGGATTCAGATCAGATCAGAAACATTCAGATCAGATCATAAACATTCAGATCAGATCAGAAATATTCAGATTAGATCAGAAACATTTAGATCAGATCAGACAGATTCAGATCATATCAGATCAGAAAAATTCAAATCAGATCAGATCAGAAAAATTCAGATCAGATCAGATCAGAACTTAAAAAATTCAGATCAGAAACATTCAGATCAGGTGAAGAGAACAATTTCTAAATCTCCTTACGCTGGCTTTAAAACGGTGCAAGTTGCTAATGGTACTAAATTGCCAATATCTCATGTTGGTAAAGTATCTTTAAACACACCTCATCCCCCGCTAATTTTAAACTCCGTTTGTCATGTCCCACATCTCAAATATAATTTGTTATCTATTCATAAGCTGTGTGCGGATAATGATTGTACGGTGAATTTTGATAAAAATTCTTTTTTTATTAAGGACAATCAGCAGACGAGGGTGCATCTACTTCAGGCTTCCAATAAAGACCATCTTTATCCGTTCCATGCTCTTCAGACTACCCTTGTTTCTGGACCTACTTGGCACAAACGTTTGGGGCATTGTGGTGATAGAGTTTTACATACGCTACGACAAAAACATTTTATTCTGCTTCTAGTAATTTTTCTCATAACTGTGTTTCATGTAAACTAGGTAAATCCCATAGACTTTCTTTTACAGATGTTATTCATTCATGTGTTCCTCCTTTAGAACTTATACATTCTGATGTTTGGCAATCGCCGGTTTTATCTAATCTAGGTTATAAATACTATGTTTCTTTTATTGATGACTTTTCTAGATATACTTGGGTTTATCCCATGCGTTACAAATCAGAGGTTTTTCATCATTTTTGTAATTTTCAAACTTTAGTTGAAAATCTTTTAGATAGGAAAATTAAATCTTTTCAAAGTGATGGGGGTGGCGAATTTGATAATACTACTTTTCAAAATCATTTTTTGAAATTGGGCAATTTATTTCGAAAATCCTGTCCCGATACACCGACCCAAAATGGCGTTGTTGAACGCAAACACCGCCATCTTCTTGAACTTACTAGAACGATGTTGCTTGAATCCTCAATCCCCTCTACTTTTTGGGTCGATGCCTTATACACTGACACTTATATTGTCAATCGCTTACCCACACCCATTTTGAAAAATTTAACTCCTTTCGAGAAGCTTTTTAATAAATCTCCGGATTTTAATTTTCTTAGAGTTTTTGGTTGTAGTCGTTTTCCAAACTTTATAGCCAAGTCATCCAATAAACTCACATCTCGCTCCACACAATGTGTCTTTCTAGGATATGCCCCGGGTTATAAAGGTTATCATTGTTTAGACCCCATTTCTGGTAGGATTTATATTAGTCGGGATGTTCGATTTCATGAAAATGATTTTCCATATTCCCGTCTTATTTCTCCCACTTCCAATTCCACTTCGCTGCCCTCTACATTACAATCTCCTTGGGTTCCTACCTCTGCTATGATCGGCCCTGTCCTTCCCAGTTCACCTCAACCTCAAACCAATTCAAGCCCAACGTCACCCATAATGTCCCCTAGCCAATCCATAATTCCTGCCGACCCCCACACTCCGCCTTCTGCCAGTCCGCAGGAGTACACTCCTACTGCTCCCTTAAGTCCGCAGTCCACTCCAAATGCATCCCCAGACCACCTGACCGAGACTACCTCTACGCCAGCCCCCACATCTGATGGAATATTAGAGGTAGAGGCTAAATATTTTAGGACGTTATGAAGATAATTGTGTAAGTAGAAAAAGCTTTTAGCTAACTAGAAGAGAGGATGGAAGAAGAGAGAACTTGTATTTTATTGCTTGAAGATTTCTTAGCTTGATGCTTGAGTACAAATGAGCACAACTACACATATTTATACTACTTACATCCTCAATAAATGGTGGAGAGTTCTCTAGAATTCTCCTTATCTAGAATACTCTAATATTAATTATTCTCTAGAATGTTTCTAGAAGTCTCACACTCTAGAAACTTTCTAGAACATTTCTCCTCTAGAACACTCCTTATTATTTTGGGCTTTGCCCATTACATCAATTATTAACTTAGCCCAAAATCAAGTTTACATTCTAACATCCCCCCTTAAACTTGATTTCCAACTCCGAGCATTCTTCTCAATCGCTTGAAGTCTTCATGCTTGAGAGGTTTTGTAAGAATATCCGCAACTTGATCTTGCGACCTCACATACTTCACTTGGACCTCTTTGTTCTCGACACATTCACGAATAAAATGGTAGCGAGTATCAATATGTTTGGTTCGGTCATGATAGATGGGATTTTTTGCAAGTGCAATGGCCGACTTGTTATAAACATAAATCTCGGTTGCATCTTCTTGCGGCATGTGAATTTCCTTCAACAATCTTCGAAGCCAAATGATGTGACATACACATGACGTAGCGGCAACATATTCAGCTTCACAAGTCGAAAGTGTCACAATTGGTTGCTTCTTTGAAGACCATGTGAAAGGCATATTCCCCATGTAAAGTACAAACCCGGTTGTACTCTTACGGTTATCGATATCTCCGCCCCAATCGCTATCACTATAACCAAACAACTTATAATCTTTAGAAGATGAGTAAGTCAATCCAAAGCTAATCGTACCTTTTAGGTAGCGTAGAATCCTTTTGGCGGCCTTCATATGGATAGATGTTGGAGCTTCCATATAGCGGCTAATAAGTCCCACTCCAAAAAGAATATCGGGCCTCGTACATGTTAAGTAGCGCAAGCTCCCAACCAAACTTTTGAACATAGTCGGATCTACTTTATCTCCTTCATCAAACTTGGAGAATTTTGTCCCATAATCGACTGGTGTGTCAATCGGCTTGCACCCATCCATCTTAAATTTCTTAAGAATTTTTCTTGCATAACCTTCTTGGGAAATAGATATTCCTCTATCACTTTGATTGACTTCAATTCCGAGGTAGTATGACATAAGTCCCATATCCGTCATCTCAAATTCACGACTCATTTCTTTCTTGAGAGCATCAAACATACTTGGATTGTTACCCGTGAATATCAAATCATCCACATATAAGCACACAATCAAAAGATCCCCATCTTCACTTGTTTTTACATAAAGGGCATATTCATAAGGGCACCTTAGAAAACCATTTTCTTGGAAGTACTTGTCTATTCTAGTATTCCAAGCTCTTGGGGCTTGTTTTAATCCATAAAGTGCCTTCTTTAATTTTAACACTTTATTTTCTTTCCCTTTAATTATATAACCTAGGGGTTGTTCCAAATAGACTTCTTCTTCCAAATAACCATTTAAGAAAGCCGATTTTACGTCCATTTGGTACAATCTCCAATTATTTTGAGCCGCAATTGAAATAAGTAATCTTATAGTTTCTAAGCGGACAACGGGAGCAAATACCTCGTCATAGTCAATACCGGCCCTTTGCTTGTACCCTTTCGCCACCAACCTTGCCTTGTATCTTTCAATTTCTCCTTTGGCATTTTTCTTTGCTTTGTATACCCATTTATTGCCAATAGCCTTGTGCCCCTTTGGTAGCGTAGCTAACTCCCAAGTATCATTCTTCATGATTGACTTCATCTCCTCATCCATAGCATTTTTCCACTTCTTGTCTTCTAGCGCCTCTTGAACACCTATTGGTTCACAATCATTAAGAAGACAAACAAGAGTTATTTCATCCAAATTTTGTGTTACCTCATATATCTCTTGTAAGCTTCTATAACGGGGAGTTCTTTCATTTGAGCCTTCCTCGGTGGTTGATGGACTTCCTTGGATGGATGGTGAATGAGGTGGAGTGTTTGGTTCTTGAGCCGCTTGATCATCATGCTCCTCTTGTTCTTCATTTTCTTCAAAGAGCGGGAAGAAGTTGTAATTCTCATCTTCTTGAACACTCCAATCCCAAGAGGCTTCTTCATCAAATCGGACATCTCGGCTCACAATGATTTTCTTTGTGACTGGATTATATAGCTTATATCGCTTCTAGTGTTTATCGTATCCATTAAACACAAACTTCTCACTTTTATCATCAAGCTTTGAACGTTTTTGATCCGGCACATGAGCATATGCTATACTTCCAAAAACTCGAAGGTGAGAAACATTTGGTTTCTTCTTCCGCCATGCTTCTTGAGGTGTCTTGTTGTCAAGACTTTTAGTTGGACAACGATTTAAAATATATACAGCACAATCAACCGCTTCGGCCCAAAATTCTTTCGGCATATTCTTGCTTTTTAGCATGCTTCTAGCCATCTAGAGAATAGTTCTATTTTTCCTTTCAACCACGCCATTTTGTTGTGGTGAATATGGAACCGTTAAAGGACGGCGAATCCCATTATTTTCACAAAATTCATTAAATTCATTTGATGTAAATTCACCTCCTCTATCGGATCTCATGGCTTGTATTTCATGCCGAACTTCCTTTTCTACAAGGGCCTTAAACTTTTTAAATGACCCAAAGACTTCCGACTTTTCTTTTAGAAAATAGACCCAAGTTTTTCTAGAATAATCATCAATGAAAAGAAGAAAATAATTATTCTTTCCATATGAACTTGGTTTAATGGGTCCACAAACATCGGCATGAATTAATTCCAAGGGCCTCTTAGCTCTAAAATTTGATTCTTTTGGAAAACCTTTTCTTGCATGTTTTCCTAAAAGACACCCCTCACACAATTGATTTGGATGATTTATGATTGGCATCCCATCAACCATTTTGGTTCTTGATAATAAATTTAAGCCACCAAAGTTCAAGTGCCCAAACCTTAAGTGCCATAACCACGAATCATCTTTTAAACATGAATGTAAGCATTTTGCTTCATCATTTTGAATCTCCAATAAAAACATTCTATTTTTCGTCATTGGCACTTTGGTTATTAATCTTCCTTCACTTCTTAGAAAAAGATTATTATCTTTTAGATTGATGTCATAACCTTTTTCCAGAAGTTGCCCCAAACTCAAAATATTATTTTTTAGATTGGGCACATAATAAACATCGGAAATAAATTGGTGACTACCATCTTTTAGACGGATTAAGATATTACCTCTTCCTTCCACCGACACCTTTGACTCGTCTCCAAATGTGACTTTTCCATTGGCTTGTTTAATTTCCGCGAACATGGTTTTATCACCGGTCATGTGGTTGCTTGCGCCGGTATCTAATACCCACACACTCTTTCTTTCTTTCTCTTTAAGATCATGTGCCATCAATAAGGTAAGATCGACTTCATCCTTGACTTGGTTAAACTTTTCTTCCACTTCACAATAATTTGCCTTGCAATCGGAAGCGAAATGACCAAATTTATCACAATTATAGCATCTAACTTGTGATTTCTCATACCTTTGGTATCTGCCTCTTCCACGACCTCTTGTCAGCTTGAAGTGTTGTTTTTTCTCTTCTTCGTGTTCTTGGTGATTTTCACCATGTCCTCTTCCTCGGCCTCGACCTCGTCCACGGCCCCTAGCTCGCCCTCTTTGACCATCACCTCTTTTGAATGAAAGTTGTGTATAAAGTGCTTGCTCCAACGGATATTGCACTTTCTTCTTTTTCATTTTTTCTTCATGGGCCACTAGTGATCCGTTAAGTTGGTCTATAGTCATCGAGTCTATATCATGTGATTCCTCAATAGCTACTACCACATGGTCAAAATTTGGAGTTAAAGAGCGAAGATTTTTTTCTACCATTCTTGTATCTTCCAAATTTTCTCCATTCCTCCTTAGTTCATCTACTACCTTCTCAACTCTATCAAAATAATCAGAAATAGACTCGGATTCCTTCATTTGAAGAGACTCAAACTCACCTCTAAGTGTTTGGAGACGAACGCGTTTTACCTTATCGACTCAACGATATGTATTTTGAAGAATCTCCCAAACTTGCTTCGAAGTAGTTGCATTTGCAACCTTCACTAGTTGATTGTCATCCAAGCATTGATGAATGAGAGTCATTGCCTTTTGATCCTTCTCCCGAGCCTTCTCTAATGCATCCTTTTGGAGTGCACTAAGAGTACTTTCATCCTCCGGTTCAACATAGCCATTAAGCACCAAATCCCACACCTTTTGTGAACCTAGTATTGCCTTCATTCGGATGCACCAAGTACTATAGTTGTCTTTGGTTAGGCGAGGGAATTGAAAGGATTGCATCTCGTTAGTCATGGCTCCGATACGATTTTGATGGAATATTAGAGGTAGAGGCTAAATATTTTAGGACGTTATGAAGATAATTGTGTAAGTAGAAAAAGCTTTTAGCTAACTAGAAGAGAGGATGGAAGAAGAGAGAACTTGTATTTTATTGCTTGAAGATTTCTTAGCTTGATGCTTGATTACAAATGAGCACAACTACACATATTTATACTACTTACATCCTCAATAAATGGTGGAGAGTTCTCTAGAATTCTCCTTATCTAGAATACTCTATTATTAATTATTCTCTAGAATGTTTCTAGAAGTCTCACACTCTAGAAACTTTCTAGAACATTTCTCCACTAGAACACTCCTTATTATTTTGGGCTTTGCCCATTACATCAATTATTAACTTAGCCCAAAATCAAGTTTACATTCTAACAACATCTACCTCCCTTAGACAGCCAACTCCCTCACCAGTCCCACTTCCCTTACCTCATAACATACATCCCATGAAAACCCGTGCTAAAGATGGCATTTTAAAGCCGAAACCTATTTTTAATTTAAGTATTGTTTCACCCCCGGATGATCCACTTGTTTTTCTCAGGCTCAAAAACATTTTATTTGGCGGGCTGACATGGCGGATGAATTTAATGTTTTACTTGCTAATAAGATTTGGGATTTAGTTCCTTATGACAACACTAAAATCATAGTCGGTTATAAGTGGGTTTACAGGACAAACTATAATTCTGATGGTACTGTGGAGCGTCACAAAGCTCGGTTGGTTGCTCAAGGATTTAAACAGCAAGCTGGTATAGATTTTACTGAGACTTTCAGTCCTGTTGTCAAACCTACTACTGTGCGTCTTGTCTTGTCTATTACCGTTTCTCTTGGTTGGTGTATTCGTTAATTGGATGTCAAAAATGCTTTTCTTCATTGTCACCTGACTGAAGAGGTTTACATGCGTCAACCACCAGGTTTTATTCACCCCTCCTTCCCTCATCATGTGTGTCGCCTTAAGAAGGCTTTGTATGGTTTGAAACAAGCTCCGCGAGCTTGGTTTCATCGTTTCAGTGGTTTTCTTTTGACTCATGGGTTCTCTCAGAGTAAGACTGATTCTTCTATGTTTATTTTTCGGGATCGCTCTCAAGTCGTTTTTATTCTTCTCTATGTTGATGATATTTTAATTACAGGATCCTCTTTATCCTTTGTTCGATCTGTCATTCAGTCTCTCGCTACTCAGTTTGCTATGAAGGATTTGGGTGACATACATTTTTTCTTGGGTCTTCACGCCCGTCGTACCTCTAAGGGCTTATTCCTTTCCCAACAAAAATATATCTCTGACTTACTATGCCGTTTTCATCTCCATACTGTCAAACCTGTTCGTACTCATTTACCATCTCGTACCTCCCTTTCTCTTACAGATGGAGAATTTCTTACTGATGCTACTAAATATCACAGTATGGTAGGTGCCTTACGGTATTTGATTTTGACTAGACCTGATATTACTTATGTTGTGCACTTGGTCTCTCAGTTTATGCATGCTCCTAGGACTACTCATCTTTTAGCTGTGAAGCGCATTTATAGATATTTACAGGGTACAGTGGATCATGGATTGTGGCTTCAGTCCAATTCTGCTATTTCTCTTATTGTTGCCTATTCTGATGCAGATTGAGCTGGTTGTCCGGACAGTAGCCGTTCTACGAAAGGTTATGCTATTTTTCTTGGTTCTAATTTAATTTCATGGAGATCCAAAAAGCAGCCCACAGTCTCTAAGTCTTCCACTGAAGCTGAATATCGTGCCATTGCTTACACGGTTCAGGACACATTATTTATCCGATCTTTACTCACCGATATGGGCCTTTTTGTTTCGCATTCTGTTCAGCTTCATTGTGACAATGTTTCTGCTTCTTATTTGGTGGTGAATCCCATACAACGTGATCGCAACAAGCATATCAAAATAGATTATCACTTTGTTCGGGAACGCGTTGCTCATGGGGATCTAGTAGTTAAATATGTTCCTACTCAGTTACAGTTAGGTGACATTTTTACTAAAAATTTATCTAGTCAGCGGTTTGAGTCTTCACCTAAATCACATTTATCTGGCTCAATTTCAATGTTTGCGCCTTCTACACCTATATCATTATTTCCAAGCATGTTATGATTTTCATTCGCAAAAGGATTTAACGGCGATTAAACTTGAGAAGAATTTTTGGGGTTCAGTTTCTTAACAAAAACAAAATTTTCTATTGCCCCGTTCTTACTTAAGGCTGTTTTTTCTAATCTTTGTCTCTTTTTATCTTTTTCCTAACCAGATACATCCATTTTATCAACCACCTTCACAATAGTAAAACGAAATAAAGGACTTCAATTTCAAAATTGCACAATACCACACAAATATGAATTTACAAAAACACTAAAAAATGCATAATATAAATCATTAATCATGCATAATTCATAAATCAAAAGAAGTATTTATTTTTCATAGCTAATAGATTGAGAATAATTTACTAGCCGTTGTTGGATTGTTTGAAGCCTTGATAGAAGAAGGTGTTCTAGTCGCCGGCCGCTTTTTGGGCTCCTCACCGCTGACCGCTTTGGCTAATGGCGATTTGCAGGCTTGCGGCACTCTCTAATGTCTACTCTTGTGCGAGACGGTCAAAACCTTATTAAACCTTAGTCCTTTACTTCCTTAGATAATTGAGTGTAATTGGAACTTGGAAACCAACGTCCAAAGAAGTAATTAGGTTAGTGGGATCGGGTGGTTTATGAATTGGGAGTTTGGGAGACACACGGGCTATTACAAAGAGTAAGACAATAAATATTGTGGTAATTTTGTAATTAAAAGAATTATAAAGCGTAGAGATGTGAAGAGACTTTAACTACTCAAAGAGGCGTGCCGCATGCCTTTTAACATTTGTTTTAAATTTTTTAATTTTCAACAAAATTAAACCTTAGGCCTAATTGAGCTTTAATACAAAAAAAAAGCACTATATATGAACACAAATTTTTGGGCCTATTTTTCCATCCTATTTTTTTAGGCCTAGGGCGGTCGCCCCTGTTGCACCCCTAGGACCGGCCCTGAGCCTTCCAGTGGCGGCTTTGAGGGAAGTTGGACCAGGCAACTGCCTTGGGCCTCAACTGCCAAGAGGGCCTCCAAAAAATTCTACTCCGGTATTAGTATTAGGTGTTATTTGTAGACCGTCAATACATTGAGCGATAACTGCAAGCAGAAATCGGCTTCATAGTTCACGTCTGATTATCCTTCCTTCATCAAAGTTGTAGCTAATGAAGTCTTCTATCCAACACAACTTGCAAAACTGGATTTGAATCATCCAATCAAAATATATGAATAAAATGGTGGAAGGTCGCATTCTGAAATCTCAACAGAGATTATCTGACTTCTTCGTCTGTTTTGACCTTGCTTCTCTCTCTCATATTCTCGCAATGGTGTTTTCATATGATTTGTAGCCCTTGAAGTTGGCTTTAATATGAAACTTGAATGGTGTTCTTTGGATGTTCCTAAGAAAATATATGCTTGAACGATTGATAGAACGTCATCCTGACCGCTCTTTTCAAGCCTTATTCGTCTTCTTTTGATCTCGTACCTAACTTTAAAGCTCTTCTGTCTTCAAAACTTTGTCTTTAACACCTCACTGACCTCCAATGCTCCTAATCAACTCTCAAATGCTTCTCAACTCGTCCCTATTGCTTCTCAAACGCCGGTGTCGGGCTCAAATTCCCTGATTTTGACTCCAAAAATACCAAAACTCGAACCAACGCCCGGTACATATGACTTGAGCTTAAAATTGAGACTTATGAAGTTATTACTGATTTTGCACTTCAAAAGGTATGAATAATAGGCCAATAGGGTGTTACAAGTATAAGTTTGCCCTTGTGTTTTGCATATGTTTGCATTTAAAAATTTATCCTTTTGAATATTACAAACATTATATCGTGAACTTTGAATATGTTTTTTTCGTAAGGTGATTTTTATTCAATTTATCTGATTTTAAAAGTGATTTGTACGTAATAAATATTTTTCATCTGGGGCCTCCGAAATGCTCAAGCCGCCTCTGGAGCCTGCCATCATGTGCAATGACAAGTCAGCAAATGAATTAAGGTTGAGTAGTACGTCTGCTACCATTCCGGCTTGTTTTTGGGGTGAAAAGCTTAGAAATGGCTTTTTCACCTGGGTTGCAGCAGCCTAATAACTACTCATCTGTTATTGGGTAGAGTATACGGAGTGTGCATAGGAAACAAGAATAGAAATATGGATGGGCTATAAGGGTAGAGTATACGGAGTGTTCACATCACAAATATTACAACTTTATGGTCAAAGTTTAAGAGGTTTGTTCTACAAGTCAAACTGGGACATTAACTAATGAACATGGAAGTAGTTAGATCCATGAAATTATTACGACGTATGAAATTAGATAGTGACACAGTGTTTGTGAGTATACCACGCGAAATATGAGTTGTATACTTTTTATGCATTTATCTGTCTCACGCAAAGAGAATTGTATGTCCACAAATAACTATGTAGAGTTGTCTGTGGACAGACCATTATGTATGCTTGACACTACAAAAAAACTCGCCCTTTGTCACGGATTTTGTCACGGACCGTAGTTCAAAAAATCTGTGACAATTAATTATTGTCACGGATTTGTCACGGATTTTTTCCGTGACACCAGGGGCGTGATAACGTTTTTGTCACGGAATTTAATCCGTGAGACCGTTTGTAATATTTATTGGTGATATAAACTCATTTCAATTAACTAATTAATATTTAAATTTAAATTTAACTAATCAAATTACGTTAATAGTTTAATAATATATTGTTAATAATATTAAAATTAACATGACCTCACTAAATTACGTTAATAGTTTAAATAAATGAACAACTAACCTCACTAATTAAGCTAATAATTAATTTATTACACAATTAAAAGAAATTAGTTAAAATGACATACCTTATCTGCATAAACTAGGAAAATGATGAACTGACGGATTACATCATTCAATCTTTAAACCGATACTACATCACTCGAATCTACGAATTTTTGAACTGATAAGTGTTGTTCTTGCAAATGTAATGGACGATGGGGTTGGGTTATATAAAAAAATTTATCACAGATTTGTCACGGATTTATCCGTGACAAACCTTTTTTCATACTGTATTATTAAAGGTTACCGCTGGAAAATCAATAATTGAAGTTTGTCACGGATTTTGTCACGGATGGATCCGTGACAAAGTTATTTTGAAATTTATCACGGATTTGTCACGGACCTGTCCGTGACAAATGCCCGGGAGCAAAAAAAGTATTCACCGGAGTACAAAAACCGGTCGCCGGAGTAAATTTGTCACGGATAATATCCGTGACAAAATATTGTCACGGATTTTGTCACGGGCCTATCCGTGACAACACATTTTCGTGACAAATCCCAATATTCTGTGACAAAGCCCGTGACAACTTTGTCACGGCCGTAATCCGTGACAAAAATCCGTGACAAAGAGCGAGTTTTTTTGTAGTGTGAAACAGAAGAATGTAAAAAAATGTACACCAAGCATTTTTCATGAAATATATACCGCTTTTGTTTAGGTTACTAATATGTACTCTACTATTTAGGCTCTCTTAGTAGGCGGTTCGGCGGGAGGAGTGGTTGCGACGCTACATTGTGATGGATACTTTTTTCCTTCGTAAGTACGAGTACTCTGTATTATATACTCCGTATATATATATATATATAGACACACACACATATACATATATATTGATAGACTATAAGTCTAGAGAGAAGGGAGAGCTAGAAAGAGAAGTTCTATATTTGCTCTGTATTAATGAATTTGTGAACCCTTACCAACTACTCCCAGAGGGAGTATTTATAGGAAAAATTAGGGTTGTGCTCCCAAGTCTTGGGCTCGGGAGGCCCATCTACAATAGGGCCACTAATGGGCCGGATACAAAGGTGTAGAAATGATTAAGTATAAAACCCTATTCTGGAGGCCATCTGTGGCCGATGAGGGCACGACCGACGAGGGCATGGCCGGCAAAGACCCGACCGATGAGGTCACCCGGCTCTTGCTGGCTTCTGGATCACGTTCTGAGTAGACTTCTTTCTGGACGATGAGGGTCATGTGGCCGAAGAGGGTCCCACCAGGTGGTCGTGGTACCTTCTGTCCTTCTAAGTATGTGGGCCCTGGGGTCCATGCCCATATACTCCATCAGGAGTCCCCTACTCTCTGAGCTGAGATGTAGACAAAGTGAGGGCATCCTTGTGTGATGCGAGCCCAGGAGGCAGATCCTTGTCGGTGAAAGTGATCGCCTCCGCCCGTTGCTTCTTCGGCTGGGGGGAGCGTGGGACACCTCTCCGATGTAAAGGGACTGAGCCCATTTTTTCCTTTGGGTGGTCGAATCCCCCCGGTGTTACCTCCCACAATGAGGTTGATGTGATTCTTCTTTGAGGGGGGCTCTTCGAAGTCCTCGTCGTCATCGTTGAGCCTGCCGATCTCACGCTTCTTCGTAGAGGGTTCGCCCCTATGTTTGCCGGTGTTTACCCACGTATTCTTGCGCGGGCCACCTTTAACAAACTGGGAGAGTTCCCCCTGACGAATCAGCTTCTCGATGTGCCTCTTCAGAGTGACACAATCGTCTGTGTTGTGGGAGGTGTTCCGGTGATAACAACAGTAGGTGCCGCCCTGATGGACGACATAGATTTCCTTTGCCGGCCGAGGATCTCGCTCAATGAGGTCATGCCCCTCGGCGTAGTCGAGGATGGTGCTGATCGAGTGGGTAAGTGGTGTTTTTGGCCTCTCCATCCTCGGCCGCCATATGCGGTCTTTGTTCTTTCCGCCAGATCCATGGCATCCCTGTCCTCCCTGACCTCGGTCCCCGGCCGGGGGTGCGCCTGCAGCTGGTGCAGCACCCGTCTTCTTGGAGGGGTGCCTTCCGTCTTTCTTGTGGCTGTGGAGCTTGTCGGCGTCGACGTACAAGTTCCATCGCTGAAGCGCCTTTAGGTAGGACCTCGGAGGGTCAGTGATGAGGCTCCTTGCATATGGGGTGCTGCGGAGGGCCCCCTGGAAGAGTACGAGGAGGGTGCGCTCATCGGCCCCCTCGACCTCATCGGTCTCCCTCGTCCACCGGTCAATGAATGAACGGAGTGATTCGTCGTGCTGTTGCTTGACGGAGAGAAGATGGGTAAAGTATTTCTTCGCGCGCTTCCTTCCGGCAAAGTGAGTGAGGAAGCGCTGGGCAAGGTCTTGCCACGAGTCTATGCTCCCCTCGGGGAGTGCGTTGAACCACTCATACGCTGGCCCTTCGAGAGTGGAAAGGAACCAGCGGCAGAGGTATTCATCTGACGCGTTCACCATCAGCATGTTGTTCTGGTAGCGGCTGAAGTGCTCCTGGGGGTCGGAGCGGCCGTCATAGGGCTTGATGGCGTTTCCCCGGTACTTCTTAGGGATAGGGGCCGAGAGTACCCTGGGGGTGAAGGGGGTTCTCGTCCTGACCTGGATGATGGGGTCCCCTTGTCCTTCGACCAACTCCCTCTCAAGGATAGTGACCTTGTTCAGAAGGGCGTTGAAGCCTGGATCTTTGGATGAGTTGCCGGTGGGCGTGGCGGCCAGCTGCTTGGCCTCCATCTGGGCGAGCCTCCGCTCGAGTTGGGCGATCACATCGTCCCTGGGGTCCTTGGCGGCCATGGTGGCGCCCTGAGTTTGCAAGAGGGCTGCATGAGCCGTGTTGATTTGGTGACGAGCATCGTCCTCGTGCAGTTTTCCCTTGCCTTTGTCCAGGCGGGGCCGATTCGCTGTTCGGGATACCGAGCCCAAGCTTTCCCTGGGTGCGCCAGGCTCATGCCGCCCAATCCGCCCCGTCATCCTCTCCGAAGCAGGCCGACGGCACGTGTCACCTAGCCTGTTAAAGGCTAAGGCTTTTCCACGCGCTGGGGCCGGTCCGGCCCGAAGAGGGGAAGTAGGGTGGGAGTGGGACAACGCCGTGTCCTGGGGCACCACCCCCTCGTCGTTGTCTAGCCTAATGGCCAACGGCTGGGGTTGAGGAGGTGGCGTCATATTCTCCCCCATCCTTGGCATGAGTGCGCTGAGGACGGTGGGATTCTGGGCCAGACTGGAGATGATGGCCGAGAGTGCGGCCTGAAGCTGAGGGTCAAATGCAGGTGAGGCCGGTTGCGCCGAGGCGTCCCCCTTTTTTGCGCGCTTTTTGTCCAGGCCGAGGCGGGCGTCCGGAGCGCCGCCGTTAAGCTTGTTGCGCAAGTCTCCCGCAAGGTCGATGGTTTCCTGGAAGACGTCTCCCTCGGCGGCCTTGTCGGCCGTTGCGTCCTCCTCGTGTTCCTGATGCTCTTGGGCCTCAGGGATGGCTTTGCCGAGAAGGTTACGGTTTGACTTAGTTCTTCCCATGATGAGTTAGCTGTGCTTGGTAGCGACGAAGGAAGCTAACTTGATTGGTCTAACTCTCAATGAAAGCACCAAATGATAGACTATAAGTCTAGAGAGAAGGGAGAGTTAGAGAGAGAAGTTCTATATTTGCTCTGTATTAATGAATTTGTGAACCCTTACAACTACTCACAGAGGGAGTATTTATAGGAAAAATTAGGGCCGGGCTCCCAAGTCTTGGGCTTGGGAGGCCCATCTACAATAGGGCCACTAATGGGCCGGATACAAAGGTGTAGAAATGATTAAGTATAAAACCCTATTCTGGAGGCCATCTGTGGCCGACGAGGGCATGGCCGACGAAGACCCGTCCGACGAGGTCACCCGGCTATTGCTGGCTTCTGGATTACGTTCTGAGGAGACTTCTTTCTGGCCGATGAGGGTCATCTGGCCGACGAGGGTCCCACCAGGTGGTCGTGGTACCTTTTGTCCTTCTGAGTATGTGGGCCCTGGGGTCCAGGCCCATATACTCCATCATATATATACACACATATATGTATGTATGTATGTAGAGTAGTGTTCTGGTCAGGAATTCCTGATCGGAAGCGCCGTTCGGACGACGTCATTTGGGGATCTTCCCGGTGATTTTTTTGATGAAATTTTTATGGCATGTTCTTCATCAAGTCTAGTTTATCTACAAAAACATTCAGCTAAAAATTGATCGGGAAGTCTGTTAAATGATTTTTGAAAGATAACTGCGTCGAAAAATACATATAAAACGCAGTTAACTTCCAAAAAATTTTTTGACAACCTTCCCAATTGAGTTTTTAGCTGAGTGTTTTTGTGGATAAACTAGACTTGATGAAGAACATGCCATAAAAATTGCATCAAAAAATTCTACCGGGAAGGTGGCCAAACGCCGCCGTCCGGACGACGATTCTGGTCCGAAATACCCGATCTGAACATTTGTCTATGTATGTATGTATATATATAGATATATGCGCGCGTATATATCTGTTTTTTCTTAATTTGAATAATGTAATTAATGAATTGTATAGGAGGGAATAAATTTGACAAACATAGGCTCATCATTCATAATATAATGCGTACTATCTTTATTATTTACAAGCTAAGTTTATCGGTGGACGTAGCTCAACTGGTAGCAAGGGAGTGCCACACGGGTTAGGTCCCAGGTTCGAATCCCGTCAACTGCGATGAAGGGTTACTATGCTAAAAATGCATAAGGACTCTGCAAGTACCGGGAATAGAGCCTCACTCTCTATTTGTCAGATTGAGATTATAGTCCAATTTACATCCTCCCAACGTACAGTCTGGTCAGGGTTGTGGGGTCCTCAAGGATGGGGTGTGGGGTGTCATCTTTTTTTTTACAAGCTCACTTTAAATAAGTTGTCTACTTTTCAGATTGCTTTTTCAGTGCAAATGCACGTACTAGCTAGCTTCGTGTGTATTAAACTATAGATACGTAGTACTATGTACTACTCCTACGTCCCGAAAAGGTTGCTCAAATTTCTTTTTTAGATGTCCAGAAAGATTTGTCATTTTTATTTAAAGTAATAAATATGTTGCTAAAGTTAATTCTCTCTTCAGCAATTTTTACTTTATTAATACACATGAAAATCAACTTTGGTTAATCTTTCTGGGACGGAGGGAGTAGTATATACTATCCTCCCTTCTTTTTAGTCGCAACATGTTTAATTTTATACTATTCACTTGCTCTACTTTGACTATATTTTAATTATTAATTTATGAGATTTATTTTTATAAAATATTCTTTAATTCATTTCATTATAAATTTTCTAAACCTGTTATATAAATTTTTGTTTCTAATCGAGAATAAGATATATTTATGGTCAATGGTGTGCGTTGGCAAATGTGCAAAATGGACCGTTGCAACTAAAAAAGAATGGAAGTAGTCAGGGGCGGAACCAGAGGGGGGCGAGCCGGTGCTGGCGCCACCCCTTCGCCGGAGTTTTAGAGGTACTAGTAATAGGTATCCCGGCAACCGCCAGCAAGCGCCCCGTCTTCTTCTTCGGCCAGACCTGCGCCCCGGCTATGCTGAGATCCACCCCCGTCTTCTTCTTCGGCCAAACCAGGTGAGGTGCAGAGGTGTGAGTGTTTTTTTTAATTAAATCATTTAGGCAAAACGACGTCGTTTGGTTAAGTGCACAGTAACGGCAGAAACGACGTCGTTCCTCTTGGAGTTGGAGTTGGGCCGTTCACCCGTTCCAGTCCGGCAGTCTTCGAGATCTCTTCGCACTTCGCCAATCGCAAGTCGAGATCTCTGCCTTCATGTCTTCGCCAATCGCCAATTCGCAGGTGAGCAGGGCCAGCCGCCAGGTCGAGTTCCGCAGGTGAGCAGATCGCAGACGGTCCCAGGCTTCGAGTCCTCTGTCCGCTAGGCCCAGGCGCCAGTCCAGTCCTCTACGGCTCTACTCCTCTGTGCAGCTGGGCTCTGTCCGTCACTCCGTCGGTCGCAACTCGCAACTCAGGCAAGAAGGGGGCAACCAGGCAGCCTTGTGATAGGTTATTTGCAATTGATTTGGTAAGTAATTTTAAAATTGATAACTGTTTTAATTAATTTTATTGGTTGTTTGCTTTAAGAGTTTAACTAATTATTTAATTTGAAATTGGACTGATGATTGATTAATAGCTTTAAGGTTTGATTTTAATTTGCAAGTTTATTGATTCCTCAATACAATTGCTTTTTATAGTAATAATTGATTATAAGCTTGAATTGGTAAAACCCTAGACCGTATAAAATTGAAATTGAAAGTGCTTTAATTGTTTTAAATTTTAATTGATTATAAGTATTTAAGAATTTGAAATTGAAATCTTTTTTAACTTGTTAGGTTACTCATGCGATCATGTCTATTTTACAATTTGTAACACGAGAGGGTGGACCTTCTAGACGAGATAACGAAGAAAGTAGTAGAGAAAAACATCCTCGTGTCGAATTTGATCCAAATGATATTGTGTCTGATCCTGGATTACGTAAGCCAATATTCAAGTATAATTCTTTTATTAGAGACCAGGTTATGAGAGAATATTTAACAAGAGGTCCGTGTAGACCGATTGGCCATGTATATCCTAAGAGAGTGTATGGTAAAGAAAAGAGAAGTTTTCAACCTGCTTGGTTTGAGAAATATCCATGGTTGGAGTATAGCATTTCAAAAGATGCTGCTTATTGCTTGTGGTGTTATCTTTTCAAAGATTCAAATAAAGGAAACCGAGTTGGAGAAGTTGCATTTACCGAGAAAGGGGTAAATAATTGGAAAAAAGCACTAGATATATTCAATACTCATGTTGGTGTGGTGGGTAGTGCTCACAATAATGCTAGAGTGAAACTTGAAACTTTTCAAAATCAAAGACAAAGTATCTCACATTTGATAAGTGCACATGGGCGGGAAATAGAAGCTGCGTATCGCATTCGTTTAACCGCAATTTTGGATGTGATACGATTTCTGTTGAAGCAAGGTCTAGCATTTCGTGGTCATGATGAGTCATCTAGTTCTTTAAATAAAGGTAATTTCCTTGAATTACTAGAATGGTATAGTCAAAGAAATGAAGAGGTGGCTAATACATTGAATGAGAATGCTCCCGGAAATAATCAAATGACATCTCCAAAAATTCAAAAAGAATTAACTAATGCTTGTGCATTTGAAGTCACACGAGTTATTCTTGAAGATATTGGAGATAATTTATTTACTCTTATGGTTGATGAATGTAGAGATGTTTCAGTTAAGGAGCAAATGGGAGTTGTTTTGAGATATGTGGATATGTGATTGAACGTTTCCTTGGCATTGTGCATGTTACTGATACTTCTGCTATTTCTTTGAAAAGTGCTGTTGATGAGTTGTTTTCAAAGCATAAATTGTCTTTATCAAAACTCAGAGGTCAAGGATATGATGGCGCTTCAAATATGAGAGGTGAGTACAATGGATTAAATGCTCTCATATTGAAGGAAAATCCTTCAGCAAGGTATGTGCATTGCTTTTCTCACCAACTTCAACTAGTTGTTGTTGCTGTTGCTAAGTCTAATCGAATTGTGTGTGACTTTTTCCAATATGTTATTATGCTTGTGAATGTCACTGATGCTTCTTGTAAAAGAAAAGATAGACTTAGACAAATAGAGCATGACAGACTAGTTGAGAGTTTGGAGAAGGGAGAGATAGTAAGTGGGAAAGGGAAAAATCAAGAAGTAAGTTTGAGAAGACCGGGGGATACTCGTTGGGGGTCACACTACATAACTATTGTGCGTTTGATGTCTATGTGGACTTCGGTTTTAAAAGCACTTGAAAATGTGCATGATGATGGAGCTACCGAGGAGCGGGGTATGGCTTCAAGTTTAATCAACAAGATGGAGAATTATGAATTTGTCTTCGTTATGCATTTAATGATGTATTTGTTTGGAATTACTAATGAGTTGTCTCTTGCCTTGCAACAAAAAGATCAAAATATTGTTTTGGCAATCAACTTGATTGGGACAATGAAAGTTAGATTGCAAGAATTCCGAGATAATGGGTGGGAGAGTCTTTTAGAAGAAACAAATACATTTTGTGAAAAAGTCAACATCCCGATCTTAAACATGGAAGAAGAAGTACTAATTCGTGGGCGTAGTAGACGAAGCAGAAACACAACCACAAATTTGATTCACTTTCGCGGCGGAATCTTTTGTGAGGTATATGACTATGTCTTTTGATTATTTTTTAATATTAGTATTGTATTCCATTATTTTGATTATATTATTTTGTACTATGTATTAGGTTGTTGACAAGATGATTGTGGAGATGAATAATCGTTTTTCAGAGGCAAGTACTGAGTTACTTACTTGTATTGCATGTCTTGATCCAAGAAATTCTTTCTATCAATTTGACATTGATAAACTGATTCATATGGCTGAAATGTATGCGGAAGACTTTTCTTCTACCGATCGTTTTATGCTTAAGCAACAACTTGAGACATACATTCATGCCGTAAAGAGTCAAAGTCAATTTCATGCAATTGAAGATTTGGGAAGTCTTGCCAAACAAATGGTTGAAAGTGGCATGAACCTTGTGTTTTCTTTGGTATATCGTCTTATTGAGTTGACGTTAGTTTTACCGGTTGCAACAGTTTCAGTTGAAAGAGTCTTTTCTGGCATGAAAATCATCAAGACTGATTTACGGAGTAGAATGGGAGATGAATGGATGAATGATAGTTTGGTGATCTACATGGAGAAGGAAATTTTTTCCAAGATTGAAAATGAAGCAATTTTGCAACGTTTTCAATGTATGCAAACACGCCGTACGCAATTGTCTAAATTGGCTTCTTCTTCTTCTAACATTTAATTGTAATGTAATGTACCATTCTCACAAATTTTATATTATGTAAACTTTAATAGCAATTTATATTTTTGTATTTGGTAATACTTTTAGCTACCCCTTTGTTTTCGGTTCCGCCACTGGAAGTAGTATATTAGTATATTAATTATCACTAAAGCTGTAAATAAAGTCTTCTGAGTATTTGTTTCTAGAGAAGAGCTGTAATTGTTTTGTATCTATACTCGAAGCAGGGGTCAATAAAAGCCTTGCCCGAAGAATGCACATCAAGAATGAGTCCATATCTGGTAATATAGATTGAATCAGTTTTTTATAAAATAATGACGAAAGAAATTAAACCTCATGCTCGATCATTATTCCTCAACTTATTGATTGCCTCATTTTCAAAGACCATCCATCCAGTTATATATATTGCTTCTCAGTACATTTATTTGTAAATAATTACTATATTTGATGCCTTATATTAGTAAGATCTTTTAATCTAGCTAAACATATATAATGCATCAAATAAAGTCATTCTCATTTGTTAATTAAAGTCCTTGTGAATTTTTACAGTGTTTCTTCCCTCAAAATGTACAAGAACACATCAAAACGCCCATCTTCTTCCTGATGTCCGCATTTGATACGGTTCAGGTCACAATTTATATATTTCTGTGTCGTCTGATTCTTCATATGTGATTTGTATATTGGTTGTGCTCTTATTAATGCTTGATATATATTGATTTATTTTCAGGTAACATGGACCTTTTCAGGGAATAATGATACAATAAAAAGTTGTCTCACTAATTCCCAGAATTGCTCAAGTGACATTATTAAAACATTGCAAGGTTAATTTAATTTGTCACTCTCTGCTGACAAATACGTAGTACTTTTTTATAAACACAATTATAAAAAAGTTTTTATAAATAAGGACATCGATCATGTTTCAAATATTTTCAAGAAATTAAAAGCATGTTTAATTATATTATTAATATAAAAAGGAATAAGAACAAATATCCCCTACGTACATCTTTTAAGGAGCATAGTTTGAGCTTCATAGAGTTGAATTGGAAATTAGCTTTTCTTTTTTGATAATGTTTGACAATGTACAGTTATAAATTTATAATTACATGGGGATTGGGGAAGTAGAGTAAATCTTAAGACTTTCTTTACCAAATAATGGAAAAACTGATTTTTTAGGAACATCTTAACATGGAGT
The DNA here is from genome assembly GCA_945859875.1 of Cuscuta europaea. Classification (NCBI taxonomy): domain Eukaryota; kingdom Viridiplantae; phylum Streptophyta; class Magnoliopsida; order Solanales; family Convolvulaceae; genus Cuscuta; species Cuscuta europaea. The sequence goes on from CAMAPE010000038.1 coordinate 15,519,608, forward strand.
TCAAGGACTTTAAATAAGAATTGAAGGGATGTAGTACATTACTTCGTACATAATTAAGTCATACTACATATATAGGCCAAAATGTTATGACTTCCTAAATGTGACTTTAATTTGATGGCTATTTGTTTATCTATATAATACTACCTCCGTCCCATAATACTTGGCCCAGGAAATTCAACACAAAGTTGACTAATAAAGCTTTAAACTTACTAAATTGTCCCTTATTATCGAGCTTAGCTGACGGTGACATGTCCCTTCCTAGTGACCTAACCCAACCTGTTATAGTTACCTGATATGATCACCTACAATTACTAGACCCAACCAGTTATGATTACTCAACCCGACAAGTTACATTTACCCGATGTGACCAGTTACAGTTACTAAACTCAACCAGTAACAGTTATCTGATCCCAATAGTTACAATTACCTGATATGAGTAGATACAATTAATAGACTCAACCAGTTATAGTTAACAGACCTATCCAATTAGATTTACCTGCTCTAACCAATTATGTACGACTAGTTACTAGTATCAAGTTACAATTACTAGAACCAACCAATTACAGTTACCCGATTCGACCAGTTACATTTATTCGATCCGACCCAATTAATTACCATTATCGACCCGACTAGTTACAAGGCCTGATAGTGACCACTACCGGTCACCACCGCCACGCCCCCGACTCGACAGGAAGTGTTACAATATTGACAGGAAGTGTAGTGATTATGACTAGTAGTGCAATAATACACAAAACTAATGCTGCCATGAAATGCACTATATGTAATTGACCGTAAAATACTAAAATTATTAAATATAAAAAAGAACTATAAATAAATGCACTATATGTAATTGACCACTTTATTATACCAGAATCTAAACCACAACTTTTACTTTATTTTTTCAACCATTTTATTAATAATTAAGGCAAAAAAAATAAGACACTTAAAATTGGATGAATGACGGAGATAGTACGATATTTAATAAGGTAAATCGAACTTGTAAATATCTCAGTAAAGTCTCATTACACGTTTTGTAGGTTTGTAAGATTTCTCTTTTCTTGGCATTGATTCCATGAATCAATGACGTTCAAGTAGACTACTGTATTATCATAATCTCCATATGTCATTTTATTATTCTCAGTATACACCCAATACCAAAAGCATTCTTTTCCCAGATCTCTAACCTCAGGGCAACAATCAGGAAAAGGAAAAGTTTTGGGAGGAACACGTCCCTCATTTCCATCATTTTGAATATATTGGATTATAAGCTTCCAACACTCATCATTTGGTTCCGGTTTGGAGCATTGAAGAGTAACATCACATAATGAGAGCCTCGTTTTCCTGATAAAAGCAACCCTAACAATAAAATAAAAGAGATCATGTAGCTTCGCATTTTTATTTCCCTCGCCCTACCAACGATAGTAAAGTTATAATAATATTGCTAAATTCTGCTATAAATATTGTTTATGTAAGCTAGCTCGCTTCTATCGTTATCAATGTTTATGTAACGACATAAAACGTAACTAAATAAAACGTACTTGATGTTACAACTAGTAATAATAAAGAACTATTCAATGGACAAATTTATTACTTATTTTTACACCGAATATGCGAATAGATCGATGTCAAGTTAGTTATTTAGGGTGACTCGCTCTATATTCATTATGCCTAGTATATGTTGGTGTATATAAATAAACTATTTTCAAAAATAAAAAAGGAATCGTGAAGTTAGGCTTTTTAATTTTGTGGAAAATTGAGAGACCATATATGCGATTTTCTCTTATGTTAATGAATTATATTAGGGGTAGAAAGGTAACGGTTGGTCCTACTTAGACAAAAAAAATTGCATTCTAATTGTGCTTTTATGTTTCGATTTAATCATATTTAAGACAATTTCTCATAACACGTACATTTTTCACTTATTCAAAACGCTAAAAGTTATCTAATCAACATTTTCAGCTGAAACGCCATTAACAAAGCTGAAAAATTGCATTTGAAGTGAAAAATAGATATAAAGCGTGGATATTAAAAGTGGATTTAATGATTGTTATAAAAATGACCGTTTACAAGAAAGATAGACGAATTATCAATTTGGGACCTGAAATATAAAAAATGTATCGTTATAAAACCCGAATGATGAAAAACTCTCAGTATAGGGCCTACATGATTGAAAACTGTCAATCTAGGACCTACGTTGAAATGAATTTTATTTTATTTTTTGTTTTAATTTTTTTTAATATTATTTAGTTTTATTAAACTAATAAACTTTTGTGAGGAAAAGATCGTAAAAATTAGCAATGAAGTTAATTAAAAAAAATCAAAACCTATGAAATGTTAGATCCTAGATTGATAGTTTTTCATCATCCGGATCCTAAATTAAACCTATACATTTTCATCATCCGGATTGACAATTCATCAATCTTTCAAGTCCTGAATTGATAAAATTCCTTGAATCAAACATATTTCGTATAAATTAGTTCAATTTAAGGTCTTTCACATGGTCCTTTTTTTACTCGACTAAGACCATTTGGTGTGGTGTGGAGTCCAAAATGTCAAAAATGGACTCCTTTCATATGAAAATAGTGTTTTGACTCCTATTTCCCTGCATTCCAACATCGTCAATAAAATACAATCTGCATATTTTTTTAAGTAATGTTTTCCTTTTAATTTCCCCCCTGAATAATTACGAAATAAAAAATGGTGTAAAAATAATTAAACTTCATTAACTTTGGTTAACATTTTTCGGTTAGCAAAAAATGAACTTAGTTCAAGTAAAGTTCTTATGTGGAATATTAAGTTATTTGTGGAGGATCCATGAATTTAAAATTTATGTTTCGTGTTATTTTGAGCTCAAGAAAACTCTGACAATTAAAACTTCAGATTTTTTTTAATTTTTATATTCTCTCCGGTCCTAAATAAATTTCACACTTTCCATTTTGGGTAGGTCCAAAATAAACTTCACACTTCTTCTTCCTTCCTTATTTGACAAATTATCTACATCAAAACAGTGCAAAACGTGCAAAACAGTGCCAAACAGTGTCAAACAGTGTCACAACAGTGGACTCCACTGTAAAGTCAACTTTATTTCTTTAATTTGTGTGAAATCAAAGTGTGAAGTTTATTTAGGACCGCAGAGAGTATATTACATATTGGTGTTTTGTGAAAGATCATAAAAATTATGAATTTTGATATATATTTTTAAAACATTAGATAAAAAATAAAAAATTATTTCCGTATGATTTAATGACGTGAACATGAAGTCAATCCCTTTTTTCCTTTTTCAATGCCATTCTCTTTGCGCACAGCAACCCCCAAGTCCCACTCCCTTTTTTATTTTCTTTAATTTTCCCTTTTTTTGGTTGTCAATACTCAATACACCCTCAGAATTTAAACTCCTCCATCCCTTTATCCATTTTTAATACAGAGTATCCTCTGATCTTTAAGCTTCTAATGTATAAAATTAGGAGTTCAAATATGTCATCTTTAACATTTTGGACTCCTAATACTTCATCACATCCACTAGTCTAACGTGATATCCTAACAGACCAATGTGAATTTTGAACATGTAAAATCGATCGGAAATGAACAAACAACAGGAATATGTAAAAAGAATTTTATGGAACATGTTCTGCCAAATTCCATTGAATGAACATACATGCACTGGGAATTTCCAAAATTAATGTTCACTTTTTCTTACGTTTTTCGCATCGAGATGATACAATTGAAATACTTTACGTACCCATTCAGTAATATTAATTGCTTTTCGATCAATATATTGTATTCTATCCCTCTCATTTAATTTTGCCCATTTTCTTTAATTTTTTTATGCATCTCAAATTGTTTTGTCTATTTCCTTTTATAGCAATGAATTGGTGGTTTTACTTATGGCTCTTTTATCTGCACAAATTTCAATCACACAATTTTTACGTGTCTTATTTCTCACATATTCTCAATATATGCTTACATTTTATCCAAAAAACTTATAGATCATACTTTTTGTCTTATCACTTTTATCAATCAACTTCTTCACTACAAAAATAACTCTTGATTCCACACACTAAATTGTGTAATAATCAAATTAAGTAAGATTAGAGTTATTTTTCTGGTTGACTTGCATGAAGTAATTGTAGGGGATCATTTTAGTTATTTTATGTATATTTTTTTCATGAAATACTTTATAAATTTGGTATATTTTTTTAGTAAAATACTCCCTATATTTACATTTTTTTCATGAATCAGTCGAAACATCTAATCTAGTCAGTTCAGCTAGGACTTCATAAATTTAAGCAAAATCTGCCGATTAAGTCAATTTTAGTGTTACCAAACAAGATCTATAAAATTGATTGAATCGATTGAATTTGCTGAAATTCATGAAATGAAATATCACAAGTTATATTTAAAATATACAAAGTATTATTTTTGTTAGTAAAGTTAATAAAAATTTACAAAAGAAATACTACTTCCGTCCAAATTTACTTGGTCATCTTTGACTTTTCCAGTCAAAGGTGTCAAACTTTGACCAATTATTTAAACTAATATATATGTGCAAAATTTAATAATTTTATACTTTTATGATAGTATTTTTGACAAATAACATTTTCATATCATTTTCATATTATTAATACTTTCTCTATATAAATATATAATCGGTCAAAAGTCAAGTTTGGCTCTATGTTTTAAGACCCGAACCGGACCTGGTGGGTCTATGAAAAGACAAGTTTTGCTCTTCATTTGATTTAATATGTGTTACGTTCATTTAATATGTGTTTAATCAAATAAATTAAAAATTAACTAGTACTTGTTAAATAATAATAAAACTAATCATAATACGGAGTAAAATATAAAAACATTACGGAGTAATAGATACTAAATACTATTATTATAATAATAACTGAAAATATTTACATACTACGTAACATTTAATTTTTATAGGCATATTTATACTCAATTTATTAATTTAAAATACATTTTATATTTTGTTAAAACTTGTATATCCTAGAATAATAATTTAATATCTATGTTGACAGGGTTTTCCGGCGTTGACCGGGTTGATCCTCCGGGTCCGGGTTGAACCGTGATCTAGTCATTCGGTCGGTCGTTTCCTGAGCCGGTTTTTACAACATAGATTTGGCTAACTAAAATGGGACGGAGGTTGTATCTAAAATGGTACTATGTACTTTATAAATATATCAGGCAATATCAATTTGAAATTTAAAACCTGCCGTCTATGGTACTATCACCTCATTTCAATTTTCAACATTGCCTTCAATTTTCAACTTACTTCCATGGCGATACAACATATGCGTACGGAGGAATTCAAGAAAATATGTAACCTCTAGAAAATCTTGTTTTTGTTGTAAAACCATCAAATTGACAAGTGTGAATATTCATCCTTGTAATCAGGACACTAAACAAACATAAATCCTTGTAATCACACACATGACTAGATTCAATACTGTCAGCAAATTATAAAGAATCATTCCTAGATGATTCATCCCTAAGCTTGGCTAGTATAAATAGAGCTTGTTTCATTCATTGTAAACTCACTCAAAAACTCGGAAATTCAGAAAACTTCAAATATTAAGAAGAAGTAATTGAGAGAGTTTTATCTATATATCTATCTCTTAAATTTGCTTTTCATATTCTTCAATTCACAACACGTTATCAACACAAATCAGTTTTAACTCTCCAAGAAATCATCATCTCCTGCAGGTATTAGCATCAATATTTATTATCTTCTTTTAGTATTCAAACCTTAAAGTTATTCTCTATTTTAAATAAATTTTCTCATATACGGAGAGAAAAATATAGAAAATATACCTTTGAACAATTGATTTCTTCGATCAATTTTGATAAGCCTCTGGTAGACAATAAAATTTCGACTTATGAAAAGTAAGTCATAATAATCCACAATAATGATACTCCGTAAGCAAAGAGAGAATGCTACAAAAGCAGAGAATTGATACGGGAATATAATGGCTAAATAATATAGAAATATTATTCTAGTTCCCAGCAATGAATGATTATTAGTGAGCACAAAATGGGCATAGGGAAGAAACGAAACAAGAAGAGATAGGGATTAATAAGTCAAACGAAACCTACATGTCTCAAGAGAACAATACTATGATCGATATCTTACTAAGTGACTATGAGAAAGTAAAATAAGATGAAAAGTCATCCTGACATTTTAAACTAGCTAGATGGCTCACGGGTTCTTCAAATTTACTGCATATGCATAACTCCAAATATTATTATAATAAAATAATACTACGTAGTGACACTTGAATAATGCATGCAATCCACTAGTCACGAGACATTTTTGTTTCTTTCAAAGCAGTCAAAAACTTGTCGACATGTAATCAGTATGTGAAGCTTAACGAGTTGCAAGTTTTACGTTTCTAAGATACGTGTCTCATAAAATTTTAAATACAAACGGTAGTAAAGATGATCACGAGAGAACTAGAGAAGTTCCATATACTTTTACTAAAGTTGATTAAATAAACAAATAGAGAGCTTTTATTAATAAAATAGCTTAACATGTGTAAGCCACCCTTATCACAACGATACAACTTATTGGCAGGTTAGTTTTGTTTCTTTCTCAACTAGATAAACTCAAATATACTTTTAAGTTTTAAATAATACAAGTACATAATTAAAATAGTTCAAGTTGTTAAAATAATAACAAAGTTACTGATAAATTTAATCCAATAATTTTTTGTAGTATCATGGCAAACATAAGCAAAAGAGAATTTGACGTTCTTGATCTATCCGGTCAAAAATACCTGGAATGGAAAGTTGATGCTTTAGCACATTTGAAGGCTAATGGTCTCGAAGACACTATTGAGGCTATTAATCAATCATCTTCCTAGGATAAAGCGAAAGCTATAATTTTTCTCCGCCGTCACCATCTCAATGAAAGTCTCAAATCTGAATATGTTTTGGTTGATGACCCAAAAGAATTATGGGATAATTTACAGGAGAGGTATGGCCACCAACAAAAGGTCCTTTTGCCTAAAGCTCAATACGACTGGATCAATTTAAGATTCCAGGATTTTAAATCTATCAGTGACTATAATTCTGCAATGTTCCAAATAACATTTAAATTAAAGTTAATTATGTGAAAAAAAAGTCACTGATGCTCATATGTTGGAAAAACCCTTTTCTACCATGCATATTTCTAATATGCTGCTACAGCAACAATATAGAGAAAAGGGTTTTAAAAAATACTCCGACTTAATATCAGTATTATTGGTAGCTGAGCAAAATAATGACCTTTTGATGAAAAATTATAATCTGAGACCCACTGGTTCTAGTTCCTTCGATTTATGGTCCATCTGGCCATAATTTAGCCACTGAATCAAATGCAACATACAGTGACAGTAGAAGGCATTTTAAACGTGGGCATTTTAATGATCATAAAAATAAGTCACATCGAGAATTCAAACAGGTCGAAAGACCAAATTATAAGGGCAAGAGCAAACAAAAGGCCCATCAAAAAAATCGCCCTATAAAACCGTCGGTGAAGACGACTTGTTACAAGTGTGGCATGACGGGGCACTGGGCTAACAAATGCCGTACTGCAAAGCATCTGGTGGAATTATTTCAAGCTTCCATGAATTTGAACAAAGGCAAAAATATGGAAGCTAATTATGTCAATGACACAACTCCACTTCTGCCAAAATTTGACGTGTCTGACTTTTTCGCGGATGATGCCATTATGGACGATGCTTTTACCATAAAACAAAATGTTACTAATTAAAATAATAGACTCCTGATGTTGTACAATACTAATTTTATGTATTTTTTTTCTTCTTCCCCTTTTTATTTTGTTTTTAAATAAATATGTGTAATGTATATACTCTTAAGTTAAATAATATGCATAATTTGTGATCAAGCTTATGTTTATTTATATGTATTGAAGATATGGATCACTCAAATGACAAAGAGCTATATCTGATAGACAACGCCACAACGCACACTATTTTTTTTAGAGGATTGATTTTTTTTTACAATGCAAGAAGCGAAATAAAAGTAAAAAAGTACATAGAAGCTAAAAAACAGGGAAAAAAGAAAACAAAAACTAGATCCAAGGAAAATCTCTGGACTGCGATCTAGTCTTCATGCTATGTCGCCTTTTATTTTGCTGAGATTTCCTGTAAAGTTTGAGTTGCGTATTCAGGTTCTCTGTTGGCAGACAGTTTTCTGAGGTGACAAACTTTGATTTACGGCAAATCCTTCTGTTGAATTTGGAGTTCCCAATTTCTTCCTGGTTTGATATAGGAGACCGACGATCACTTTCGGTTGCATGTCCTAGAAAATCGTCTTAGAAGAAACACTCATCGGAATGGTCAAAGCTGTCCGAGGCATCAGAATACGCCTGAATAAGTGGAATTTGTGGTTGTTTCTCAAAAGAACGGGTCTCTTGCTTTTCGTCATAGGCTTTCTGCACTTCAAAGTTAAAAATTAGTTTGGAGATGGTTATTTCTTCAGTAATAGCTGCCGATGCATGCTCCAAATGCGTGAGATCCTCCTGCACCGAAGTAGTCATTCCCACTAAATTAGATAACACCGCCAAGAAGGCTTTTAGATTAGAATTCTCTGCATCCATGGGAAACAGAATAGAGCTCCCTTCTTCTTTAGCGTTTTTCAAGTATCGGCCTGCTTTGTTGAAATCTGAGATAACCGTGATTTCACCGAACCTCCTGCTCTGTCTAGAGTTAAAATTTGAGAGTTGGTTGATAAATCTGCATATATTGGACGCTAACTCTGAGCTAAAATAAATCCTATTTAGCAAAGATTTTTTAATTTGGAAAATTTCAATTTTTCCGTTGCTCACAGCAAATCTGAATAGTGTGGATCCAATTTTGAGGGAATCAAAACCCTCCTCCCCATAGAAATTAAATTTTTCTGCATCTTTGGAAAAATAATCTTGACTTGCCTGATTTAATTCTCCCTGAATTAATTCTGTCGGGTCCCTGATTGAGTCAGAAATAACGTGTCCTATTTTTGCCTTATCATAATGTGTTTCAGGACGAAGGAGGTCAGCCCAAGTGAAGGAGGGGAAAGATCCAAGTGATGTCTGTACGATACTCTGCACTTCTACGCTGGATCTGTCGGTCGCTTGTCTCGCCTGTGAAACGGATGGGGCTTATGTCCAAGTCTTCGGAAGGGTTCGAATTTCCGGCGGTGTCTGTCGGGCATCCGGCAAAGAGGTTTCCGGCCTACGGTTTTGGGTGCCATAGTCTGGTGCGGTTGAGTTCCTATATCAACGATTTCGATCTTCATCTGTGGATTTTCCCCCACTTTGTCACGGTGCGTCAAAATAATTCCAATACTAAAGACTTATACGTAGTATAGGTGAAGTAGAGTTCGTATCCACAGGGAAAGGAATAATTCTCTTTTTATGAAACTTAGTAAATAAAGGGGGGATTTGGATTGAGTGATTTAATTTAATTAAAAACTAAAATGAACGACCTATATGAGATTTAATTCAAAGATAAAAAGGACTTGGCATTGCTACTTTCTACTTGTTGATATATTTTAGTCGAACATTGTTATATCTATAACTTATTCCCTCTCGAATGCTCAATCAGGGAGTATATCCACTTCATCGAGGGTAGTTATTAACAACAACCGTTCATTAATAACCCTTACTATTAATCAAATATAGAACAACGCCTTATACCGATTTAATAGTAGCATTTAATCTTTCTAACTCCTTGATGAAATCAATTGAGATTGATAACCTCAACACAACGGTTTCGGTTTGACCAACAAAATTAATTTCTCTTAAGTTTATTAACCACGACCGTGCATTAATAAACCGAAGTTACTTACTTGTGAAACCATCAACGATTAACCATCGGTTCGTTGATCGTTTCTAGTAATAATTAATATATGAAACAAAACTAGTTGATCCTTTAAGTAATGTTCAAAATATTAATATGAAATATGAGTAGGGATTAATTAATAATCAAGGAAGAATATTATTAAAGAAGATGAATCCTACTATAATTAATATCAAGATGTTAACTAATTGTCATCTTAGCAACACTCCCCAATATTAATATAGAGGAAGAAAATACCATTCTAACTAATGTCGAGATGTTAACTAATTGTCATCTTAGCAACACTCCCCAACATTAATATAGAGATGGTATTAAGGGAAGAACCATTAATTAATATTCAAGGAAAGAAGTTAAGAAAATAACTCACAACTTTAATAATCAACAAGCTTCAAGAGCAACACCAAGAATGGAAGTTTAGCTCCTCATTTGGAGACTAAACATAGCTAGAAAAATATAAAGAAAAGCTATTCTAAACTGAGCTTAAGAGTATAGGAGAAGGGATGCTTTTTAGAGAAGAAAAAGCGTGCTATTTATAGGTGTTTTTCAACACCTTTGGCCGGGTACCCGACCGGGTAAAGTAATTACCCGACCGGGTCCGGTCAAAATCAGATAATCCGCCACGTTCTGGTGATCTTCGCACGTCATTTTGTCCCGGGTCACATCTGACCCGACCGGGTCAAGTAGGGGACCCGACCAGGTCCAGTGATTTTCTTGGCAATTTCGTCTGTTAAATCATATGATGCACACTAATTAGTAGTGCATAATTATATGTTTTTATGTTTGATTTATGTTTGTTTGACGTTTTATTTAGTTTGTAAACATTTATGTGATTTCAGTTGTAATTGTATTTTAGTCTTTTTTTATAAGTTGTAAAGTATAGTTAGGATTTGTGGTGTTGGAAAGGAAGACTTTGAAGAGAAGAAAACAAGAATTTTGACTGCCCAGGAGTAAAACCCGACCGGTTAGAAACCCCCCTTTTCTTTCTATTTTATTTCAAAGAAAAATCAAAAAAAAATTATATATAAAGATTTCTATTTTGGCTGAGCTTTGTTTGAGTATATGGTTAAACACCGATCTATAAACCAAATCACCTACCAAACAAAGCCCGAAACAGAACAAGCCTTCGAGAGGTTCAGGAATCTATTTCCGAATACTTCTTCGGAGGAATCATCAAGTGCTAGTTCTCATTCTAGCGAATCTGAAGAGTCCTTTCACATAACTCTTGAAACAAGAACGTTAAGGGAGCTAACGGCTCCGAATCTAAATCAACAACCCTTATGTATCACTTTTCCAACTCTTGATACGGGGGTCACATTCGAGCTAAAATCTGGGCTCATTCATCTACTCCCTCTTTCCATGGCTTACGAGGGGAAGATCCAAATAAACACTTGTCGGAGTTCCATATTGTGTGCACAAGCATGTGCCCCAATGGCGTGTCCGAGGAGCAAATCAAGCTGAGAGCCTTCCCATTCTCTCTCAAAGACACCGCCAAAGATTGGTTATTTTATCTTCCCTCGGGGAGCATCAACACATGGGCTCAAATGAAAAAGAGCTTCCTTGACAGGTACTATCCCGCTTCTATCTCTTCAAGTCTCAAGAAGCAAATCAGCAACATTGAGCAAGCAGAAAATGAGACCTTGTATGAATATTGGGAGCGCTTTAAAGTATTATGTGCTAGTTGCCCATATCATGGATATTCAGAACAAGATCTCATTCTCTACTTCTATGATGGACTTGTTGATCAAGATAGACGCATGGTGAATGCGGCATGCGGCGGGGGTATTGTCAACAAAACCCCTTCTCAAGCAAGAGACCTCATTTCGGAGTTGGCCGAAAACTCGAGACATTACAACGGAAGGTCATCATCGAGACGAGTCATGGCAGCGGAATCCAACAATTCGTTGGAAAGTCAAGTAGCCGGCTTGACTTCTTTGGTTAAAGATTTCCTTTTAAATCCAAAAATCCAAGAAGTCAAGGTCTGCGGCATCTGTTCAACGCAAGGGCATCCCACAGATTCTTGCCCGACACTACAAGAAGAGAACTTCGAGCAAGTCAATGCTTTGGGGTTCCAAGGTCAAAGGAGGTACGATCCTCAAGGAAATACTTACAACCCGGGATGGAGGGATCATCCGAATTTAAGGTACGGAAATTCTCAAACAAATCCTCCCCCTCAACAATACAAACCCCAAGGCCAAACATCGAACTCGAGTATGTCCACCGAAGACATGATTCGAGCGCTGGTCGTTAATATGGGAACAATGCAGCAAAGCATGGGGCAATTCCAAAAAACAATGATGCAATTCCAACATGAAACCAAGTCGAGCATTCAAAATTTGGAAACTCAAGTTAGCCAAATTTCAAATGCCGTAAGTCGACTTGAAGCAAAAGATTCGGGTAGGCTCCCCTCCCAAACTGAGCAAAACCCGAGACAACATGTCAATGCAATCATGTTGAGGAACGGTAAAGAATTGCAACCACGGGAAGTTGAGGAGGAGAAGCAAGAGGTTGATCTTGAAGAAGGCTTCCAACAAGAAGAGGAGAAGCCAACGAAGACTAAATTCCCTCCACTGTCATCATATGAACCACTCCCTCCATTCCCTGAGGCATTGAAAGACACGAGGAAGCTGAAGAATGATCGGGACATCTACGAAACATTCGTCAATTCTGAGGTAAACATCCCACTCTTCAAATTGATCAAAAGTGTTCCCCGTTATGCAAAGTTCTTAAAGGAACTATGCACAATGAAAAAGAAAAATAAACTGGAAGGGAAACAAAAAGTTGAAGTGAGTGAACGTGTCTCGGCCATTTTTAAAAAGAAACTCCCTGAGAAATGTAGCGATCCAGGCATGTTCACTATTCCTTGCAAAATAGGGGATACCTTATTTTCTAAGGCCTTGTTGGATTTAGGAGCGTCAATAAATGTCATTCCTTTTTCTTTGTACAAATCCTTACAACTCGGCTCACTACATCAAACTGGTGTAGTGATTCAACTAGCGGATCGGTCTAATACCTACCCGAAGGGTGTAGTAGAAGATGTGCTAGTAGAAGTAGAAAATTTGATTTTCCCTGTCGATTTTTATGTTCTGGAAATGGGAGATGATAACCAAACTACACCCATCCTCTTGGGTAGGCCTTTTCTGAAAACCGCAAAAACAAAAATAGACGTGGCTAATGGTTCATTAACTTTAGAGTTTGATGATCAAAAGGTAGAATTCAACATTTTTGATTCTACGAAAAAACAAATTAAAGACCAATCCCTTTGTGCTCTAAATGTTTTTGAACCACAGACCCCGAGTATTTTTGTTGAAAAAAAAAATGAGAAAATCAAACTTTTTGAAAAAGAAGAATCATTCAAATTTTCAAAAAGAGAATGGATCCCACCTGGGATTAAAATGATACCAGAAAAGAAATCCCGGCCTTACTGGAGAAGGCCGAAAAGGAAAAATGAAACAAGGGATGTTCACGATCCCACGTAAAAATAAAAAATAAAATAAAAATAACGTCGTGCCGCGACATTAAATCAAGCGCTTCTTGGGAGGCAACCCAAGTCTTTATTTTTAATTTCATTTTTTTTTTCTTTCTCAGTTCGTGTGTTTTAATTCTTTTCAAAAAAAAAAAAAAAGAGTTTGGGCTGAAACCCGGCCGGGTATCCCAAACAGCCCGGTCGGGTTTATTCATAAAAAGGGGATACCCGGGCAACACGGTCACCGGGTTGCTAACAAAAAAAGAAAAAAAGACATATGCCCGACCGGGTATATCCAAAACCCGACCGGGTATGCACATATTTTTGGCTCTGAACACACTGGAATGCATACCCATTCGGGTATTTCTGAAACTCGGGCGGGTACGAATTTATTTTTTTTAAAAATCAGAAAGACCTGACCGGGTACCCTAAAGCACCCGACCGGGTACTCATTCCAGTAGGTACTGGATAACAGAACAAGTTACACCCGACCAAGTACCCCACTTCACCCGGCCGGGCTACCGAACTCAAAACTTTCTGCCTGGGCAAATAGCGTTCACCCGACCGGGTAAACTACCCCACCCGACCGGGTGAACGGGAAATTAGCACTTTACCAGGTCGGGCTCACCCCTTCCCCTCCCACTTCTTCTTCCTCCCAACTCCAAAATTCCCAAAATCCACCATTTTCAAACACCCAAACCTTCGAATCTCCCCATTTCCTTAACCAAATCCACTAAAAACCCCCATTTTCTTCATCTCCTCACTTCCCTCTCCATCTCTATACCCATAAAATCCCCCAAAACCTTCCCAATCAACAAAACCCAAAAAACCCTACCCAAAATTCGAAATCCCCATTCTTGGACATTCAAGGTCCGAAATCTCCCCAAAAATCCTCAACCAATACCATATTCTTACTCTCCTCACCATCCTCTTCAACCCCATACCCATAAAAGCCATCCAAATCCCACCCTACCCCAAAGTCCGAAAATCACAAAAAAAAATCCAATTTTTTTTTTGAACTTCAATGGCTCCAAGAAAGTCAAAAGCCTCTTCCTCAAGGGGAAATCGAGCTATCCCACCGGTAGCGGGCTATGAGAGCGTGGAGTTTGCTACGGAGGCTCAACGGAACAACTTCATCAACCAATCAAAAAGGGAGGTAAAGCAATCCCGTTTTATGTGCTTAACTACTTTAGCGCTACTATGGATTGATACTGTGATGCGTGACATATTTGCAAGAATTGGAATATCTAGAATGTTTGAAATGCAATATGTGACATATCCTCATTTGGTGTATGAATTTTTTAGCTCATTTGCGTATACCAAAGATGTGAATGATCATGCAAATGACATAATCACCTTTCGTTTACTAAATGAGGATCGTTCATTAACCAAACGAGAATTTGTTCAACATTTTGGTCTCCCATGGTTTGATGAAGCACGTACATATGATTCTCTTGTGGGGTATGAATTGTGGAGAAGAATGACCGGCAAGAATGTGGTTGATCTATCTAAATTAAGTGTGAATCGTGTGCAACATCCGGTCTTCCGACTATTCTTAAAATTTTGCTCAAATTGTTTCCTCGGAAGACCGAATAATCATCACACACGTAGCTGGGATGTGTGTGTTCTAGCACAAGCTGTTTTGCCGGGTCCAAATCAAGTTGATGTTGCCACCATCTTATGGACTCATTTCAACAACGTGGCAACATCAACAGGACCAATTGCTATGGGGGGCCTCATCACACATCTAGCCACTTTATATGGTTTTATAGACCCCGGTCCCATCACCTCAAGACACCTTATTTGCACTGAATGGCTTTTACAAAAGACGCTAGACTTGGTCCCCTCGCACACAACACCAACTGGGGCACACATCTATAATTGGCGCATTCTCCCACGCACTTCCATCTACCTCCAGATACCCTCAGCCGACGTCCCCCTGGATATCATCAATCACCAAATCGGGGATGGTCATCACTATTGTCTTCCCGGGGCAATCCCGGATCATTATGAAGAACCCATCCACGATGAAGATGATGAAGAACCCCCAATCATACCCGAACAACCACAACCTCAAGCATTCCACTACACACCTTTCGAGCAACAAATGCTCGATAACATGGTCACGCTCAACCAGAGCATTGTGAGGATGGAAGAGCAGCGGCAAGCAGACTGGCGTAGGTATGAGGAAGACAGACGAAGATCTGAGGAGGATCAGCGTAGAACCTTTGGTCCGATATACTCATATATAGCACACCAGGGCTCCTTTTCCTCTATGACCACTCCACCTCCTGCACCATCATGGTATGACCCCTCTCAGTGGGATTTCTTTGGAGGATCGAGCTCCGGTGGTGGAGGCTACGATGGTGGTTATGGCGGGGATCACATGGATGAGGACGGACACCAAGGTGGAGGTCTAGGCGGACACTAGGGACAGTGTCAGATTCTAAGTGTGGGGGTGAAGAGATCTTCCCGGTATGTTCACATTCACACTCTTTATTCTTGTTTTCTCAAAAAAAAAAACGAAAGCTTGTTGAGTTGAAAACCCACAAAGGGCAGCTTAAGAAAAAATAAAGCAAAAATAAGAGTGAGTTTGTGAGATTTGAGAAAAATTAAAAAAAAATAAAAATAAAAAATAAAAAAAATGTGGGAAGCTGGGTTGAAAACCTGAAAGGGCACCTAGGCAAAATGAGAGAATGAGAGAAAGTTATTTCTTTTGATTTTGCAGGATCCTGAGGGCGATGACTATTGAGAGTTCGGATTGAAATTGAAGACCCATCTTTACTCTTTTTTTTAGGAGATACTTTATGTATTTGTTATAAACACTTGTGGATGTTGGTGCTGCTACTCTTGTCATTTAGGACTTCTTGGATTTCATTTGATTTACTCGAGACGAGTAAAGGTTTAAGTGTGGGGGTGTTTGATGCACACTAATTAGTAGTGCATAATTACATGTTTTTATGTTTGATTTATGTTAATTGTTTGACGTTTTATTTAGTTTGTAAACATTTATGTGATTTCAGTTGTAATTGTATTTTAGTCTTTTTTTGTAAGTTGTAAAGTTTAGTTAGGATTTGTGGTGTTGGAAAGGAAGACCTTGAAGTGAAGAAAAAGAAGATTTGGCTGCCCAGGAGCAAATACCCGACCGGGTATAAACCCTGACCCGGTCGGGTAAGAAGTGAAAAACGAAAATGCAAAGAAAGTGCATGGCCCGGTCGGGCCCACTACCTCACCCGGTCGGGTTAGAAGTGACCGGGGACAACCCGGTGTGCAAAGATCACCCGAACGTGTAGAAAATCCAATTTTTGCACTCACCCGGTCGGGTCCCCTACCCCACCCGGTCGGGTCTGACTTGACCCGGACACTTGACCCGGTCGGGTACCCGACCAAAGGTGTTGAAAAACACCTATAAATAGCACTCTTTTTCTCCTCTAAAAATCAATCCCTTCTTCCATACTCTTTAGCTCAGTTTAGAATAGCATTTCTTTATATTTTTCTAGCTATGTTTAGTCTCCAAATGAGGAGCTAAACTTCCATTCTTGGTGTTGCTCTTGAAGCTTGTTGATTATTAAAGTTGTGAGTTATTTTCTTAACTTCTTTCCTTGAATATTAATTAATAGTTCTTTCCTTAATATCATCTCTATATTAATGTTGGGGAGTGTTGCTAAGATGTCAATTAGTTAACATCTCGACATTAGTTAGAATGGTATTTTCTTCCTCTATATTAATATTGAGGAGTGTTGCTAAGATGACAATTAGTTAACATCTTGATATTAATTATAGTAGGATTCATCTTCATTAATAATATTCTTCCTTGAATATTAATTAATCCCTACTCTTATTTCATATTAATATTTTGAACATTACTTAAAGGATCAACTAGTTTTGTTTCATATATTAATTATTACTAGAAACGATCAACGAACCGATGGTTAATCGTTGATGGTTTCACAAGTAAGTAACTTCGGTTTATTAATGCACGGTCGTGGTTAATAAACTTAAGAGGGATTAATTTTGTTGGTTAAACCGAAACCGCTTGTGTTGAGGTTATCAATCTCAATTGATTTCATCAAGGAGTTAGAAAGATTAAATGCTACTATTAAATCGGTATAAGGCGTTGTTCTATATTTGATTAATAGTAAGGGTTATTAATGAACGGTCGTTGTTAATAACTACCCTCGATGAAGTGGATATACTCCCCGATTGAGTATTCGAGAGGGAATAAGTTATAGATATAACAATGATCGACTAAAATATATCAACAAGTGGAAAGTAGCAATGCCAAGTCCTTTTATCTTTGAATTAAACACATATAGGTTGTTCATCTTAGTTTTTAATTAAATCTCTCAAACCAAAACCCCCCTTTTTATTCATTTAGAATTCTTAATTTGATGAGCTGCCTCGTCATAGTCGTCCTTTGAGCAGTTTGTCTCACTGGGATCAACTCTCGGTTTAGCTTTCTCCCATTTATAGTGAAGACTTGGGGTCTGCCAGCGATTATATGTGCTGCATCTTCAGCTGTGATTCTTTTCTTCTTTGGAGATTCGACTGGCAGCTTTCCTTTTTTGATCAGGGCATATGTGTGCTCCACGTCGTCACTGTCATTGTCGTCATTGTCATCATCCGAGCCAGATTCCCCGCTCTCTGTGCCCACGCTCTCGGAAGTCTCGTCGTCAGTGTTTGTTTGGGCTTCACTTGACGATTCATTGGCTATTTCCTCAGCGTCTGTTTCGGTGCCCTCAGCCGCCTGACTCGTCTCTAGAGAGTCGTCAGACTTTCCTTCATTGGGCGAACCGGTCACTGGTTTCTGTGGCTTTTGGGCTCTCTTTGGACCCTTACCATCACCCGGCTTTGTCCCCGGGGTAGGGCCAGCTGGGTTTTGCTGAACCATAGGGACAATTTTCTCAGTGGCTTCCTTGTACTGCTGGACCGCTGGATTTGAGGATTTGACAAGCTTGAGCAGAAATCCAGGGATCCTTAGACCGAAGGCAGGATTCTTGTCTGCTTTGAAATATTGCAGCTTCGGTGCAGTGAAGTGTGGATCTGATCTCCGTTTTGGTATTGAGGAGTGCTCTGCCATGCAGTCGTGTATGATTAGCCCGAGCCACCTTGCGTACGGGATGGTACCTGGCCTGTTCTTTTCTTTGGCTTTGACCAGGTCCATTAGCTCTGAGAAGAAGAGCTGTGCCAGGTCGTAATTCTTGTTGAAAGCGATGCCATGAAAGACTAGCAGGATCTGCTTGTTGCACTTGTCGAAGCCGGCATGCTTAGGTCGTAATGGGGCTCCTCTACTGCTTCTTTGTAGTGGAGTTTGGGGAGTTCTGGGTTGGGCAGGAGGAAGTATTTGAGAGGTTTGGGGTGTATGAGCCAGTTGTACATATTCTTTGGTCTTTCTCCACCATAAACTGTGTGGGAAAAAGCTGTACATCCCGAGTGGCCCAACCAAGAAATGTTCATCAAACAGTAGTCGGGTATAGGAGAGTTATCCATATACCCGAACTTGGTGGCTAAGTGCATAATCACCCCACCCACCACAATAGCGCCCTTGGCTACGCTTTCCTTTTTCAGATGTGCCCACATAAGATTACACAGGTTGAAATCCACGTGAACACGGAATAGGGCCACAGACATTAGGCATACATCCCCCATCCTAGTGTGATGGTTGTTGGGACGTCCAAGCAAGCAATTGGCAAGGAATTTCAAGAATAGACGGAGGACGGGATGTTGGACATGACTAATATACAGTTGGGAGGAGCTAAATTTAGTCTCCCCGGTCATCTTTGTCCATAGGGTATGGCTGAAAGCGGTATTATCGGATATGGATTTTTGGTAAGGGACCGGAATACCAAAATGTTCGGCGAACTCAAGTTTCGTTATGGAGTGGTTGTGGTTAAACAGACGAAACTTGAGTTTATCATCCCTAAAATCCGTTTCATCGGTCTCAAATTGCACCGAGCTTATGAATTCATAGATAATTTTTTCATTAGAGTGATATTGCATTTTGAATATCTTATCCATGCTCAACTCATGAAAAAATTTCTTAGTGCTTTTGTACACTCCTAACTCATTGAGGGCATCATGGCATAAAAAACGAGAGGGTTTTACTTGCCTTTCAATGGTGGACATGAAGCGGGTGCGGTGTTCGTTGTCGGTGAAGATGATGTCCTCGTAGCCTGGGATGGATGCCCTAGTGTTGGAGCCCTGTCCTTTTTCCTTCCTTGGAGCCATTTTTAGGTGATTTTGGTCTTGAAATCCGAAAATTGAAGGTTGGGGTAGGGTTTTTTTCGGACCTCTTGAACTGGGGGAAAATTGGATTGGTGGGTATGGGTGTGTAGAGGAAGATGAGGGGAGTATTTTGGTGTTGAAATGGGGTGATTTGGTGAAGAAATGGAGGAGATATGGTAGAGAGAAGTGTTAAAAATGGAGGTTGGGGGAGAGGGGTTCGAATTTGGTTTTGGGGATTTGGGGAAGATGAAGTGTTTGTGGCGGATTTGGGGTTAAAATGCCCGTATACCCGATCGAGTATGTGCTGTTACTCGGTCGGGTATGTTTGGAAAGTGGAGTTTTTGAGCAGCCTGCCTCCGGTACTCGATCGGGTATGTGTTGTTACCCGGTCGAGTATTGCTGGAAAATGAAATTGTTGAGTGGTCTGCCTCCGGTACCCGATCGGGTATCATTCCATACTCGATCGGGTATGTGTTCTTGTCTACGTTTTGAGGCATGTACTCGGTCGAGTGTGGGAATCAGTTTTCTTCAACCTTAGCCTTTCTGTACATACCCGACCGGGTATATAATGATACCCTATCGGGTATCCCTTGTTTTTCAATTTTCGAACCCTGTACTCGATCGAATGCGGGCATCAGTTTCCCTGGTACTTCGACTTTCTGTACATACTCGACCGGGTATATAGTGATACTCGATCGAGTATGTCTATTTTCTTTCAAAAATTGAATTCTTCCTCGATCGAGTAATGCCCGGTTCCCCTTCTTTTGGCCATACCCGACCGAGTGTAAGGTGGTACTCGATCGGGTATGTCCCCAGATGCTCCAAAACCTGCATTTTTTTTCCTCCAAAAACCTGTGATTAGTTCCCTCTCTCACTGATCTCTCAAATAATTAAACAAAAAAATGAATTATAAACACTCGAATTTGTGAAAAAATAAACTTGGGTTGCCTCCCAAGAAGCGCCTTAGTTAACGTCGTGGCACGACGTTATTCATTTTTTTAAGTGGGATCGTGAACATCCCTTGATTCATTTTTTGTGGCCTTATTTAGCCATTTTTCAAATTTATTTTTCGGCCTTTTCCAGTAAGGCCGGAGTTTCTTTCTCATTACCACCTTCATCATAGGTGGATTTGGTTCACATTTTAACACATCCCTTCCTATCAAAGATGGCTTCTCGTGTTTATTTTTTCCTTCTTGAAAAAATCTGATTTTATCCGCTTCTTTGAAAAATACCGGTTCTTGTGGTTCAACAACATTTAAAGAACAAAGAGTTAGATTTTGCATTTGTTTTTTCGTAGAGTCCAAGATGTTGAATTCCACTTTTTGATCAACGAACTCTAAAGTTAATGAACCACTAGAAACGTCAATTTTCGTTTTTGCGGTCTTCATGAAGGGTCTACCCAAAAGGATGGGTGTTGTTTGGTCATCAGTTCCCATTTCAAGGACATAGAAGTCAACAGGAAAAACCATATTTTCTACTTCTACTAGCACATCTTCTATTACACCCTTCGGGTAAGTACTAGAATGATCCGCTAGTTGAATCACTACACTGGTTTGATGTAAAGGGCCAAGTTGTAGAGATTTATAAATAGAATAGGGGATGACATTTATTGATGCCCCTAAATCCAACAAGGCCTTAGGAAATGTGGTGTCTCCTATTTTGCAAGGGATAGTGAACATGCCTGGGTCGTTACATTTTTCGGGGAGTTTTCTTTGAAAAATGGCCGAGACGCGTTCACTAACTCTAACCTCTTGTTTCCCCTTCAATTTATCTTTTCTTTTTGTTTTGCATAATTCTTTTAAAAATTTAGCAAAACGAGGGACATTTTTCATTAAGTTAAGAAGCAGAATGTTTACCTCACACTTTGCGAAGGTTTCATAGATGTCGGCATCTTTCTCTAGCTTCTTTGTCTCCCTCAGCGCCTCAGGAAACGAGATTTCTTGTTCATATGATGAGGGTGGGGGAAGCTTGGTTTCTGTGATAATTAATATGAGAAACAATACCGTTGAAAGAACCGGATTAATAACAAGCGTATTAACCGATTGATTCTAGTAATAATTAATATGAGAAACAATACTAGTTGATACTTTAAGTGATGTTTAAGATATTAACATGAAATATGAATAGGAATTAATTAATACTCAAGGAAGAATATTAAAGAATATGAATCCTACTATGATTAATATCAAGATGTTGACTAATTGTCATCTTAGTAACACTCCCCAATATTAACATAGAGGAAGAAATAGCTATTACTATAACCAATGTCAAGATGTTAACTAATTGTCATCTTAGTAACACTCCCCAACTTTGATATAGAAATAGTATTTTAAAGGAAGAATTAATATTCAAGGAAGAAGATTAAAGAAAATAACTCACAACTTACAAATTCATTAAGCTTCAAAGTAGCAAAACCAAGATGGAAGAGTTTAGCTCCTCATTTGGAGACTAAACATGATGAAAAATATAAAGAAAGAACTATTCTATACTGAGCTTAGATGTACAAAGGGATTGGATATCTTTTTGTGAAGGAAAGGAGGTGTATTTATAGGCTTTTGGGATGGGATTCGGGTACTCGATCGGGTATATACATGGTACCTGATCGAGTATGTGTGTAATACTCGATTCGAGGTATACTCGATCGGTTTCAGGCTATTTTCCACAGGTATACCCGATCGGGTATATGTTTATACCCGGTCGAGTATGCTTAGAAAGTGGTATTCGGACCATACTCGACCGATCTTCGTTTAAAACTCAAAGGCATACCCGATCGGGTATGTCGGTCTACCCGATCGGGTATAGACATTAAATCGTGGTCGAAATCCTCCCGGCATGTTCCTTTGTATTCGGATCTGATCCGATTTGAAGTTTCAACGTAATACCCGATCGAGTATAGTTAATACTCGACCGAGTATAAACCAAAATTCAGGATCCTTCTTTTGTCTTCAAATTATGCACCTTCTTTCCACTTTTTTGGGTTCACCAACTGTACTTTGAGTGATCAGGACCTGTTTGAGCTCAGAATAAATCTAATCTAAACTATTTACAAGAATTTAACAAACTATTCTATTACACCAAAAGTGTGTAATTTCCATAGTAAAGATCAAGCAAAACTAATTAAAAATACAAACATGCATATGGAAATTACAAACGTATCACAATCTCATGGAGATCTATGAAGCAGACATTGACAGCTACATCATCAAATCATTCGGAATTAATTGCACTACATGAAACCGGAAGAGAATGTGTGTGGTTGCGGTCTATGATTCAACACATCCAAAATGAAAGTGGTATGAAGCCTATTACTTGTCACCCGACTGTGATCTACAAAGACAACACTACGTGCATAGCTCA